>WEZZ01003712.1:0-21047 GCA_013400585.1 Chloropsis cyanopogon
GTAGGAACCGCAGCGCATGGAAGTCCCGGGGCACCGGACACAGGAGCAGCCGTGGCCAGCACGCTGCGGGCAGGACTCCGGCGGCCGCAGCGCGGCCCGAGCAGCACCCGCCGGCTGCCCTGCGCTTCCCAACAGCAGCTAACAGGTAAGCAAGCGGGCAGGCCCTGGCGGAAAAAATGCCACAGGGCAACAGGATCTCAGGCCGAGCTTACACTTTTTGCAATGTCCCCCGAGCCACGGAAAACCTGGACAGCGGGGCTTTGAAAAATGCCGGCGCCGAAACAGGGCCGCTCCCCTCCCCCGGCCCCACACAGATCCGTCCCCGGCCCTGAAGATCCATCGACCGCCGTGGGGCACAAAGCAAAGGAACATGGCATATACTATCATAATAGCTTACTCCAAGATAACCCTTTATGAGGTCTGTTAAGTGTCTAGGGTTTTTTTTCCTATTGTCATTTTCCTTTTATTCATCATTTACTATATTAAGCTAAATTAATTCCTGTCCTGCTTCTTTGTGATACCCAAATCACAAAGACGTTTTTCTAAACGCCCTTCTGTCTAAGCTGTGCAATGCAAGGCAATGCAGCGATTACAGTGTCACTTGTGAATGATTATGGTCACACCACTATGACAATTTTCTTGAACTAAGGGGTTGAGTCACTTGCCTAATTAGTTCATACACAGCACCACAGTAAGGTGCCTATTGCCAGTGCCACAGGACCCAAAACCCCTGGGATCAGGCTTGCAAAGTGCCGTCAGAATCATCCATCATCTCCCAAAATCCTGAAAAACTGGAGGGAGCTTTAACACTTATGAAGTGACTTTGAGGCTTGAAAATCGGCATTGTACTGGGAGATTTAGAAATTCCTTTGATTCAGCTCATTGGAGGGAAAGCATGAAACATCATGGTCTGAAATGAAAATATTTTTCTTTAGGTAAAATTATGCCAAAATTAGGGTTGAGGTAGAGGTAAGAGAGAGCCAATGGGAGAAGTGACTTGTCTAGGTCAGTCTTCAGCTGATATAGGCCAGAGGAACTGTGCTTTTGCAATGCTTCTTTTTTCCCTCTGTCTATAAAAAGAGTCTGTCTCAGGAATAGGCATCTAGAACCTATCTGGACAGAAATCCTGCTCACAGGGTACATTTTAAGACCATGTGGATCACTTGGAAATGGAACAATTTGCAAAAGGGGAGAGGAGTGCTTTATATGCTATTTGCCATCCTTAGATCAAGATTGGGTAATTTTTAAAATTTTTTCTCAACCTGAGCCTGGAATAGGAATATTAGATAGGATGTCTTGGATGGTGATACACAGATGTGACCGTTACAGTTAAAAAAATCAGTGTCCATGAAGGTTGAGGCAGATGCAGAGTAATTCAAAGTCCTGACAAGTTCTCATGCTGTAGCACTGTGTTTCTTCCATGCCAAAACTTTACTCTGAGAGTTTGATGGCCTTGACTTTGCTATTAAGAGGTAGTGTGAGTAACCAGAAGTTTGGGGCATATTGTGCATCATCTCTGGACATGACACAGTCCAAATTCAGCCACCTGGAAACTGCCTGAAAGATGAGGAGCCAAACCCCTACCTTTAGCAGTGACTAGAAATTGTGCCAATTTGGCAACAAACCAAGTATTCCATGATTTAAAAACCTAAGTGGTGCTAGCAAAGCAAGAAAAATGGCCATATGTTTAAAATATTGTTTTATCTTCAGTAAGCACTAAGTATTCCTTGCATGCTATTTAATCAAATACCATGAAAATAAATGGAAAATGATTTGTCAAGTGAAGACCACTTGTCAAATAAAAGTTCCTTTGTAATGTACAGGAGGTTCAGTAATTGCTGCAGCTCTTCAACCTCTCAGACAGAGGTCACTGGCACCAATAATCCAGCCCCAAAATATTATTGCGTGTGCTCTGGTGGCTGAGCACACCCTTTGTCAGCGCAGCCGCGGGTTAGCATTTACCTCTGGTGCTCACGTTCTGCACGGGCTGAGAGCCTGCACTTGAGTACAAAATTACTGCTTCTTCTGACTCACACGCTGCTCCTTGTCCGGCACAGCTGCCCAGGAGGTCTGAGCATTTGGGATTCCCTCAGCCAGCCAGAAGTCCTTTGGAATAGTGCATATACGGTTAAAGCCAGGCACTGGTGTCTGTGGTGGAAAGGTGGGAGCAGAAGGAAAGGGGGCCTAATGACTAAATAGAAAACTTGAGTTTCTTTGGATCTTTGGGGTTAAACTTTTCCAGATGCTGCCTCCTTTTCCAGACCTGCCAGGGGGAATTTCTACCTAACGCTAAACATGGGAAAATGTAGCCTTTGGTACACTTTCAGAAATGTTGCCTTACACTGTTGCCACCACGAGGTTGCAGTAGAGAAGAGCATCAATTCCTACCTTAGAGCAATGTGTAAATCAGAGCTGGGGCTTCCAAATCCATACACTAGGATTTTCCACATCATCCATGTCATGGGAGAGAAACACAAGATTGGTGCAAAGGGAATTCTAAATGCCACAATTATGCACCAAGTGCAGCTATTATTTATTCAATGAGAAAACAAAACTGAAATGTCAACATGTTTGCATGCAGGCTCCCACACTGGTACTTTCAGGAATGCCAAGAGGAAGGCAGAATTAGGAAACCTGTTCAGCAGATTCTTGTGGCAACAGCAACTAAGTACTAGTTACTTACTTCCCCCACACTGATCTGGTGGGGTGGGGTGAGGTGAGAAAAATAAAAAAAGAAAAAGTTAAAAAAGCAAAAGTAAGAACAGTTTAATAGCTGGAGCAAAGTAAAATATAATTATTATATTAAGGAAAATGAGAGAAAGAAATGAATAAACCTAAGAGAGGAATAAGCACCAGTCCCCAGTGAGTGATGCCCGGCCCATTCTCAAGCAGCTCATGGCTAACTTGTCCCAGCTTATATGCTGCTATGGACTATCCCTTTGGCCAGTTTGGTTCATCTGTTCCAGTTTTTTATATACCTGTTCATTGTCAGACCATGGGAAACCAGGAAATCCTTGATTTAGGGTAAGTACTACCTAGCAGCAACCAAAGCATCAGCATGTTATCAATGTTGTTCCCATTCTAAATCCAGACCCCAGCACTGCCCCAGCTCCTGGGAAGAAAACTCTCTTCATCCCCACTGAAACTAGGACACAGATCCTCTTGGTGCTGCTCTGTAATAGTAGGATGTGCTGCAGTCTCCCAAGATATTTATTGGAGGTTAGTGAGCCACTGTGCCTCAGACTACAAACTCTGGAGTTTGAGTTATTTTAAGGGCCATACTGAGCAGCATTATTTTACCTTCTGGGCCTCCGTTCTCCAGCATTGCTCAGAATCTTGTTTAAATCCCTACAAAATAAATGTCCTCTGCTCGAACCCTTTAGTTAAAATGATGAGCAAAAGGATTAAACACTTTGATAAAAAACTAGGTTTGGGACAAAAACGTGGCTGAGAGTTGTCAGAGCAATAAATGTTTATCTAAACCTTCCTTTTTCTCAAGCATTTGCTAACAAGGAATGCTGGAGCAGCCTTGAGAAGAGAAGCTTTGGGGTGACCTAATTATGGCCTTCCAGTACCTAAAGATATCCTACAGGATAAATGAAGAGAGACTCTTTACAGGGGCCTGGAGTGACAGGACAAGGGAGAATGGCTTCAAACTGACAGAGAGTAAGTTTAGATTGGATATTGGGATGAAATTCTTCCCGGTGAGGTTGCCCAGAGAAGCTGTGGCTGCCCCATCCCTGGAAGTGTTCAAGGCCAGGTTGGATGGGACTCTGAGCAACCTGGGACAGTGGAACAAGGTGGTCTTTAAGGTCCTTTCTAACCCAATCCATTCTGCGGTTCTCTGAAGTCTGTGGATTCCTTTCATATCTATCTCACCTATGCAGAATTTTACAGGTTGTTTTCAATGGGCATTTCCCACAACTCTCCACTCACCACTTCACATCATGTTTGGAAAACAGTGTTTGAGCTCAGGCGTAGCATTTAGACAGCATGGATTCTCCCTATGGATCAATCAGAAAGCCTAAAACAGGATATGGAGTTTATTGGAGAGAAAAGATTTATAACTTGGAAAGGCATTACAAAATTCCAGCAGGGAGAAAGCATTTTTTCAGTCTCTTTTGAAGGAGTCTCAGACTTTATGGCTCCCTTGTCTTTGTATTGGGAATTGTTTGGAACCTGTGACTGTTCTCTTGGATTTGTGAGGAGAACAGGGAGGCTGGGATTTTGCCAGATCTCAGCTGCACAGGTCAAGAATATGTATTTGGTGTTGTTCTGAAGGATTATTTTTCCAGTTTGTGGACTGCTTTATTAATGTGATGGATGCAGTGTGAGACTTGTGGATGAGAGAATATGAGAGAGCTGCCAACACTCTCATCTGAGGCATTTGGGTAATTTGGGAGCTGCTGCTCCTGCAGCCCTCAGCTGGACACACACAGCGTACGCGGTGGGCTCTGCCAACGTGAGAGCAGGGGACGATGCTGTCCGGAGAGCTGGAGGAGAGGGCGGGTCACTGAGTGTGCTTGGTCTAGCTTGCAGCCTGCACGGGGAGAGTGAGCACCGGCACTGGCTTCTTCTTGTTGGACTTTTTCTTTGCTAGCCACTGCTGGATGTTTTGAAGGGTTCAGGATCAGCTGAGCGTGAGCGTGTAGAACGGTACACAGAGCTTGGGGGAAAGCACAAATCTCCAGGGAGCAGGATGCAGCTCAGTAGGTGTGAGTTACCTGCTGGGCAGCTGCTCCCACAGAAAAGGTTCTAAAAGGAGGCGGCAGTGCTGGAAGTTGCATTTTCTTTTGCAGCCTATAAGCTGCCCAGCAAGGCAGCGATTCCTCTTCCTTCGCTGCGTGCAGGAGCCCATGCTGTCGGTGCCCAAGCGCCAGGAAGCACAGCGGAGCTCTTCCCCGAACTGCTCCCAGCACGAATGGGGCGGGCCGGGAGAGCGCTTGTCTTTTTCCTGGGCACTGTCAGCGCTCATCAAAACAGCCACACGACGGCGATGTCTGCTCACAAAAGAAGGGAACGCACCCAGCCCAGCTCGGGAACACCCCACGTGCAGAACCAAGCTGAAAATATCGCTACTCTCCACTCCGCTGTGGCAGGCCAAAAAGATTTCGCTGATCTTCCCCTTCCACGGACTGACTCCTGTTTGCACCCCACTCAAACGGCAACACGAACTGCTTTGCTCTAGGAAATCTTTTCACTCTCGCAGACTCTGGCTACAAACCTGAAAGCATCAGGCAAAACAGAGCTCACAAAAGTGCCAGCTGAGAAAGCTCTTGCTGCTTACAACTTCAGCTGCACCCAAAGAGCTAGCAGCACACCCCCTGGCATCTGCACTTTCCTTCTCAGCTCTATGAATCTCATCATAATCCTTTAATCTCACAGAATGAGGATCTAAACTGAACGGCACCTGGGGCTGCTCAGACTCTAAAGGCACCAGGACAAAAAGCTCAGCAGGTTGGTTTTTGCCTCCCCACTGCGACAGTTCAACAGCTCTAGCCCACAGAACTGCCCATCAGGAAAAGCCATGGAACCCACTCAGGCCGCATACCGTGCGCAGCCAAAGTTGGTTTCTTTGGCAAAGAGAGGAGCTGTACGAGATCTCTCAGAGTTTACCTCCCCATGGTACCTCATCATCAAATGACTCTGACTCACTCGATGTCACCTCACCTTCAGTATCATTGCCTGGTTTTGCCTTGCTACCCTTGCTTTGCCTTCCCTTGCCTGTTGGAGTTCTGGATGCTGAGAATTTTAGACTTTCTGTGCTGGCAGACTCTTGACTCCCAGGAGAGCGCTGCATTTGACCTGAGGACATGGAACAGCCTTACAAAATGGATTGATAGCACAGGATCATGGGTGTGTAGTTGGTTAGAAATGTGTGATATCACAGGGTGGAAAACGTAGAGTTTAAGGTTTTAGAATATAGTAATATATAAGGGACAAGATGGATGTCTTAGGGCGGCGGCTGGTTGTTCTTCTTTTCCTTCTTCTTCACGGGTTTGGGTGGTGTTTTGTAATTGGACAGAAAAGTCCGCATTGCCGACTTCAAGTGATTAGTTACTGGGTTAAAAGTGAGAATAATTTAGGTGTCATTTCTTAATTGGATAGTCTTGCCTTAAAAGACCTGGTAACAAGAGATAGTTCGCCATTTTGTGCCTAGTTAGCGAAAGATTGCAGAACTCACTGCTGCGAGACCGTGACATAGATAAGAAATAAGAAACACCTAAGCCTGAACGCGAGCTATCATCTCAAGTGCCTTCAATCCTGACCTGGACAGAGGTGGGAAAAGGAAGCCAAAACCCAGCACTTGCCCTGCCCTGCCCACAGCTCCTTTGCTTGGCATTGCCCACCCTCCTGTGCCCTGCTTACTGCCCCTTGCCTTACATGCAGGCAGAGCAGGAATTTCATCCAAGGCAGTAAACTTGAATTATTCATGAATGCCTGTTACCAGACTTGCTTTTTGCTTGCTTTTTTCTTTTAACGATTTTTTTTTTTTTTTTTAAGAAAAGTGGATAAAATCTCTTTGCTTTCTTCAGCACTCTAACTTTGGACAGCTGGAAATCTCCAGTGCAAATCAGCAATAATTAATGCAAGTTACAGACTAGATAATCATGTGGAATTTATCAGGTACATATGGGTGTCTATTGTCAGGGTGCCTTTGTGCTTTATGTAGGAGTTTTCAGAATGTGCTTGGTCAGCAATAATGAACAGAAAAATCAGTCTGAAAAGAAAAAGGCATTTCTAGAAAGTTTTTTTTTTTTATAAAAGAAAAAAACTGCATTTATTACACGCAGGTCACTCATTAAACAGATGTAGCAGTTTACTTGTAATGCAACTCTTCTGAAATGCACTGGCTGGTTTTTTTTTTATCTCTATTTATAAATGAATGATATGGGAATTTTTCCTCAATAACATAGATTTGTTATAACCATTATTTCTGTGACCCAAATCACGGTATTTATATTTTTATTAAAAGTCACAGCCTCTATTAGTGTATTTTCCAGGTGTGTTGGAGCTCAGAGCGGCAGCCAAATGAATACAGGTTTGGATCACAGACTGCAATTCAAAAACCTTCAAAATATGTGTATGGGTGAGTATATGCATAAAGGCATCCCTATTCACCCTGCCAAACTAAGGCCTATCAGAGTTGCTTTTCCTCAGCCATTATGCATTACTGTGAATATTTAATCTGTTTAATTTTTCAATTTTTTGGTGCACTAAAGCTCCTCCCTTTTAAAACATGTTGGCATTTTACATGGGAGACATGCTTGTCTTTGAGTTGTCCCTGACAACCTAGCTACAGTTATTTCATTCTTTATTTCTTTGTGATTACAGTTGTTATCCCAGTTTTCACTCGTTACTCATTGCTTTAATTTCATGCTCATCATTTAGGTATTGTTGATACCTAATAGCATGATCACTGCTCTGTTGTAAATAGGGCAAGAAATATGAGACATCTTAAGGAATTTATAATTGAAAATAGATTGACAATCATAGTCACTGCATTGCATTCCAAAGTAATCCTCCCTGGCTCTGGTTTTTTTTTTTGGGTTTTTTTTCCCTTCTGGTTTCCAAATATTTCACAAACTTAATTCAATTTAGAGCACTGGCTCTGTGGTTCATAACTGCTCATCAAATCCCTTCTGCAGCTTTTGCAGCCTTGTCTTTACTGGGTATTGATGTAAAGATTTGTACCTGGGTTTTACATTGCTGAGTTGCTCCTAAATCCTTAAATAGGAGACTAGAATATGGAAAAAGAATAAATAAAAAGTGACTAAAGTAATTATTTACTTACTTGTAATAAAATTTTCCAGAATGCAAGTTCAAGTCAAAGATACAAGTAGACAATAGAAGGAAAGATTGTGTAAAGTGTATGCCATTTCTTTTGGAGAGCTCATTGTATGAAACATGTATATTTTATAATTTTAATTTCAAACAGGGAACATAAGACTTCCTTCATTTTGTAAAAGGTAATCCTTTCTTTTGGAATTTTTGAAGGTTTTGTATCAGCCAGTATTTTTATTGCTGTCTAGGTTTAATTTATCTTAAACTTGCCTCTCTTCAGGCAAGAAGGCATGTCCTCAGGTTATGTCTGCATCCCAAGGCATGAACAGTTCAACTCTGCAAGCAGATCAGTATCAGTATTCCCATTCATGATTGTATTTCTTCTTTGCTTTTCTCAGTTTGGGTTTTTTTGCATCATCTGATGATAAACAGCTTAGATGAAGAATGTGCCGACTTAGGAGAGTTTGGAGGACCCCTGCATGAACTGATGTAGGTCTCTTAAAAATATATATCCTGTTTCCTTCATCTGCAAATCTGTCTGAAAGAGGGCTGCCTCAGAGAATGTCTGTGACTAGAGCGAAAAGCAAAACCTGGCACATGTAAAGAACTGGTAAGTGTGGCAGAGATTTAGGATTGTCACTTGCCATATGGGCATGCCAAGTAAAGAAATGCAGCAAAGTGTTTCTGCCTTCTTTGCTGTGGGGGAGACTTAGGACAAATACCTTAGTTGGTTTCTCTGATGTTGCATTTGAGTTTTCAAGATTTAGTTACATATTTATTTATTTGTGTTAGAAAATTATTTCTGAAGCCCTCTGCCCTCACTGTTTACTTGTCTCCTTCTTTAAGAGAGGGAAAAGCAGGTAAGTATGGAGCAAATTACTATTTCATTGTGATATCATTAGAATTTCCACCCTGGCTGCAGATGGCTTAAGGTCTTGTAGCCTAATTTTTGGCAGTGAGAGGCCTCTTTTTTCACATCCACAGGCTCAATAATCTTAATAATCCACAGCTTCAATAATCTTAAGCAGCTTCTCCCATGTAATTTTTTTTTCAGTTTGTGATGAGCATCATATCCTCAGACTAGCAGAAGGAAAAAAAGCTAGCAAACTATCTTGTACATTCTACACAACTCTGAGGCCAAAGAGACGTAAAGATTAGGCATAGGTTAGGAATCCCAGTCAGGAATCTGTCTTCATCTTTTGGCCAGAATTGCCTGAAAAGAAATTAAATGGAATGCCGTAGCTGCTCTCTTCAACTTCTTCTTTGCTTGGAATTGTAAATGCAAGCAAATATTTTGCATTTCTAGTATTTTTGTAGGGACTTGTGTAGATTCCTGAAGAGGGAGAGGGTTTGATGAAGTAAGAGAAAAAGCCCTGTGGAATTTGCGGTGAGGGTTAAGGAACTGCAAGTGATGGGACAAGGTGAGATCTCAGTTAATGCTCCAGTACATGGAGGAAGCTCCCGGAGACCTGCCCCCCTCAGTGCATCATTGTACTCCCCAAAAGGGGAAAGGCTTATGCTTATCAAATGAACAGTGCTCACCATCCCCTGGACCCTGGACAGCCCTGTTGGGCTTACAGACATATTAGTATCCATTGGAGTTACACTAACCTTGGAACAAATTTGTATTTTTTATTCTAAGGTTTAACGAGTAGTTTATATCAGTATGATGTTCTTTGCTTGTGCGTTTTACAGGGCTGAGGTGCAAAGTCTGCAGCAGGTATTAAAACATTAAGCGTACCAGCTGACAGGAGCAAGGTGTGGAATGTGTAATAGGTTTATGTTCAGATTGCTACAATGCCCACCCTTAGAAAAATGAAAAGGTCTCTAGTATTTACACTCTTTCCCCTCAAATTATTGACCTCAATTAATGATCATGAATTTGTGTCACTAGACAGTAAATTGAACAAAATTAAAATTCCCTGGGTTGAGGCTTTTGCCACTGATCTTGCTGGAGCACCTGAATACTCAGGTGAAAGAGAAGAACAAAGGGTCAAAAGAAAATGTTTGAATGGGACATCCTGGGTCCCAACTAGAGAACAAGAGAGAGCAGGGAAATGAGGCAAGGATGGTTATGGGGTTTATTACTTTGTCTAGACCATGTATTTCTTGGCTAGAGCCAGGAAAAGCAGTAGTCTTGCAAGGTTCACGTGGCATTTTTGGGTCTGTACCTATATGAATGCGCACACGTGTTTATGCCTATAATGCACCCAAAAAGGTAACTAAGCCAAACATAACAGTTGTGTGTCTGGGGTTGGAGTGTGTTCAGGTCACTGCAGAGCTGGACCTGGGAAGTGATGCTAGTGTAGTAGCTCCCTCATTGGTCACCATTTTAATGGTGTGATACCTCAAAAAAAGAGATGTCTTTCATCTAGCTATGAACTTTTTCAATTTCCAATCAATACATTTGTAGAATTATTTGCTACTAGGTTAATTACCAATTTAGTATCACAGGTCTCCTCTGTTGGAGATTGTTAGATCACTGTCAGATCTGCTCAAGTGCTTAACTTTTGTGGTGGAATGAGGACAGGCTTTCCAGTCCTCAAGTCACACATTTCATCCTTATACCTTATTTTGGTTTCTTTGAAATGTGGTCACGGGCAGATAAACTGCCAGCTTGTGAATGGGAAAAGGGGAGAGTTGAGAGACCATGATCTTTCAGTCTTTCCATTTTTGCTATTGAATTTGTCTTTTCCTGAAGTCTGTGTATTTGGAAAATACCGGACTTAGACTAGAAATATCCATGTTTCTTAGACTTGTGTCATACAGTGCAGGTATGTTTTTCTAAGATTTTTATAAGTGGGTAGGTTTTTCCTACAAGAATGAGGAGCTGTCTGGGTCTATTTAGTACCTTAAAATTTCCTGGTCCTTCACAGCACTTTAGCTGAACATTTTTAGGAAAGTTTAATCAAATTGGCTGCTTTTGGCAGGAAAAGTCAGTTTTTTGAGTCATCCCTTCCCCACTAGGAAATGCAGCCTCTGTTACTTACTAGCTGCATAGGCAGCATATACATTACTCCAAATAGGGAAGCAGCTTAAGCTGAATGCTTGAGGAAGCTGGTGTGAATTTTCCTTTCTGGATACAGCTGCATGGAAGGGTGCAGTGCTGTGTAAAGATATCCCCATTTCAATGCAGAGTCCCACTGAAGTCAGTGGGTTTGTATTTACAGACCGTTTGAAACATCAGGTCATAGCTTTGGCTATTAAAAATAGCCAAAGATATTCCCTATAGCCTAGGTTGAAGCAAGATTATATTTTTATATGTGCACAATAATGGAGCTGGACTTCATTCTTCTGAATTCTTCTACATGCACACATTTCTCTGTCAAAATGCACTACAACAGAAACCCACTGGAGCAACTGCAGAGCATGAAAATATTAGAAATACGTCAAACAATGCAATACATTTCTATCCGAAAGCTTTAATACATTAGAAAATGAGGTGTTGTGATTTAAAGCCTATCTTGCTTAAGTTAAAGTGCTGTGAGAAAGAAGAAAAGAACTGAGAATGAAGAATTAAAATTGGCTTTTCTGAAGCTCTTCTGAGCTGGAATGAGTATCAGCAATATGATACCTGAGTAGGGAACTGCCAGAATCTGCCTTATTGGAGTAGAGGAACTTCACAAAAAGTCTTTAATGAGTGTCACAAAAGTTGCATTTACTATTCTGGTATCTTGTCATGATTGTTTCTTAGATGCAAAAATCTTATTTGTTCTCTCCATTTCCTCTGCAGAGTCACTGTGGTGGGAGTAGGATCAGGCATTCATTAAATATTTTGTTCTGTGCTGTCAGTCTGCACCTCCCTCTCTCATGCTCCCTTTAATCTTTCTAAGCAATTTTCTCTCTTGCAGGGGTGACTGAAATGATCCTTTGAAGCAACCGGCTTTGACGTTTGGAAAAAAGAATTCAAAAACAAAAGAATGCTCTAATTAAGGAAAACATCAGTTAAAGCTCAAGAAGACATCTAAGATTTTGATCAGTTCTTTCATGTATGCCTGACAACTGCACAGCATTAGCAGAGTGCCTCACTGGCGGGTGCTCACCCAAAGTCCAGATGAAGGAGCAGAAACACCGGTGAGTGATATGCAGAGACTGCTGTGTGGAGGAAAATGAAATATTGGCTACCCTTTGCATAGCACAGGTTGTGATCTACTGCCCAAGTAGTTCAGGAAAGAGAACTTTTGTTTACCATGGGGCCATCTAACACTGTTCCAGAAGTGAAAATGGGCTCAAAAGGGTGTGTATGTTCTCCACTGTTGGTTTCACTGAGAGTCAAATCCTCTGGGTCCACGTGCTTGCCCAGAGGTGTGCTTAATTGTACCTGTGTGACTTAGCGAATATATGGCAAGATTAAGAGAAAGGTTTTTCAAGGCCATTTTCTTCCTTGTTCAAGGGGTTTGTTCCTCCCCAGTGTTACCCCTGTCGTAGGGGCTAATACTGATACCTTGATGCTCACAGTACGGTAGGTTGAGGAAGTTCTGAGAGTACAAACTTCACCTTGTGTCTCCATGTTTTGTGGCCACCTGCTACAAAATGCTGAATTTGGATGTTGTGAGAGCTGAATCAGCACTTTTGCACACAGGATTCCCCCAGCTCGTTGTTCCAGCTGTGACACCATTGTGGATAAGCAATTTCTTTTGTTATGAAAGTTATACACATTGTGATGAGATTTTGTGAAGGATCTCTGCAGGACTGGGGGGGATATCAGGGGCCAGCGGTGCCTCAGCCAGACAGTTCACAGAATCCCTAACAGTAGGGAGATACAGTTAAAAACGAATAACTGTAGCATGCTCACGCAGCCCTTTGAAAAGCAAGTGGAATGATATAAATCACTTGGATTGTTTTACTCACCTTCTTTTTGCTGAGTGAGGAATAATTTTCTGCAGTGAGGTTGTGTGCTGCTGAGGCTTTTTGCCTTACTGTCTTAATTTAGTGGTTTTGGGGGAAAAAGCTAGCAAGATGGGTGGAACTCACAGAAGCCCCTGGTTTCAGCCAAGTTTGGTGTGTCCACTTCCTGGAATGAATGGTCTTCATTTAGTTGTAGGGTTTCTTGCTCTGGGCCTGTAGACAGTTAATTAACTGCATCTTTAAAAATGCAGCCACAAGCCATCCCACTGGAAAGCTGCACACCCACAGGAGGCTCAGGGGATTAAATGAGCAGAGGCAGAGGGTGACAGCACTTTGGTAGTCCCAGGAGTTTATTGCCTGCATTAATAATGTGCCTGGCAGGAGAAATAAATTTTGAGAAGTGATGGCTTGTGGAGGTAGTACTGCGGTGTGAAGACTTTTCCTGCAAGAATCCATAGGCTTTATCCTTCAGTGTCTGTTTGTCATCAAACTCCATGCCAGGGAACTGGGCAGCTTTTGCCTGGCTGCTTCAGGTGCTTCTCTTCAGATGTTGCTGGTTTACACATGGCTGTAACACGCTCTCTCCATGGCCTGCAGAAGGAGCCGCCTCAGTGCAGAAAGACTCTTGGCTGCTGGGGGAGCATTGATGGGTTCTGGTGTCTTCCTGCTCCCTCAAGGGCACCTCGCAGAAATTGCACTGCTGGGGCTGAGCAAGAACCTTTTCTCCTGGGCAGAAAGATCTTTTTATGGACAATGTGTTTTTTCGGGGACAACAGATGAGACAATTCTTGACTACTCCGGTCATGAGACAACACAGTGCTCGTGCAAGCAGAACAGCTTCTACCCACTTTGTGCTATCATGGTGGTGCTTCAGAGATCTCCATAGTATAATTGAGATGTGGATTCCTGTGTGGCAATTATTTTCTCATGCACAAGTTCAGCATAAGTTAAATAAAGGTGCTTTCTGGAAAAAATGCGAAGTACTGAAATCCTGAACTGCTAGCAGAACAAGGAAGAGATTGTTCGTTACTTCTTCAGTCATCAGGGTTTTGCTGACAATTACTTTGGCATGCATAGCATGCACACACAATGACTGACCCTACATTTATGCAACCTCCTGAAAAAATGAGGATTGTGGTGCTGGTGTGTGATTCTGCAGCCCTATCTGATGCCTACCGTGACAGAAAATAAGATCTAATAGAGTAAGTCTAGGTTTAGTTTTATAGCACACTCCTAGAACATTTACTGGCAGCAGATATGGTGATACCATTTTAAAGTTGACTCCTTTGATATCTTCCATCAGATCTGAAAAAGAAGTCTGTTCCCAACAGATATTTGGGGCTTCTTGGCTGAAGCATCTTCCCAATCTTTTGACAAATGGAATGTCTCAACACTCTGAATCGAACACCCACCACCCCTAAAATACTGTCAAAGCAAGTGGCTTTCTTTAGAAATGCCCTTTTTCCAAGTTTGGGATGCTGCAAATTCCTCTTCAGATGCATTAAGTCTAGCTTGTGGGAGGATCTGATGATGTCCTCTCTTTTTATCTTCATCTCTAGCATATTAGTTGTTCCATTCCTGTAGCCTTGATGGCTGATCCCCTCTGCACACAGCCCTCTAGCCTGCCTATGGGCAAAATGAGTTTCTTGGTGCTCCTGCTGGTCCTGGAAGCTGCCACAAGCAAAGGCTGGAAAGTCAGGTCATGTCACTGGATCACGTGGTGATGAGAAAGTAACAAATATAATTGCCATCTGCTGACTTAAGAGTGACAGTTCTGTGTGACAGACAGTATTTTGATTGTCCTTGCTTTGTAGGTTATCTCCCTGTAAGAGGAGAGTAGGTGTGTAAAGAGGTCTCTGAAAAAAGAAAGGATGCTCCTTCCCCTAGGAAGCAATTGTATCTGGCCAAGGGAGAGAGGTATTTGGGTCCTGGGGTAAACTAGAGGAAGCAGCAGCAAAGCAGCAATTTGCAGCACAGTGGGGAAATGAAAGGCTGCCAAGCAAAGCTGTGAGCACACTCCAAGCTCTGCTATGTAAGAGAAAATGTCTTAGAGAGCTGAATGTGCATAGCTGCAACCCACCAAAAACCCCCTAAAAGCAGCTTGAGAGCAATGGTCTGCTCTTCTAGCACACAATGGATAGGGAGAGATTTGTTTATAAACCTCTTAAATTGTTCCTCTGTCCAAGTGACTCCTAGGCACTTGTCATCGTCTGATCTAAAAAGTCAACAAGCTAGGTTTTTGGTGTAGGGAAGATTAAATTTGAACACCTTCTAGGTTGTCTTTCAGGAACTCCCCATGAAGGAAAAGGTCAACAGATTTGTATAAAAGCTAGGTCTAGTCTGGAATTCCATCACACAATCTGGTGATTTTCATAAAATGAATTAGACCTGACCGAATTAACAATAATTTTTAGTAGTAAATGGCACTTTGTTCTCCTGTTACCAAAATTTTTGGAAAATCATAGGACTGAATCATCAGCTCACCATAAAGTGCTTTTCCATCCTGTGTGCCTGAGCTCTGCAGATCTGCTCTCAGGGCCTTGATCTTTGCACAGCAGTTGACACCTAATTATCTCCTCCATCACGTATTGTACACCTCAAACATCGAGCACCTGCCTCCCCAAAATGTTTCTTGGCATTTTGCAGTATTTTGGGGTGGGTTATGCTTTCCTCTGTCCTGAGGGGTAGAGGGCACTGGCAAGTGCCTGGAGAAGTGGTCACATTACGTGTATGAACCTTTCCTTGTATGGCTTTTCTCCTCTCCATCTCTGTTCCACTGGCATCTCTTGGGGCACGAACTGTCCTGCACTGTGAGAAAGAACCACAGTAAAGGGAAAATAGGTACTTCCCACAGAAAAAAAAAGCATTAATAGTACACAGCTGAACTTGGAAAATGTTATACAAATCACTTTGAAACTCTTTAGTGGATTTGTAGCTGTTCTAACCAGTCTTCTACCTTATGGAATCTTCCCCTACATATTACTCATTAAACAAAGGTATTCATTAGAGCAGCATGATAACATCTCTAGCGCAGAGGAAAGAAGCTCTAGCAAGTCTTTAGAACACACCTTACTTTTGTGTGAATGGCAGGTACAACATATGCCTGAGGCGTAGGTGCAGGATTCCCACCGTGGGAGCAGGTAGGAGCCAGCAAATGCCCTACATTTGCTCCCACCCACCTCATTCATCTCTGGCTGTTGCTCTTGGGATGCTTTTCTGCCTCATTTTTCTTGGATGCTCCATGCAGCGAACTTCCAGCTGCTCCTCGAGGGCAGCTGTTTAAATCAGTACCTCTCACTTCTCTCCTTGGGGGTCCTGAGTGTCTCTGATTTTCAGGGGTCCACCCAAAGGTACAAACACAAAAGCCATCCTCCTGGCAGGTGGGTTTACATCCAGCATGTAGGAGGCTGCAGAGTCAGTCACTTGGAAGGTGTTTCAATTGTAAAGCTAAAAGGAGGTTGAAAACCCCAGTTTAGATAAGAGCAGGAAAGTTATACTTGTAATCTTGTATGTTTTGGCTGCTGGATAATGGTCGTATTATGGAGCAAAGGCCTTCTCCAAAGAAATCAAATTACACAGGCAACATTTCTGATGATACACAGACCTTTCCTTCAGTTATTTGGATAGGTTGTTCATTTTTCTGTACTAATAAGCATTTTTGTCTTTTAAGTTTCTTTGAACTTCTCTCTTCAAGATATCAGCACAAAAAAATGCCTTATTAACTGTACCTTGCTCCATGATCAAGGATGTTTCTCTCACACAAAGCTGTTCTTTGCAAATGTCCTGCTGTTTTGACCAGGAAGCTGAGTTGTTCATGATGGCAAAGTTGTCCTTTAGGCAGGAATGCTGCATTCCTACCTTTGTGTGTACTTGTCTGCATAGATATGACTTGGCCTTCTGAAAATACAAAACCTACACACTTTGGATCTTGATGGACTATTAAGCTACCTCCTGACATTCTGTTTTGTACATTTTCCAAAGTCTTCAGCTGCTTCCTGAAGGAAGTCATGGTTGTGAACAGCTGGAATTTTCTCAGTCCTCCATTATTGCTCCTCTCCCTCAGAGTGAGTTGTTCCAGGTGTCTGTGTTGATGCCTCACTGCCTTATGGAGCCAGTAGAGGCCAGCAGCTTAGGCTCAAAAAACTTCTAACGTTCAAGTATATAAGATTTGTATTTGCTGTTGGAGAAAGGTTAGGTTAGCTACAGGTGCTGCTGCAAACAAGTGTTAGCCAAAGGATGAATGAGGTAGAACAGATCTGAACAGTTCTGGGCAGCCAGTAATTATAGGAGCAATATATCTGGATACACTGAGAGATCAAACACTGGTTTGTTTGTTTATTTTTAATTTGGAACAAGTAGTGTCTGTTCAAAGACAAATAAGACATGCTGTTGAAGTCTTACATAAATTTCAGATCTTTTATGGTAATTTTTTGAAAGAATTGTTTCAACAAACAGCAAATATGTAAGGATTTATGATTTCATTGCTTTAGTCTAGCAGCAGAGTAATAATGTTATTATTAAGGTCATTTTGGTGAATGGATTTTAAAGAAGATATTATCATTCCCCACACCATTACTAGTGCACTGCTATCAATATTAAAAATCTTTTAGATAGGGCTACTGTAAGTTTGTTCTTCAGGGTATTAAAAACAGTACTTAGAAAAGAAAACAGACTCCCTTATGGAAGAGTCTCAGCAGCAATAAACAAATTGTTAAAAAAACAAATATAAAATGAAAAATACTGAAATTAAAGTATTTTTGTAGAAAGCCAACCCACTAGCACTTAAACTTTTAGTGACATGAGATGTAAGAATCCCTTTTTGTAATCAGGGGAATGCAGCCAACACTGACATGGAATGTTTCAAGGCCAACAGCAGTCCAAATTTATTAATAACCTAAAATCTTAGAAAGATGACCAGAGAAGTCCTATAAGCAATTTCCTGGACCTGAGTAAGTGACTGATTTGGAAGGGCAAGAGCATGACAGCAAGAAACCACCTGCATCAGTATGTGCAGCAGAGCACTGCAGAAACAGCTTTTACCTCCTGCAACACTTCAAAATTCAAATTATTATCTTTTGTTTATTTTTATTTGGTTTCTTTTGTTGTTGGTTGGTTGGCCGGTTGGCTTCGGTTTGTTAGTTTGTTTTTATTAGAGCTGCTCTGCTTTTGAGAAGGTCATGAGACAGTGTCCTGGCTGGCAGAGTCCCAATACCTGCTGACCAGGGAGGGGCAGGGACAGTGTGGAACCTGAGGGAGGTTTGGGAGATGAAAGGACAAGGGGGCAGCGGTGTGTCCAACCCTACTGCAGGGTGAGGAAAAGCGACCGTCTCTCCACAGGCCCTGCCAGTACAGGTGGGAATGGGGTGAGAGGGCAGCAATAGCTTCTTTGGTAGATTCCTTTTGCTGGTGGATCTTGTGCTAGGGACTCACAGGATTCACGCTGCCACTGTGCAGTTTTCTCATGTCCAACAGGAAGGTCACGGGGCAAGAGCCTGTTTCCTTGCCCAGTTCATAGAGAACAATTCACACCAAAATTAATAGTTGCAAAGAAAAGACAGAGATGGATCCTCCCTCAAGCAGCCAGTCACGGTTGTAGTTTTGTTCCTACAGATGCTGTGTGAGACCTGCCTGCAAGTTCAGCAGTTGAATCAGAGCAGGACTTTGGGTCCCTGGCATTCTGGACAAGCATTTTCGGTCCCTCAGGCACATTGCCTGTTCTCAAGGCAGACTCACTGACTGGGATCAAAAATTTCAGATCTTCCTAATGAATGCCTCACTCAGCAATTACCCAATACTGGTTAGTTAGACAAGATGGAACAAGGGAGGATCTCTCTCCCCATTGTGTTTCACAGTCAGCTCCTTTCTGGGATGGTGGCTTTGAGTCTGTGGGCCCTGCCAGACTTCACTGAGTGGGCGAAGCAGTGCTATGTGCAGAAAGCGCAGAGAGCCCAACCAGCATCTCTGCAGAGTACTACAGTGCTGTTAGAAGGAGTTTGCTCAGGCTGACACTGCACTGAATTGCATGATCAAAGATGCTGGGTTTTGAAATGTCAGCTGAACTGCAGTTTCTTTTCCTTTTCTGCTGACTGTCAAGTTGAAACTTCTGGCCTATTTCATATATCCTCCAATGTTGGCCAAAACACCTCAAAAATATAAAATGTGGTTCTAATGTTCAAACCTGTTTGTGCTGAACCCGTGGTGGCAGCCATTTGTCCTTAACTTAGCAGGACACCTGGAGATTACCTTGACACTGGAAAGTTCTTGGACCTGTGAGAAGCAATAGGAGATGCGATATAGGATGTCTCAGACACATCCTGTATCCTAAATCAGAGGTACGTTGCTGATTTGCTACATACCCTACAGCAACTCATACCACCTCTTTTGTTGTAAGTAACCTTATGTACATTTTGATGTTTTAGCTATTGCAGCTATTTTGCAAAATAGTTACCATCATCTTAGCTAGATGCTATGACAGAACCAATTAATTAACATTAGTGAAGCATTTGGTATTCTTGGATAAAAGACACTAAATTACTATCCCTTGGCAAAACAAAATTCTGCTCTATTCCTAAATGCTTGTATTATCTTTGGCTGGTAGCAAAATCCAAGACAGAGTTGCCCAAAGGCATCGTTAATCAGAGATTTTTCCTTTTCAGATGAAGACAAAAGACTTGTGTAGTGAACAGTTCCACTAGCCAAGAAACAACAGAGAGGCTTCCATGCTAAGGTGGTAATTTCTTTGTGGCTAGAGAAGGGAAGAAGCCTGAGACAAGCATCCAGCTTCTAAGCTATTCAGGATATGGAGGAAACTAAAAGCCTACAGCTCTGTTAAGAATTAGAAGTTAGAGGTTTTTATCTCAGGAATCCTACAGTTGAGAAAATTATTTTATCACTTACTTCTGCCTTGGTTGCCGCAGTGGGTTCCCTTTTCCATTCATTGTGACTGTACCTTTGTACTACAAGCGCTATTTAAAATGTTGTGTTTATAGCTTGTCCTGACACCCCTTGAGCTTCCCATCTTCAACTTCTCTGACAACAATCCCTAGATGCAGCAGTAGGGAAATGTAGAACGAGTGTGCACACAAACACTGTAACTGTGTCCAGTAAAGTAAATCCAGCCTTATATTAATTTTACCAGCTGGTGAAAACTGAGCTGTCTCTGCTCTTACTTCAAGAGTTTAAAAAGATGACCTTTGTTCTTGCAGATGGAGGGAAATACCTGCCTCCAGTAATACCTGTGGAATGAAGTTGCCTAGAGTGGGCATGCTGCAGTTTAACCAAGGCCACTGTTGCAGTCATATTCTTGCACAGTGTGAGATGGCACTGTTCCACAGCCTTTACCCAGTATCAGGACATCAGCCTTTTTCCATTAACTTCCCCTTCCTGCAGCTCTGTGGTTTCCTGTGCTTGTTCCTAGTGTGAATTTCCTTCCATCCACAACTTTGTTACGCAGCTTTTACTTCAGGAGGCAAGAGGTTTGCCTTTGTTTTGATAATTGGGAACTGCACTACCAGCTATCACCCGTCATTTCCCAAAGCCCTACAAACTCTTTCTGCTCCCATAGCTGAGACATCTGAAAAATATGCACCTCAGCATACACGGCATCAGGAAACTTTTGCTTAAAATTAACATTACCAATCTCCTGTCTCTTTGGCAGCCTGAGAATATGAGCACCAAGGTCTCCAACAACGTGTGGATGACCATGTTTCTAGAAGACCTGCCTTGAGCTTGGCAGCCCAGCCCAGCATGACTTCTACAGATGTTCTCACTGCCCTGGTCATTAACATGGTTGGCAGGGGACGCATTCACGCTTGGTTCCTACGTACAGGTAACTCTCCACCAGGCAGTTTTGCTGTCCTGGGAACTGGGGCTGACTGCAGTTATAGCACTTCTAGTCTGCTTCTTGATGCACTAAACTAAAACTTCCTTTGGTTTAAACCCTTGCAAGGTGTACCTAAAATCCCATAACTCAGATAAAAACTACGCCTTCCCGCCCTGGCGAAACCACCAGTTTTGGATGATAGAGGGGCGGTGAAGCACACTCCGGCCAAGTCCCACTGCGTGCTCCAGCAAAACCCTGGCCGGCACCGCCGCACGCCCGGCTCTGTGCGCCGCTGGAAGAAGGTGGGATGCTTCCTAGTGGCCTTGCAGCTCCTCCAGCACTGGAGCACCTGGAGCAGCATCATTTCCCCTTGACGCGCGTGAATGCGCTGCTGCCTACACCTGCACGAAGGGTCCGCGTCGCTGCCTGGCCGCTGCTCCCTCGTTTCTCTGTGGCTGCAGCAGGGAAGGGGCCCGTTGGCCGGGCTCGTTCCGCAGCACAAACCGGAGGCGGCACGACAAGCCCAGCGGTGCCGGGCCGGCCGTGGCCCAGGACCCGCCGCCCCCCGCTCCGCGGCTGGGGTGGCACGGCC
>WEZZ01003712.1:21079-70722 GCA_013400585.1 Chloropsis cyanopogon
AGCCGGGCGAAGGGGGCGTAGGTCCGTCCTCGGCCCCCCTGAACTGCGGTGCTCGGGGAGCGGCTCCGAGCGCGCCCCGCTCCGGGTGGCGGCCCAAGGTCGGGGGGAGCGGTGGGCGCGGGGGGCTCCGGCTTTGTTCACGGCTGTGAGCTGCGGTGAGGCGCAGCCCTGGCAGCCTTTCGGAACGTCCCTGGGAATGCTGGAGCTCGGGCTCGCAGGTTTTACTCCCTGCGTGAATATTCAGTGTTTGTGCAGACGTTGCTCTCCTTCTCTTCCAGTCTGGAATAGCGATCTCAGGTAACTGGAGTTGGCTGTAAATGCGATTCCTGTGGTCTGACTGCTGTGAGCTTTATTCACCCAAGTAAGACCTCCATGCATGAGTAGAATATTTCTTGCAGAATGATTTTGCATGTTTCCACTCTGAAATGCAGTCTCCGATGGCTCCTGCAGAAGATGGGCTTGTCCCTTTCAGTGTGTATGTGTGCGGTCGCTGTTAGTTTTGGCAGCTCGTAAGTGATCATTGGTAAAGGTCGGGTGACTTCGTGTTCTTCAGGAATGCATTAGGCTGGATGTGTGCCCGCGTTTTGATATTGCTGAAGCAACAAGAGAGAACAGCCTTAAAAAAGGGTTAAAGGAAATTGTTTAGTTTTCCTAATGCTTATTATTTCCAGCTGACATACTTGTAAGCAAGTCATGGTAAATTGCAGGAAACAATCAGGTTTTGTATTTACTAGCTCGTTGATGGATAATAGAAGATAGGTCTAAAGCTAAATTTTGATGCTTCATATAAAATAAATTCTTGTAATTTCTTCTGTCTGTTGCACCTGTTAGCTTTTAGGAGAAAACGATTATTAGGTGATGATTAGGCAGCTTTCTTACAACTTTAATTAAAGGAATAGTTCACTATATGCCAGCTATAGAATAATGGACCCACTTCTCATCTAGTACGTAGTTGAATGTAGAGCTGTGGTACTGCCTGGCAAAACTGTTCTTTGTCTGTACCTTCTAAAAACTTAATTCTAGAAGTCAAGCAAATATAGTGTATAAATCTAGTTCCTCTGTGGTAGACTAGTGATAAGTGGCTTATGAAACATGTATTGACAGGGATTTCATATCTATAATACACATTGTTGATTGAGTGACTTAATGCTTCATCTTGCTGTTTCTAATTAATAATCTAATCAGGGGAAAACTCTAAAAGGAATATGGAATCAAGATGCAGTCCCAGTGGAACTCAGTAAAAAAGATATTGCAGAGCAGGCAGAGTGTAAGAGGAATTTCCAGAAGTACTTATTCATCACCCAAGACAGAGCCAGATTTTGAATACTCCTAGCTTGCATTTAGGCTCCAGAGTTAATTGCTAGATTTTCAGATCTTTCTTTTCGATATTCAGACTTTTGTATCCAGAGTGCTTTGGGAGACTGTGAGGAAAATGTGTCTGTTGTAAGCCAAATTCTCAATTTACGCATTCTTCAATGCGTAAGAAAATCACACCCTGAGCACTGTAAAAAATCTGATCCTTGGGTTGCAGTCATAACTCCTACCACTTCAATTCTGGAGGCACTTCCATTTAATTTTTATAACAGACAGAATTATAGTTGTAATAAGCCACAATAAGGTGTGCCAGTAAAATTACTTTAATGAATTCTTTTTTAATGTAGAAGCCATCTGTAAATACATCAGTAGAAGTGTATGCGGCACCTAATCTCTGAACAAAAGTAATAAGTAATGGCTAAAAGCAGTATTTCCTCTTTCAACATTAGAGTTAAATGTGGATATTAATTCCAGCGAGATAGATTGATCCAGAGCAGGAGGCTCAGATAATTCATGCTTGCTGACCTGGCCTACTTCTTTATTTTCCTTTAAAGTATCACTTTTATATGTGTGTTTGATAGTAAATCACAAATGCAAATCATAAAGCTGTTCTTTAAAGTGAAAATGGGAGCATGTTTTGCTGCACCATGAAGTCACTGTAATTTCTAGAATGTGTTCTGATCCCATATAGCTCAGCACAAACTGCTGGGCTGTGTTGAGGTTGTGCCTCCATTTGCATGAGTGGCTGTTTTCACACGTGGGCAACAGCATCTTTGCACCAGGGAGAACTGTTCGGTGTGGTTCTGATCCTTTAACGCTGTTAGAAGTGGTTCAATGTCACTGCTCAGTAAATGCCTTCATAAAAAGGTCAGTGGAAACTTTGTCTCTCCAATAGCCCTGTCACAGCCTCTCAAGGAACTGTTGAATTGTGAGAGCTGGTGATTATCTGCCTACATCTGTGGCCGGGACTCAGTGACACTGAGCACAAGGGGAGATAAAAATGACAAGTGCTTGTCCAGCAGCACATCCTCTCTCTGGAGGTGTTTGCTTTCCCCCAGTTTGATAGGATAAGAACAGTGAGTTTGAGGTGTCGCTAAAAGAGTGATTAATTAGCTAGTGCATCTTTAGCCCTTGGAAGATGGAAAATAATATATGGGGGTTGTTAGAATTAAGTGCTGTTATTCCCTGCTATTAAAGAAATTCCTTGCCTGCTTTGTGTCTCAAGTTGGAGCTGTAGGCAATTTTAAAGCATTATTTAAGCTGTGGTTTAGGTTTGTTTAAACAGAAGAGTGAGGGAAAGTCTTTCAACAAGAAAAAATAGTAGGTAAAGATTTTCTTGCTTAAGCCTTTTTTTTTAGTAGCAGCAAATCTTTGTATATGGGAATGAGAAAAAGGGAGTTGAATGGAACCGAGCAAGGAGCTGTCGTGTGAGGTAAAATTCTGGTATTGTTCTCTTATGTCATCCTGGAAATACATTTGCATTTAAAATTTCCAGGCAAACTAAGCCATAGGACCGATGCAGAATGCTAAATGAAACCTTACAGCTAACTGAAAACACCACACAGTGTGGTGCTGGGCATTCCTCCGCTCAGACAATTGAGTTGAAGATTGTTTCTTTTAATGATTATGGATCTGAAATGAAGACTGGTTCGGAAAACAAATTGGATGTCAGTTTTATTCTGAGATATTTTCACTTGAAAGATGTTTACCTTCTGTCACATTAGCCCTCAACTGCTTGAAAACTCACAGAAACTGTGAAGTCCATATCTCTTTCTGCCCATCAGATAGCCAGAGTATACTCCTTTGTGTCGCTTTGGCTGAAATTCAATCTTGGGAGCTTGGGAGGCTGGTGAATGGAGTGGGGCAGAGTTGTGATCCCGAAGATAGATACTGGGTAGCAGCACAGAGGTACCTTTATGTTGCTTGTGCGAGCAGACAAAGTAGCAGCTCTTACCGGGAATGTGGTGGTCCATTGCCTGTACAAGAGTAAAAGATGTTTCTGCTCAGGAGTAGTGAGATGTAGAAGCCAGGATGATGGCAACTCCGGAAGGAATGTGAAAGGGACCATGGAAGGCATCATTGAGATTGGCGAGTTTTACCTTTTCATGCCTCAGACTTGGGTGCCTGCAATTATTGGCAGTAAACTGTCCCTGTGCAGACAAGGATGCAGAGCACTCTGAGGAGCCCGAGGGCTGGAAAGAGAGAAGAGAACGCTTGGTAGGTTAATGTGTGTATTGGGTGTGAAAGGGCACCTGCACTCACAGGGCTGGAACACATCAAGGGCCTGTGCTTGGCTGTGGCTGCTGCAGTAGTGCGGACAGCACAGCGGTCCGTGATATCCCAGTTATGAATAGAAGAATAACAGGCTTTCCATATGCACTCTGGATGCATATTTGGCTCCTTGGCATGACTATAAGGTATTTGCCCTTGGAAAGTTTCTGAGGGAACAGAAAGAGCTGATTAGGAGGGCAAAGTGACTGATTTCTGAGAAATGATTAAAAATACTTAATATAGCTTATCTGAGAAGCAAAGACTCCATTGATTTTAGATATGATTACTCAAGAAATATAATCTCTCAGTCTTTGCAAGAGGGTGTGATTAGACATAATGGGTTGCAAAAGAGAAGGTATCTTGAACATCAAGAAAAGCTGCTTGCAATGAAGCTAAATAATCTTCCATGAAAAATGGTGGCAATGTGGTTTGGTGTTGTGTAACACTCACATAGAGCTGGGAAAAATGTTCTGCAGGGCTGGTCATTTGGAGTCACATCTTCCCTGGCTGAGCTGTGCCTGGGGATTAGGGTGGAGGTTTTGGAAACAAAGCTCTTCAGTCTGCCAGGTCAGCTCCTCTGTTGGGAGCCGGCTGCTAAGCCCCCCTCTGTAGTCTGCTGGAAGGGCAGATTTCCCTGGTAGCTTGTATTTGTGTGGTTGAATTAATAGGTCTCATTCCATCTTTAGCCTCTGATCCAGGAAATACATGAGCATTTGCTGGCAGCTGGCATGTCTGCTGTTATTCTGTAAAACAAATGCTGGAGCATCTTGAATTCTGTTCTGATCGTGTGGTGAGGGAATATGGGAGGAGGCAAGTGATGGAAGGTGCTCCAGTAGTGAGCACAGCAGGCTGGGCTAGAGATATTACTGGGTTTGCGTTGACTTTGTTAATTTGTGTTCCTGGACCCGTGCTGAATTCTCCTCTTAAAGAAAAGCTGAAAAGCAGCAGGCCTGGGGTGTTTTCCTGTTTTAAGTTTCAGCCATTACTGGCAAAAAAACCCTAATGCATAGTCTTGGACAGTAGTTGCCTCTTCCTTTGCCGGGCACAGTAATGGGCACAACTTGTTGCTAAAATGTGAAGAGCCATTTCAGAGGGTTGTGCAGCTCTGGGTTTTATGGTGTTACTGCACAGTTGTGTTATTGTTCTGTTTCTCTCTTCAAATACCAGATGGGTTGGTTCACCAAAAGTCTGATCAGACCACTGAGAAGTACAGTGTATGATAACCTGTGTCTCCTGGGTGATTTGATGTTGTAATAGGTAATCTTTCCTCCACTAAATTTCTTGTATCCCACCATAAACTAAGAGTTTATATAAATCAGACACGCTCTTCCTGCAGAACTGGTGGAGTTACAATGTTATGGTTTTGCTAGATAGGGAGAAGTATGTTTATTCTGATTTATGGTGGCTGCTTTAAAAATTGGAGGCAGTTTGTCTGTCTTCAGCATGAATGGTGTATTGAAGGGCAGGCAGGTAATATACGGACAAGCATTTACAACGCTGGTTTAAAGATGAGCCTCTTTTAATTAAGTGTAACTTGAGTCACAAAAGTTCCTCATCTGGTGACTTGGAATAAGGTTTTCACTTCCGGCATCATCCATTTGTAGTGAAGATTTAGAAGAAAAGAAATTCTGAGATTTCGTTGTCTTGGTTGCAAAGGAAATCACAAAGCTGAGAGAAGTTAAGTGACTTCCCAGGTTGGATGTGCTCATCCAGCCCCTCCAAAAGCCAGTACTGCTGGTTTTCCTTTCAACATTCCATTTCAACTGTTCTTTCTGTAAAATACTCTGTTAAGGCATGCTCCAGAAAGAGTGGAGGGCCACTTCTTTTCCTTTTTTTTAACTACTATAACCTGATCTAGAGAAATACCACCAGGAATGGCAGCAGGAAACAAGGACAGATAGGATTCCCAAGAAAACCTGTGTCTTCTGAAGTCACCATGAAGCTAAAGCAGTTTAAAAACTCACCAATTCAACACACTACCTTTGGTGGAGAACAGGACTCTGGCCTTTGTTTCAGTTATTTGTGGTTCAGCCACCAAAATGCCTTTGTGTTTGGGCCTGAAGCCAGTCTGGCTAATGCTATCTTGGGAGAAGAGCCTCCCTCTTATGGGAGTACCAAGCCTGGAGGTCCTCTGGTTCCACAGAGAGTATCTGTTCTCAAACAGAAATGAGCGGAGCTTTTTACTGATCCAAAAATGCTGGACTCCCTCTGGTGGGTTTGCTTACTGCCTCCTGCGGTCTGCTGTTAGCTGCGCTTTCGTTGCTCCCCTGTCACACTTCTTTGTGTTTTCCGTGAGCACGAAGGCATCTGTGTTAATCTCTCATTTTGCAGGTGATTTTGCATTCTCTTCCAGCCTTTTTCTGCCTCCCTTTTCTCAGCTTTGTCCCAAGGTGGAAGTAAAATTTGGTAAAGATTAGGAACAAATACGTGTAAGAGGGATTAACCCAAGTTTTCAAGGCTTGAAGATGACTATGAAGGGAAATAAAGTGCACTTACACCCTTCTTTAATTCTGTTGGATTTTTTTTAATATCATGCCAGATCCAGCTCAGCCTGTTTCTGTTACTGTAGTAGGATAGGCAGGGCAAGAGGGGCTCTTGCATTTTATTCTTTAGCAAAACTTGAAGGTGTCTGGTGAAATGCCACCACCGTAGACAGGGAGCATATTAAATCAGCTATTGAAGGCCTGCTTACAGACTGCTCCATCCCTGAAGAAAATGGACTTGGAGGGCTGGGATGGAGGGAGTGTTCCCTTCACTTTGATTTTGTCTTTCACTTTTGAGGGCTCCTTTTGTTTGTCTGGTTTTTTGTTTGGTTTTTTTTTTCATTTCCTTGAGCATCACTGTCATGACAGAAATGTAACCTTTTAGAAAGACTCTCTTCTCCTGCCCTTTAATTAGCAGGTGAGGGCTACCAAACATCATCCCATCAATATTTCTGCAAAAGGGTATTTCTGCTGTAAATATAGAGTAAATAAGTGGAAGGAAAACCCAGGATTTAATAGCAGTCATACAGTATTCATAGTAGTCTTTCAGCTTCTTCCAAGGCTTCAGAATTAATTTTGAGCCACGGAACTAATTTTTTAATTACCTTTAAGTAAAGTGCTGCTGAGGAGTAAAAAAAGCTGTATTGGCCCTGTGTGGAGAATGTAGCACCAAGGATCTGTCCTATCTTTCCTTGGAAACTGCTGCCTTGTCATCAACTCAGCAACGCCTTTGGTATTGAGTGAGATGCTGACTCAGCGTGGCATAAATGGAGTCCACCAGCCTTTGTGACATCTTGTCTTTTTCTCTCTCATTGCTTGAAAATGAAAGGATATAGGAGTTTTGAGGTTTGTTTTTGAGTCATCTGGCTTCCTGCAGTGAGATTTTGTGGAAACGCTTTCACTGTTCTTTAGTTACGCGTAAATGATTGTGCCTAGAATGTATCCTGGGAGAACACATGCTTCTCTTTTTGCTTAATGCTTAATTATGCTTTTTTGTGCTGCCTTCCCACAGCATCTACCTCTGCTGGATTTTGGTCTGTGAGTCTGTGCCTGAGGTTCCACAGTTTGAGAATAATGCAAAAAAAACCCAAGAAATAAAAATTCTGCATCTTCAATACAACTACTTTTATGCTATTTGGTAAATGCTTAGGAGCCTGCTCAATAAAGCCTGGGGGGAAAATTGGCTGACTTGCAGTTAATTTTTACTGAGCTGTGGTTGCCCTTGAAGGTCAGAGAGAGGTTTCCCTGAATTAAAAGCCTAAGAAATGGTGCTTAGGTTTGTGCAGGCTTTTGAGCATCTTTCAGGTTTGGGGTTAGTTTTTGGGCGGTTCCTCCTCTTAGTTTGCTTTGCCTGGACCCTTAGCAGCTTCCCAGCATTGTTCTCTGACCTGCTGGGGAAGGAGTGGAGAGACAGTGCTCTCTAATTCAACAGAGGCTGGATGATAGCATTTTGTGAAGGTTAGAGCTCTTACCAGCTGGTATTGTCCACCATCACAGATTCAACAAGCTCCCCAGTATGCCTTGATACCCAGATTCTTCCTCCTCTTCAGTTATCACCTAATTTTTGCTATTGTAATTTTGTGAGATTTTTCCAGAGTTTGGTTTCATATGTAGCAAAATCTTCTGGTTGGGTTGTGCCGCTGGATCTAAAATCTAAATTGCGTCGTTCTTCAGTTACTTGTCATATCAGATCTCTAGTGTTTCCTCTAGAGAAATGGAAGCTGGAAAACTCTTCAACTTTATCATCTTTTGCAGAAGAAGCAGTTTTGTTCAAGTTTTAAATGACTTCTACTACTCGCACAGGGTTGTCGCTTGCAGCAGGGCAGTGGAACTAGTCTTTAAAAAGCTGGTAGGTTTGTGTTTTTCTTGCCCCATCAGAAACTTGCATTGAGGCTTTTGATGAATGGCTGAGATAAAGCACAGCAAAGGTGCTGCACTGCCATTGACTTTGCAAACTACTGCAAACTCCAGTTAAAATGTGGAGAGGCCCTTTTGCCTTGGTGTTTGGTAGTGCCCCTTTGCCAGCAGTTAGCCCTGCATGTGTCTGCTGAGCAGAGCAGAGCCAGTTGAGGTAAAATCAAAAAGCTCAGGTTGACACATGGATAGGAGATGCCTCAGTGGGGGTGGCTGCTTCATTTTGCTGTGGCTGCTCCTCTTCTGGCCAGGCAGGAGGGATCCCCAGGCCGGTGACTGCTTTAACCCTCCTGCTTGCACCCAGTAAGGGGTCTGTTTCCACAGGGTGGCAGTGTCCAAGCAGAAGCTTTGACTGATTTAGATAAATCTATTTAGCTGTTCTGGCAGAGCTGGAGGGTTCCTGTGAGCTTGGATAATACGTCAGTCTACAAAATGTTCACCTTTACATTCCTCTCCAAATGGTATTGTTTTTCTATCAGCTCTTTTCCTCTGTTTTGCCTGGTGAGAGACTGATGCTTGAGGCCGAGTCTCTTTTTTTGTCCCCGTGCCTTCGTACAGGCTCTCAAAGCTCACAGAGTGCCGTGTTAGTAGCAGGAGACCTGTGTTCTCTCAGGAGGTCATAACTCTCCTTTGCTGGAAACAAGCTCATCCCTCCATTTGTGTGTGCAAATTTCAGTAGTTTTGGAAATTTTGGTAGGAATGACAACACGACAGTGGAAGTCTCTGAGACCAACCTGGCAAATGAAAATGGAGAAGCAAAAGACACCACCACCCAGACTGAAAAGGGTTTTATTTTAAAAAGCTTGAAGTTGTGTAGAACTTCAGCCAAGCTGGCAGCCTGTTGGGTGGTCCAAGATAACTTATTGCTTTATCAAGTGAAGGAGGATGGGGAAGAAGTCTTGGGTTCTTCTTTGTATTGGTGAATTTGGTTTCCTTTAATTACCTTCTTTTTGTGGTAAGGTTATTTATCTTTATCTTTAATTCACCTAATACCCGTCTTGCCCTCAAGGCGACCCTGAGACATTGTGTTTGTGTGCCCACAACCATGGCAGCTAGCTGCCAGTGGGGATCCGAGAGCCTCCTTCAGTCCTCCAATAAATGCCCAGTGCCAACTGGCACGATCCAAGAATTAGTGGGCTCCTCATCCATTAGGCTTTCCTCGGAATAAACCACCAGCCACTCTGCAGGAACAGCTTCCAAATCACACTCCCCTCTGCAGCAGGCAGGGATTTCTTCCTTGATTTCTTTGCAGCTCGTGAGCCAAACCAACATCACACCTGCTTGCCGTTCATCTGCCAGCGCTGCTGGTGCCAGACCAGCTGTGCAGCAGCAGTTGCTTTCTATCTGGGGTGAGGACAGATTGCTGCTACAGAGACTCAGGAAGTAATTGGATCAAAAACATAATTTGCTCTTTAAGCACAGAGGTCTAAGTAGCTCTCCTTCCCCCGCTGAAAGAACTGGGTGGGGGGGAGGGGGGTGTTGGATAAAATAAGATAAGAGGGAACTAAAAGGAGGAAAGAATTGAGCTGCATCCTTGCCATCTGTCTGCTTGGAGTGGTGCAGCTGCTCTGCCATTGACAGGTTGTTGTCTCTCCTCTCAGTGCAGACAGCCAAATGACTTGTATCGTGAACAAAATAGCTAAAGATTAATATTAAATAGCCTGGTCGCAAAATCTACCCCGAGGCAAAGCCTCTAGCTGCCTGAAAACCTTAAGAAGCCTCTCCCTCTCGATTCGCGCTTCTCTTCAGAAACTTATACAATTTGGGAGCCAAATATTTCAGCACACATGCTTTTTCTGGATCAAATCCCGTGTCTTTGCAGCACAGTCAGTTTTGGAACATTGATAGGTTATCTAGAAACAAAGAGGAATGGCCAGTTGGAGTTACAGTGGTACTACTACTGTGCTTAAAATTAGTTAAGGATGTGTTTAAATGCTTCATTAGCTCAGGGTCTGTCTGCTACCCAGAGCTGCACAGTTTCTGACAGTCCCAGTTCCAGGGATTTGTGGAAGATGCTTTCCTTTTAATTGTGAAGAAAATGCTCTTTGCACCAAGTGCTGTGGAAAACAGGCAGTCATGAACTGCAAGGTAACAGGCACAAAACTAAACAAAAATTCCAAAGCTGTAGTGTGCTCTTGTGAATGGCTGTAAGTACCTTTGTTGAAATATCAACTGGGCACTCAAGAGGTGCCTGAGGGATTCACCCAGAGCAAGGAATGTGGGGTTTACTTCTCCTCTCCCAGAGCCACAGGCTCTTTGAGGTGGTCTCATGACAACCTGGGTCCTGATCCAGTACTGTTGATATCCATAGAAGAATACTTTGTGTACCCAGCCTAAAAAAAATAAAATAAAAATCAGCACAACACAATTTTGGATACTCCTCTCATAGAGTTATTAATGTTGATAAAGATTTTCCAGAGATGAATCACTGGCAAGTGTCCCTTCCTGAGCCTGAAGGACCATTCAGGCAGTTATTAATCCCTGAGAATATCTCTGCAATTGGGCCATTACAGAAAATCCAAATACGGTTTAGGGGCTCAAGATGTCTCTCAGAAGTGTTCAGAGAGGTCATGATGGGATGGCAGTCTTTACATCACATATATTTGCAGTGTAGGACTATAAATTAGTGATGGCAGGAGCACAAAAAGACAGCTGAGTTGAATCCAAGTGCTTTTTATGATAGCCCTGTAATTGCTGCTACTTCTCTTCAGCTCTTCTTTTTTTGTTAGTTTATTTCCCACAAAACCATTCCCTACGTGCTCCCTCCAGCACACCAAGTCCTAACTTTGGTGCATGGCTTGTCCAGTCTCTGGCTGGTTTCAGTGATGGAGAATCAATGGAGCCACGAACTTGCCAGCCTCTAAGTCCAAGCCCTATACTCGCACCACCCCAGACTTTGTGAGCGAAGAGATGAGAGACCTGCTCTGTCTTCTCCCATGGTAATTTGTTCTCTGATGTCTAGGCATATCATCCTTACTGGAGAGCAGGTAAAAGCTTCTTTTACATCCTTTTCTCCTGTTACTCTCAAGGGGCTCAGGCAGTAGTGTGTGCTCTGAGAACGGCAGCAGATGCAGCAGATGTGTTCTCATATTTCTGGGTTTCCTGAGGGAGCTTTTGACTAAGCAGCTGCCACCTCATGCAGAGTCAGAATCTGAATCTCCAGAATGTGGTAGAAATGTCAGAGGAAATACAAGAAGTTGCTGCCCCCAGCTATTTGCTGCCTTTCTTCAAAATCTGCAAGGCTGCTGGAGCAGAAAGTTATCTTACTATTGCATCTGGCAGCTTCAGCCAAGCTTCACCTCCCTTGGCAAGAGAGCTGATACCACTGCATTTACACAGCAACAGTAAAACACAGCCCCTCGACCATCCTTGGTTTGGTAGGGCAGGAGGAGGGGCAGAAGGGATAGTAGTGGCATAATTTCTTAAATTTCTCTTTGCAGACTTGAAAGCCATCTCTAATGAGCTTAGGATGAACTGCCTACTTAATATTCTTAGTCATTTTTTTTCCTGTTTCCCTCATACTATTAAATGCAAGTGACAATTATTTCTGTTTTCAGGATTCATGACGATAGAGTGCTGTCCATGTAAGGATTGAATTCTTTTTATCTTTCCTTTTTTTTTAATGTTTTCCTGTAGTCGTAGTGGCCCTGGAAATTGAGAATTACAATGTTTTCTATTCCTTTTGCCCAATCCCTGCCATCCAGTCAGAGTTTTTGTTTGCCACTGGGGCCTTGTGAGCATGTCTTGTAAAACTCCACTACATATGCTGCACATGCCTGTATCTGGTGCCATTGCTGGCATCATCAGGCTCTGTGATCCACACCGTGGAAATAAGTAAGCCCAGCTCTGCTCTGAAAATAGAGCCATGTGAGAGGTGAGTTCCTGAAAGGTGGTGTGCCAGAAGCCCGGTGGTTTGAGTAGAGGTGTTCGTGATAACCTTGTTGGTCCTTAGAGCATATTCAGCAAAGTCTCCAGGAGTGCGAAGAGAGACAGATAAAGTTGTCAAGGGGGTTTGTGGGCTGTGACTTAGTAATTCCTTTTTGCCACGCAGACTATAAACTCCTGCTGCACTGGAAGACGCTCTTGCCTCTGCTCTGCTGTCACACGCCTCTCTCCCGCTCTCCTCATGCTCCTTCCAAAGCTTGCTCGCTGCTGGCCGTGCCAGGCGTAGTGGCTTGGATGAGAGGGGTGAGATTTGTTTCTCTAAGCTGGCTGTGAGTCCAATTTGCCCAGGATCCATCACTGTCTTAATCTCGCTAGAGGGTTGCAATTGTTCCTTATAGGAAGCTGCTGTTCCTGAAGATGTTTTCCCCATGGGGTCTGACACCTCAGCGGACAGGCTGAGCACCGGGCTCATTGGGTGAGGATGGCTCTGGGCAGGACCTCCCCATCGTGCAGGAATTGTTTATAACTAGAAGGACAAATTGACATTCCCTTTTTTCTTTTCCCACCTCCTACAGTTCTTGGGAATGAGGAAGGAAGCCAGTGAGAAATGTTAATGTTGGCATTTGGCATTTCAGTCAAAAGCAAAGGAAGATGAAGTGGAATGGCTTTGTTTGTTTGTTTGTTTGGGTTTTTTGTTTTGGTTTTTTTGTGGGGGGGGTTTGGGTTGTTTTTTTGTTTTGGTTTGGGGGTTTTTTTGAGGGGCGTGAGGTTTGGGTTTGTTTTTTTTTTTTTTTTCTGTGGTGGGCAGAGAAGTGTTGCTGCAGAGATAGTGCCAGGCTGCTGCCTGGATTTGTTCAGTTTTCAGATTCGGGGGGAAAAGAGTTGACAGTTTTTGTCCCTGAGATTCCTGAAGTGACTGAGCCAGGAAAGGAGACCCAGCGGGTTTTCAAGTGAAATTCTTACAAAATGACCTCGTTTACACTCACTGCATCCTCTAGCAGTAAAACTCTTTAAATGCTACTTCAAAAATTCATGAGTTCAAGTGCTTTAATGGAAGCAAAGGAGAGACCTTTCTGTTTTGTCCTGAAAGAGCTCATGGAGAGTTCAAAGGGAACCTCTAGTGTCTAGTTATGCCGTACCCACCCATCCAAGAGCTCTTCTCCTTGAGTTAACCTGAAGCTTTAATGTTTTATGGAAATCACTGTGGGATGTTGACTTTAATGTAAGACTTGTAAATGGGTAGCCTGTAAACCAAGGTACTAATACATCAAAGGTGAATTTAACTTTAAATCATGCACACTATGAACAAGATTTTTAGTCTTTTCCTGATGAAATTGTTCAATATTTTTCTATTATTTTCATTAAGGCAGAGCTAAGGCAGTGCAGAAAGATTTAAAAATTTCAGTCTACAAAGACATTTATGAATTTGAGGAACGCTGTCGTCACGATGGCTTTTTAATCTGTTTTGTTAAATTGTAGTTCACCCCTTGAAAAATGTGTCACTCTTCTACCTCTGGGATTAAATTCACAGCCTGCTTGCAGTATGAAAATGCTGGCAGTGCTGCAGTTCCGTTTGGAAGCTTTGCTTGCGAGGTGTTTTCACTTAGCTGAATATGAATCAAACTTGGGGTGCTGTGCAATGCAGTTCACTTGGTGCTCTCTGCAAAGTGGCACATCACCCCTCTCACCCATGTAGGCAGCTGGCAGGGATCTGTGTGCCATTGTTCCTGCAGTCAATTAGTCCTTAATGTTTGAGTCAGTCTAAGGGAAGTGAAGAATGAGGGATTCTAAATATGAATTCCTGGAGCTGTGAGTGTGAAGAGAGCTTTTAAGTAGGAGCCTTGAGTATTGAAAAAGTCGTAATCTGAGATAAGATGGGTGATATATTGATGGTTTTAGACCGTGTTAATCCTGTAATCAGCCCCTTAAATTTTCATTTTTGTTTTTAGTACATTCTAGCTTTCTCTTTGTCTCCAGAGTTAAATTTGGCACCTTTTAATGCAGAACTTTCTGTAATTTTTTCATCTGGCTTCTTTTAAGAGTAGTACAAAGGATTTTCAGGAGAATTATGTCCTTTACGTTTTGATCTTCATTAGTTTATGTCCTCAGAGATATGAAAGCAGATTAAGTGTCACTAATGGAGGAAAAAAAAAAAAAAAGAATACATGCAACAGAATACATGCAACAGAAACAGGCTGCCAGGAGTAACATTTTGGTTTTGAGCAAATTCCCAAACAGCATCACTAACCACGCTATAGCTTTTCCTTCTCTGCTTCACATGTAGAATTTACCTGGAAATTGTACTGCCCTGTGTCTCAGAGCAGTTTGAGATGAGTCTGGATTTTGTGGCAGCTTTAGGGTCCAAAAACCTCTGGAGTAATGTTTGTTTCCATGCTGGTCAGGAGGTCTCTAAAGCCTGAGGGTGATTTTGGATCATTAACAGGGATTCTTCTGAGAGCCTTGCATTGCTGCTATTCCTGGAGTGAAGTGGAGGGGTAGGTCAGCAGTGTGTGCCTGAGAAAACTGTCATGCAATTCTGAAATTCCGCTTCTGGGAAATGCTTGGTTTAAGGGATGGTATCAATACTTGATGACAAATGAATCCTTCATTTGCTTTATCTGCCAAAGAATGCACTGATTGCTCGGCTGGAGAAAGGAATATTTAATTGGTTTCCTGGAACTTTTATGCAACAGCATAATGAGTTAATGAGTTTTTTCTATGCATTCTCTTTCTCTCCTGAACCTGTAAGTAGTTTAGATATACTGAATGTTAGAGAAAAGCAAGATAAATGTATTTCAACAAATTAAAAAAGATATAATTTATACTTCATGCTTGCATTGATGGAATAGCTGAGCTTTAATCATCAAAGTTAGGTGAGTTTAAGTAAAAAAGGCAGTGGAATTTTATTCTGAAATGACCCCCTTAAATCCAAAAGAATAGCTCTATGATGTAGGTTTATTATCCTAGCCGATTAAATTATCTCTGATTATAGGCGAAATGGAGGATTTTTTTTTATTCTGCCAGCATAGAAATGTCAAAGCAAGTTCTCCAAGCAAAACACTATTTTCATACCCATAAGCACTTCAATTTTTTCAGAACCAATTAGCTATTATTGTGCTCTCTGTTGATAATGTCTGTCTGAAGTCAGGAGGTGTTCTATCAGTTGATGGGGCTGATTTAAAGGACACAGGCACCAATGGAAAGAATGGTTTGATTTTACTCTGAATTTAAAGATAACACAAAAGTAAAATGATACATCCAATAAAACTACAACGCTTGGCTTTAGCAACCAGCAAAAGTAAGCAAGGTAATGCACCTAATCATTTCTGTACAAGAGAAAGGATAGTGAGTGAGAAAGATGGATAGATCCCCAATTGCCCAAATCCTTCAGCATCCTCCAGAGTCTGCAGTGGCTGGGGAGCCCCGTTTGACAGCGAGGACCTGGAGAGCCCTTCCTGGCAGTGGGGAAAATCCTACACAGGATTTCCCCCATAGAGCTCCCATTTGGAGCCCCCAGAGGTGAGGGCTCCAAATTCACCCCAAATGTGGCTCCAGCTTTTATAGGCCCAAATCAGCAGCAAGGCAAGGTGGCTTGATGATATTTTATCACAGAAACTCCTGGATCTGATGGCACATGTCCCGACCAGCAAGGACCAGGGCTTGGCCAGAGCCCAGGCCTGGGCTGGGAGGGATTTCCCCTAAAATACCCTACCAATGGTCTCTGTTCATGCTGGTTGGGAAAGTTTCCGAAAATGCTACATTTCTTGCAGGTAACTCCACAAGGTTATATGAAAGTTTCTAAAGCAGTCGGTTCGGTGTTAAACAGATAGCATCAGCATCTCTGTCATCTATTTTCAGCTAAACAATAGCGATGGTGTCAGTCACACGGCGCCCAGGTCCATCTTGTAAGCCAGCTCTGGCTGAGGCCTGCTGCTCAGGCCTCAGCTCGTCAGTGGGATTTCTCATACAATCAGGACAGTTTTTCATATACTCATGCAATGTCCAGCTGTGTCCACAGGAATTGTTGTTGCTCTGGTGTGAGGATGTTTGTACCTCGTGTTTTTGCACCACATCCCTCCTGTGGGTTGTGTTGATGTGTTACCTCCATGCTGCTGGGAGGTTGCTTTCCCTACCTCGGCCCAGGTGCTCAGGACACCACTTCAAGGCTCTGCAGCCTCCCAGCTCCTGCAAATGCATTGCAGGCAAAATGCACTGACTTTGCCCAACGCTCTGACTTAAGCTAACACTTCTAAGTTTGCCTAAAATAAGTGGTAACAGAATGAAGCTGATACCCATGGAGCAGACAAAGGGGATTGTTTTGTGCTCTCAAGCACAGCGAAGATTAACTTTAAAATACATATTTTTAAACACATGCTGTCACATCCTTGCAAAGTGAGTATGAAATGTCACAAAACAAAAGCAAGAGTGATTATATCCAGGATTAAATAAGCCAAAGAGGACATATATGTATTTTTAGTTAAATTTAGCAGTGTGTTAGCGTTGGTATTAAAGACTGCGTAGTGCAGGGCATGAAGAGCTGTGCTCAGAATGTGGATGCATGTGAATACCACTGTGTGTCTGTGTGTATGTGATGTGTATGTATGTACATGTATGCATATATGTATATGTATGCATGTATGTGTGTACACACACATATATGATTTTCCTAATAGTACTCTATATTTACTGACCAGTTATTTGCAGAAATAATCTTTAAATTATGAAGATGTTTATGTTGGAGTTAGAAGTCACATCATTCTTAATTCTGTGCTTCACCTGTTTATCCACTCTGGGGTTGTTAACTGTGTTAATAGTCACCTCTGAGGGGCACTTCAAGAGCAGCCCAGGGCAGGCAGTGATATTGTACCCATCATTTGGAGCCCTAAAGGAAGAATTCCCAGTATTTCTAAATGATGCATTTAAGACTTTCTTGGGCCTTCCAGGACATCTGCTCTCCAAAGCTGATCACAGTAGATCATGCAGCATATTTCAAACTTTTTTCTGTCACCTCCTTAATGCTGGGACACTGCTTGCACTGTCTGTGCCCATGGAAGCAATGAGGTAGAATAGCACCGATTATTGTGCTTATTTTACTTCTCTGTGTGTCGTTATGGGTATATTAGTGCACTCTTGAAACGCATTGTAGACTAGCAATATTTACAACACTAATCTTTCGTTCATCTTTTGTTGCAGAGGTGACTTTCTTGCAAGGGCCTGACTTTTTTCAGCCAGTTTGTATTGCCTGTCAAGAATTTTCATGTTGACTCTCGGAAACCTGCTGCAGAGTCTTTCCTGTTTACTATTCAGTCCTGTTTTCTTCTTCCTTTAGCAGGTAAGCACATGTTTCTGCAGTACTAATTCCAACTGGAAAATGTTTCCAAATTCAGACACCTGGAGAGTTCGTTTTGTTGGACTCCGTAGGGTTAACATCTCTCCTCCAAAATTTCTGCCACAGGAAAATACCTGAGTAATAGTGCAGTACTTTGGAGTCTTTAGCATCAGTGAGTGTCAGTCTGCATCCATCTAGCTTTACTGCAACTCAGAAAATGCTATGCATGAACTTTCAGTTGGGAATCTATTTACAGCTGAATCAGGATTGAGAGCAGGCAATATAGGAAATTGCTTGAATTGTTGCTGTCTGAGAGGAGCCTCTAAATAACTTTGTGTCCTTGAGGAAAAAAGCCCTGAAGAGGAGAGCCAGAGTGGGTGATGGAAAAGCTGGGGTGTCAGCCACCACAGCGCCCTCAAACTGAGCGAGAGCATTCAGCTGCTTTCACCAGGATCACAGCCAGTGTTGCAGGAACAGATGCAGCTGCCCCAGCTGGCTGTGCAGTAAAGCAACAAGGGACTCTCAAATATATCATTGATGTATATATGGGTGTGGCAGGAAGGGGCACTGAACAGCTGAGCTGTAGACTCTCCTACACAGCTGCAGCTTTTCTGCAGGGGGGCCTGGCCAAACCCTTAATATTCATTGTTAGAATTGGATTTGTGTTTGAGATTCAAGGTTTTTAGGAAGGAAAAGATTTTAAATGATTTCTTGAAATCACTTCTGTTAAGTGCTAGTCATCAAAGGAGAGTGTGTATGGTGGTGTGCAAGTGCATTTATGTGAAAAGAAAGTAAATGTGCTTACTCTGTCTTTGATGTTGTTCTGTTTTCCTTTTAACATTATCATCACATGTAGGAACTCCTGTTTTTCTTCAAAACAACTTAGAAGTTTTCCCAGAAAACAATTGTCAGTTTCCTTCTGCAAAAGGATTTTCTTTCTGAATGTATAGAGATTTACTTACTTTATCACTAAACTGCAGAATCTAACCTCTGCCATGGCTTTGGCTTTTTTTCTTTGTTTTTTTAAGGAATAATGTCTTTTCTTAAGGTTTTTTTTTTAAAGAATGAAATCTTTTCTAAAGGGTTGGTTCTTTGAAAACTTTTATTTCGATTTACTTGGCAGTAATGCATGCTTTCTTCCCAATCTGTATGGAGTGGGAATGGTGGGAAATCCTGTTCTGTGCAACTTTATTGCAGTGGTAACTACATTTTCCTACAGTGTTACTTGGTCTCATCCCAGGCTGCAGGAGTAAATGATCCTCCATGAACTACAGTTTGCCAGAACCTTGCATGGCTCTAATCGTAGTCACAGCGTTGGCTTGGAAGGGACCTTGAGGGTCATCTTGTTCCAATGCCCCTGCCATGGGCAGGAACACCTTCCACTAGGGCAGGTTGCTCCAAGTCATGTCCAGCCTGGCCTTGAGCACTTCCAGGGATGTGTGCAAGGCTGCAACCTACAGCAGAATATATCTTGTTCTGTAAACTGGGCACAGATGTTTCAAACTGAGAGAAAAATGAGCCCACTCATTTTTACTTGTGCTGCACTTCTTGTCCCTTAGGATGTCTCGGGTGCTGCTTAGGTACTGCCATTCTGGATTCCCTGACATGTGAGTTAAGGATGTCAGTAGCAAAGAGGGGATAATTGTACCGTGGGAACTTGATAGTCCCAGGTCATGAGGAGTATGGGCATCACTTTTCGTAAGTGATTCATCTGGAAAAGGTGAGGGAAGAATTACTCAGGCAGGAAATCCCTGCTATCTCTGCCTGCATTATTTCAAGCATACCCAGAAAGTTTCTGCTCCTGGATTTTACAACCCTCCCTAGAGCAACTACCCACATCTGCTCCTAGCTAAATTAACAGTCTACCAACTAATCTGCTACCAAACATGAGTTCTGTCGGCTGCAACTCCAAATACTCCTAGGAAGATTCAGCCACTGCTGCTTTCATGCTTCACTGAAATATTTTAAACGTTCACTATGTACAACCTGTCTTTGGTTTGTTCAGCATTAAACTCTTTATTGTTGGTACTCTAGATAACTCAAGAGTGAACAGAGACACACGTTGTAAGCCCTCTGTTCTTAGTGCAGCATTTACAAACTATCCTCTTATAAACTGTTACTGGATTGCCATGTAATCTATAACTTCGCTGTGATGGACAGTCAGATCAGAGTTCCCACCATGCGAGGAGACATTATTAAACATTTTGCCTTGAGCAACTTAACCAGCACCCTGACAGCGTTGGCTGGCTGGAAATATCAACGTCTTTTGAAAAATCACTGCTTTCCCACTGCAAACCCAGTATTTTATAACCACTTGGGGTTTTTTTTCTATGCAAAAATGCATTACTTGGCTGGCAATATAGTAAACTTTAAGCAATGCTTACTGTTTTATTGTATTCAAATTTTATGTTCCAACATATTTTTATAGTTATGAGTATTACTTGCTCTTCATTGTGGTATGCTATAAATTAAAGATCTTCGTAGTCTGGCTGTGCTGTAACAGGGGCCATAGAAAACAGGTATTGAAAGCTTCAGGCCCCCACTAGCTTACATCTGCAGGCCACAGCCTTTGTAAATGTTTGTACATAGGCAATATATGTACATAGGTTTGTACATTACTTTCTGGATGTGTCCTGTGTTATTTCATGGAAATGTCACAGGTTTCAAATACAGCACATGCAGAAGCCTTGGCATGTCAGGGCCAATTAGAAATGGCAAAGTGACACATTTGCTGTCCTCTTGAGGAGACAGAAGTCAGTAGGAGAGTGTTGAGATAATAAAAGAAGTTAGAAGGGTTTACTGTGGCACAGCAGAGGAGCACTCATTTTTATAGTAATTAGTATTATGGGAAATTCCTGGCAAAATTGTAACTCTTTGTTTGCTCTCTTTTTCGCCTCGTCCAAATACAAAGTGGAGAATCTGGCAGTATTTTCATTTGTTGTTCACTGCTGGAGGGTATAAGTCTGAGCTGAAGTCTCCCTAAAATCTCGTTTGATTCCCTAGCCAGAAGATGTTCTTAGCCAGTCTTTCTGTTGAGGCTGTCTCATGAAAGCCTTTGTCCTTTTCTTCTCAATCTCTCAATGCTTTTGGTGAGCAGCAGGTTCTCCTAGAAATACTAATTTAATATCTCCCCGCTTGAAATACTAGCTGAGCTTGTATCAGTGATAGCTCTCAAAGAATTCTTCATCCAGGGTCAGAGCGTGTACTTTAGGAAATTAAACATTCCTTAATTGGATGCCAGATTATTTGCACTTGTATTATGATCAATCAGGAAAAAAACCCCAAAAACTAGGGATGACGTTCATGTAATCTAATTTCAGGTATTTACAGCTTGGAATTCCATATCTGAACTACTCACATTATAGTATCTTTATAGCCAGTGGAGAGAACAGGCACATACCCAGCACGACTTTCCTGACCAGGTTGAAATATTCTTTAAAGGATGCAATGCATTGCACCCTGAATGTGCCCAGTTTTCTCCAGCAGTTACAGAATGAAATCTGAATTCTCCTGTGTATTTTCCAGCAGCTAGAGCTGAATGAGCTTAAAAAAATGGAAGACCAAACTGGAATGACAGAACTTTATCTCAAGAGTGTCTTAAATGCACCTTCCAATTCTGACCTCCCAAGCCACTACACTGCTGTTGCTGTGGTCATGAGCATCTTATCTCTCTTCATAGCTCTTGTGGAGAACTTAATCAAAAGGAAGAAAGTAATTCAAATGCTGTTTCCAGTTTTCAGCCCTTTACTTATTTGCCATCTCACGAATACTGGAAGTTGTAAAGTGTAGATACAAGCATAAATATTCTATCTATAGATCTACCTGTTAATGCTGTGTGAAATAATTCTACCATATAATAGCTTAAGTCTTACTTTTATTACATTGAACTTTGCAGTAAGTAAAGAAAGGTAAAAGTAGTACCTTTCATTCCTCTTCCATGTTCTCCAGGACAGGTCACGTCACTGAGGTCTGAATAATCCTCCAAAAGTTAAATGATGAAGGATTACGTTCCTAATATGTGATAACTCAGATGTTGATATCATGTTGTGTCCGATTGAAGACTGAGGCTGGCTAATGAGCTGCAGTGACAGTGAAGAGTTCTTCCAAATCTTGCTGTGGAGTCTAAAAAATTCCCTTACTCTGCCCTTTGAAATAAATTATTTCCCAGAGAAAACACTCAGAATGTGATACATACTTGAGAGGTCATAGTACTGGACTGCTGACCTGGTGAAATGAAGATTTAAAGGTACAAGTGTAAAATAATTTGTGCAGTTAAGGCTTTTTACGCTCTGGCTGTTTCCACTGCCCAGTATCTCAGTCTGCAGGGACTGTTTCAGCATGAGAAAGTGTGAGGGATGTGTGTGTGAAGATGGCAAAAAGTCCCCATTTTTAAGTTCCTATGAAAGTTCCATCACACTCAGTGCTGCAGAGTCCAAGTGCACAGATAGGTGTTGCAATTCTGGATTGTCTTTTAAATCTCTCTGGCGATTTTTCCATTCAGAAAGATATCCTTGCGAGGCAAAGGGAGAATGATGAATTTTCTGAAAGGATCCATTTGTATTGAACGATACAAATGGCTTTTGTTGATTCTTGCAGGACTTCAGGGTTTGTTCCAAAGAGTATAGTACCATGCAAATAACAGCAGTGTAATACCACCGGAGTCAGAGATCCCCCAAGTTTGCAGAGCTGGCTCGTGCATGGCTCAGGGCTGAAGTAACCTCCCTGACTTAGGCAGAGGAGGGGACAGTGATCTTGAGGCACCGTTCATGTTTCTAGCCATGCTCAGAGAGAACATTACACAAGTGTTATCATGGCTTTGAGAGAGACAGGGTGTTACTTGTAACTAACAGCTGCCCACCAGTGCAGTTCTTTAGAAACTCAGTGAGTTGCTGCAGTGGGTTCTCTATCTTGGTGACCTTCCAAGGCAATCGGAGCCTTCTTGGAAGACCTTGAATCAGGAATATTTGGGTATAAGAAAAATAGCACTGTGCAGCACACACTTCTGGTCTCTCAGGGTTCACAGATTTGGAAGGCGCTGTACTGTATATAACTGTAGAAGACAGCACTGAGATACTGTAGCTGCTGCATCAAGGTCATGATGTTCTGGGAGCCAATTAAAATTATGCAAGATGGCAATTTAGGAAAGAATTGGCATAGCCATCAGGAAGGCAAAAAATCGTATGTATTGTGAGCTCAGTTACTTTTTAAGATTAATTTTCCCCTATCTCATGAGCTTGTAATAAGAACACAAAGTATTTTAAGTGTCTGATTTACTTATTGATCAGAACTCTTGAGACCTTACTTTCTAAATAAAAATTTAAGATTTTACTTCCATTTAAGTGCAAAGTTGTGAGCTTGTCTTGGAGTATACACTGGTTACAGTGGGTTGTTAATTCACTGAGTGGGCAACAGTAATACCTGAAACAGGTACATTTGGCACTCAGATCCCCATCTCCTTTCTTGGGGGCATGTGAGTGGAAGCTGGTAATGCCACAAGTCATATAATCCAAGGCATTGGTCCTCACTTCCTCCAGCAGAACCATTACATATTCTTGGACCACTGCACTGTCTTTAATTCCCAGAACCTTTACAGAGATAACTAGGAGCAATAGTACAAGCCAGGGGAATTGATTTATCATGGAAAGCTTGGTATTTCGTATGGGGGTGTAAAAGGCCTATTCATGTCCTAATTCTCTCCTAGTGCCTTTGTCCTGAAGAACAAGACAAAAAAAGATTCAGCTGTCTACTGTATTTTAAGAACTGCTTGTATTGCTATGTTTGTAAAACCAAAAACTGCTGACAAAGGCAGTGGATGCTTTCAGCAGGTGTTGCTGAATTCACGACCTGTGTTAGGTTATGCTGAGGACTGTGGTCTGTATCTGAGTTCAGGGCCCTGTTTTGCTGGCTGAAGAACAGAGTGAATCCCCAAAGGGAAAAGGGTAAAAAAGAGCTAACAGTTCAAACAGCAGAACTGAAGCCTTGATTCCCTGAGCGCCAGCTGAAGAGTGGTTTGCAAGTATTGTGTTAGTACCAACTATTTTCCTTTCCCTTTATATTTAAAAACTGCCTGAGGAAGAATTAGCTAGCCAAGAAAGACAAAAAACAAAGAGGGAGTACAAAAGCAAAGGGTGAAGGAGAAGCGGGAAGGGAGCAAGGTGGGGAGGTTGAGGAGCTCAGTGTACAGGTAATAAATGTCATCCATCAGCAGACTGTGAAAAGAAACTAGAATTGGATGGTTGCTGCAGTCTGGATGGTTCTTTGCTCAGATGCAGGCCTCTCAGCTGAGAAGATCTAGGCACACTCAGGCTGCTCTGCCTCACACTGAGAAACTTTTGGAAGGGAAGGTCCAGGAAACGGGCCCTGATTGTCTGCAGGTTGCCGATGGCCACCTTACGTGGAAGGCAGCGTACTCTGAGGCAGGCAGTGGAACTGCAGCAGCCTGGGCTGCCTGAAGGTCAGGTGTGAAGCTTTGCAGGATGGACTGTGAACTGCAGGAGTGGCCACAGGGGCAGAGCATTTCTAGCCCTAGTCAAAGGGCTCTTCTTGGTGTCACCTTGTGATGGCTTAGGACACAACCTAAAAGACAAATGCCATGTGTGAATCCCACATGGAGGTGAAGGGGAAGAAAGCCCAACTCTGTCCAAAGGGAGGCAGCTGTGGTCGTGCAGGCATGGTGGGTCACAGGGTGCAGAAGTACAGGAGATGTTCCAAAGGTTGGGATGATGTCTAAATAAGGCCAAGTCCTCTCTTACAAAATCAATGCTTGACTGTGGTGAGGGCAGAAATAAGATAAAGGACTATCAAAACCAAGGGTGTGCTAGGACTAACCTCAATAAACAAAAAAGCATCCTTAAGAATACCTTTATCTCCAGGGGTTGAAGACAGTCAGTGGGATGGAGGAGGAAGGGTGTAAATAGACCCTGTTTGGTTTCATACTTTTTTACTCTCTTTATTCTTTGTTTTCTCATGATAAAGGAGCTTTATGTAGATACTGTAGCAAAGGAATTGATGAGTCATAAGGTTTACAACTTCATTTCCTCCTGACTCTTTTTATTTTTTCCTGATGGTTGCATCTCCTTCCTTTCTGCTTCACCCCTCTGCTGGCGTGGCAGGATGTGCTGTGCCTTTAAGAAGGCCTTGCTGTTCTGTCAGAGGACCGATTTCTGAGCTTTGGCATGTGTCAAGGCATGCCCTAAGTCCTGTGGTGTAGTTTATGAAGAACTAAAATGCATTTTTCTAGGGAGATTTTTAACTCCTTTCTACCGCAGAGGCACTTCACCATTCTATTATTTGATTGCAAAGTGTGTACCACTCAGCATCACTATAGGAAGTTCTGCTCTCTTCCCCAAAAGAGATGGGGAGATAAAATGAAGTAGTGGGCTGTTTTTTTCTTTTCCGATTAAAATTTTTATTTATTGCGTTGTTTTGTTTCATGGCAAAGCTCTGAATGGTGAATAAAGCTGAGATGGCAAATTCTCTTACTGTTTACATCCTCCCACTGGTACCGATACCACTGCAGTGCTCACCTGTCATTGTGGTAGCAGCGTGGTGTAGTCTAAAACACGGTGACCCATAGCAGTCACAGCTTTATTATGAATTTCATATATTGTGAATTTCCCATTGTGAACCTTACTTTTTGCTTCTTTTTCCCCTCTTATCATAGTCTAAAAGAAACTTGTAAGTAGACAGTACAATTAAACTGTAAAAATTAGCATAATGTTAGTAAATAAAATGTATGATTCTTTCTTTTTCTTTTTCAGCAAATCTTATTCTTTTGAAACCAAGTCTATGCTCAGCAGGGACTGCCCAGATTCTTTTTTTCAGATGTTTTCTAGGCCCAGCAATACATTCTTTAAACCACAGGTCCCAGCTAGAATGTTGCAGACATAACTGACGTATCAGGAGGTAACCGTGGAAAAACCCTTTTTAAAAGCAGTGTTTGATACATGGTCCTGAACCTGTACGTTAACATGGTGTACTTGTAAAAGCATAAATCCTCTTCAACTTCCAGCCTGTCTTTAGCTACCTATGTATTGTTTTAGGCCTTGAGATAGAAGTAAGTCCAGGTAAGCAGAAATTCTCCCATGGCTCTGGTGGCTCTGGGACTTGCTGTGCAGTCACTCGCAGGATGTGGGCCCCAGAGATCAAAGAATTCTTTCTAGTAGAGACAGGCCTGTTTTTACAAGGAGGAATGTTGGAGGAGAAGAGAAGGAGCTCGGGCTGGCAATGCCTTCCTCACCGAGGTGGTTGTTTGGCTCTGATTAAACTACTTAACCTTTGAGCCGCAGGTTTTGTGTGAGCTAAATAATGGTATTAGTACCGTGTACGGCACACTGGGTTCGGATGAATTAACCTACCAGTACTTTACAGTCTCAGCTCTGTCACTCTGCTGAGTACAGTTGCTCTATTTAAGAAGCTTGTAGCGCTCCTTATTGAGCCTCTGGGAGGTCTCCTCCCGACCCCCAGTCCTCCCCTCCCTCCCAGTAAGGCCGGCAGTGCCCTCCTCCCTCTCGGTGGCCAGCGGCGAGCAGTCTGTGCTGCTCTGGAAGCGGTGCTGTACTGACAGCCCTTCGCCAGGGGCTGCAGCAGCTCAGCTCAGCACAAGCCCTTCCCAGGAGCTCTGCCTCCTGCATTGCCCTCCGGCCCCCCGGGCCCCAGAAATCCCCAGCTGCCTATTCCCTGTCGTTCCTCTGCTGGAGTGGGAAAGAGAGGTCCAGGATCTCCTGATGTCTCTGCCACCTGCTTATGGGGTGGCCTGGGCAAGTCACACCACCTCTCTCTTCTTCTCTGATAATGCTGAAGTGCAGATCTTATCTTCTCCCTTCATACCCAAGAGCTGCTTAGGTCAAGTTAATAAATGACATGAAGTCAAGCATGTCCATGGCCTCACAGCATGGTATAAATATGAAGTATTACTCTGCAATTATGGGTGGAGGTAGCCCTTGTTGCAAATTATTTATTTTATCATAAATCAACATTTGGTTGGGTGTAATCATAGAAAGGAGAAAGGACTGTAGAGAAAGCCTGTCTCCTGGTACAAATTTTTCAGGAGATTGGAATGCTGTCTCACCTGTGTTTTTGGCACATGCATTGACTCTGACTCTGGTTACTGAGATTGATGGGATGGCATATAAATATAATGACTTCTACAGGTGTAGTATTTCACCATACAGATGGAATCAAAGAGTTAAAAAATCCAAGGATTTAATCCAGTATAATAACATTTTGCAAAACCTATCAAATTCACAGCAAGTGAGAAGCAGAAAAGCAACTGAGCTAGGTGGAAAATGAAATTAGAGGGAATTATATTGCCGCTTGTTTATCTAACTAGTTGTTTCACTTAACAGGGCAGACAAACATTTTATCTGAGCCCTTAGCAGAAGCGTAGGCTGAGTTGAGTTCCCCTGCTCTCCCCAGCCATATTGTCCACAGAAATGGAGTGCCCTTCATCCTATTTGGATAAAGCAGTGCTCTGCTGGAGCTGTGTTTGCTTCCTCACTTGTATGCTGTAGAAGACATTCATCCCTTGAAATATGGTTGTATTTGTTTTCCTTTTGCTGCAATATACATAATAGATTGTTGTTTGTTTGAAGGACTTAAAAATCTGGAAGAGACTGGGAATAGTAATGTCTTTGTCCATAGGTTAGATGTGGGGCTGCAGGTCCCTTCCAAAGTGAAATGTTATATGCCACCTACTAGGGTGCTGGTTTGTACACTTGAGAATTTTGGTGTGGGAAGGGCAGTTACTACAATGCTAATTCAAGCAGCTGGATGAAACCACTATGGCTAAAACTGGCACAAGGTAAAAATAGATTTATTTCTTTGAGTAGTTCTGCAATTGGGTCCCATGGAGCTAACACCAAATACAAATTTTGGAAGTAAATATTTATATGAAATAATCTTACCTGACCTCTGTTGAATAGTGAGAGGAATTGGTTTTTTACTAAAACATGTCAGTATATGATACACATAGGGCAGAGCTCTCTGTGAGAAATTGAGTTTTCCTGTAATGTAAGCTTTGTCATGGTATTTGGACACCAACAAATCTGGTTATAGCCTGAATCTAGACAACAGATGAAAAGAGTAAGTAAAAAACAGGAAGAAAAAAAAAAAAAAAAGAGAGAAAGAAAGGATAAGTTCTTCCATTGCGGCCCCTTTGCAGTGAGTGTGAGGTTACTCTGCAAGGAGCCTTTGTGGCTTTTACCAGGCTATTTACAGATCAGTGCCATAGCAGCAGAGGAACAGTTCTTATGTTCTGGCTAGTCTGTTGCAAAGTATCCCAGATGATTAGCCAGGCACTCCGGGATTTGAAACAGAACTGCCAGAGTGTGACAGCGAACTAAGCATGGGGTGGAGTCTTGTAGCAGTGTATGCTTAGCTCCCCTGCTGCAGTCAGAGAGAGAAAGATTTTTTCCTTTGAAGATAAGACACCTGGGACTTTTGTAGAAATTCAGTATGCCCCAAGTTGTGCAGCTGTTATTGCAATTCAAAAATAAAACAAAACAAAAGGCAGAGAAAGGCATCTGGCTCTTCTGTGCGTTACCAAAAATTCCTCCAAATGCTAAACCCCAGACCGTCACTTTTCGTCCCGCAGTTATGTTGCTAGCGAGTGCTTTGTGTGAGGCTCTGAGCCAGAGCAGCCTCTGGGGGTGTGGATGTGTGAGTGAGAGTGCAGTGTTCAGTGTCGTAACACGGCAGGGCACAGGCGCTTAGGAAACTTCCCAGTAAAGTCTCAGTGCGTCAGTACTGGTTACTGGGCTTTGGTTTTGGTTTTTTTTTTTTTTCCTGCGCGTTGCCCTCCAGTTTCGTTTCCATTCGTGAGTGCAGGAAGAGGGGGGGAGAGGTTGGGAAATACTGCAAGATCCCCCCAGGCTGCTGGAGAAGCCAAGCAGTTCAGATGGCAGGTGGAGCACCGCAGTGCTGAGCGAGATTCCCGGGACATGGTGCCCGAGGCCACAGGGAAGGGAAGCCTTCACACTTGGGGCAGCTGTGGTTACAAGGGGCCCCCTCAATGTGCTGTAGCAGCAGCCAGAAGTTTGACTTATTTTTTGAAAGGACTGGAGAAATTATTAACCACAGTTGATGACGTCAGAGTTGATCTGATTAAAGGTTTGTTTTCTTGCTGGCAGAGGTGTGCTCCGTAGAGACTGGTTCTCTCTTCTTTTTTTTTTAAGTTTCTTTTTTGAACAGCAGACGGAGGGAACTGCCCGCGCCGCTGCTGCCGCTGCCCCGGCTGCGTGTGTATGTGTGTGAACAGGATGGTGTATCTGTAGCTGCCACACGCAAACACACATTTGACCATGAGGACTCTTCGCAGGTTGAAGTTCATGAGTTCGCCCAGCCTCAGTGATCTGGGCAAGAGAGAGCAGGCAGCCTTGGATGAGCGGGGGACCCAGCAGCGCCGGGCCTGCTCCAACGCTACCTGGAACAGGTAAGGTCACACACTGTGCTGGCTCCTGGCAGCCTCCCCGGGCTCCTGCGCCGGGATGGGCGTGCAGCTGGCTGCAGGCTGGGCTGCAGGCTGGGCTGCCTGGCTCCTACCTCGGCAGGTACACACGCTGGGGCTCCCACTCAGATAAACACAGGGGTGCCTGTTTTCCCCTTGCTCTTAATCTTTCTCTGAAGGCTTATAACAAAGAGATGGCCCTGCCTTCCCTTTAGCCTTTGTGACAGACAGTGACTTGTTTCACAGGGTCCAGCTACAAATATATCTTTGTGTCTGTCTAGATATTCTCATTCAAAGTTTATTTCGCTTAAATTACTTTTTTTTAAAAATTACATGTGCGCAGTTATTAAAATACATACCTTCTATCTGCATATCTATGGCTGTTGCTGGTGGTTGATGTAGTTATGACAAAGTCTACTAAGTTTACACATGTTAGTACAAATAGATGTGTGTAAGTACACATGTAAGCACCTGCACTTTGGACAGGGAAAATAATCTGATTGTTTTCTTTATTGTGTTTGTACATTTTAATTCTATGGTTGTTTTAGAAAAGCTGTGCAAACATTATGTTGTGAGTGATTCAATTAGCTCAGCTATTCAGAAAGCATCTTAATGTCCATTTTGGTGACAATCTTAAAAGACTAATCTAAGTCTCTAAATTGTTAGGAATTAAATTCCTAGGTCATTTTTGAAAATTAAATGTCACCTCCTGGATCACAGCTTGGAAAGTGTCATCATCTGCATTTCGTGATTGTAAGGTGGTACAACTGTAGGAGGAAAATACCAGTGAACTAACTACAGATGCATTTTCTAAATTTCTGAGAAAAATAAAATATCGTATCTTCTCTCCTTCTCACCACTCTATTTGCGGTTTCATGTCTGTATTAAGAATTTGTTGTCGAATGCCAACAGTGCACTAAACTCTGAAACTGTGCTGATCACAAAAGAGACTGAGTTTCTTCTCAGATATCATGCTGTTTGTATGACCCTGAGTTGTACCTGATGTGTGGATGGATGGTGATGGTAGTTCAAGGATAGATTGGGTCATCCTGAGTTGTACCAGCTGGGACTTTATTTGGCCAGTAGCTTTAAGGGAAGCAGCAGGGAGTAAGAGACTCCTGGGTAGGGATCAAGGTGACAGAATAGAGTCTTCAGAGCCTTTTTGTGACAGTGTGCTGACAGCTTTTGTTGGCAGGGGTTAGGTTTTCCAGGTCTTGTGTGTGGGGAGGGAGCTGTGGAGGCAGATGTGAATGGAGAGCAGGTCAAGCACCTGGCTTGCTGGGAGGCAGAGAGTGCCAGGCTTAAGGCTGCTGATATTCAAACTAGAGGATTTTCCTAGTTGAGATGAAGCAAGAGTTTTGTTACTTTTAATTTGTACAGGACAGGTACAGCTTTGGCCGGAAGTGCTTGCCAGTCAATGAGCTGGACATGTGCATATTTCATCCAAACAATTACACAACTGTCCCATTGCCTGTTCCTCAAATCGGTGTCTGTGAGTGGTCCTATCACTGCTGTGCATGAGCTCTGACCCCACCGTGCTTTTTGCCCCTGGGTTGCCTTTTCCCAGGGCCTGGATTGCCAGGCTCTCCTTTTTGGTGGCCTGCTCCCCTGGAACGCCTGAGAGCACTAGTGGGGTTCTCGTGTGGGTGCAGGTCAAGTGGGCATTGTGTGCCTGCATTAGCAGCTGCCCAGAGCTGTGGCAGGTATTGCAGATATGAGCTGGCTGCACTGCATGGGCAAAGGGAAGGCCCTTTACTTCTTATTCAACAGTGCAAGGCTTTTTTCTGAGTGAAAGAGAAAGTGAGGGTAATCCTTCTTTCAGGCTCAGAAAGACTTGTATCATCTATTGCTTTTAAGAAACTCAGATATTCTATAGGCTGTAAAACTGGGTCTTTATCCTGAGGAAGGTCAGGTCTTAAATGATACTGAATTAGATGGATTAAGAAACTATCCACTGTAGCTTCTGCCTATCACCAGTACATGCCCATTGTGACATATACAGCAGGGTCTAGTCTTGAGGGAATCAGTGTTCATCTCTCCTGGGAAGACTGTAATGTTCCTGGACAGCTGAAGTTTGACTTAACAGAAATCTGGTTTGCATTTTTAAAATCTTGGGCTGTGGAATTTCTTTTATTTTTCTGCTGCAAAATTGAAACAAGCCAACATAGTATACTGTGCATACTTTGGTTTACTTGAATATTTTTCCTTTCAAATGAAATGATTGCTTGTGTTGTTCCTTCTGTGTAAGCATAAGAGCTTGCTGATCAAGGAAGTCAAGATGCACCAGCAGAGCTCTCCCCTCTCACCAAGCCTGGCTGTTCTGTATTTAAATGTCTGCTGTTTTCTTGCCTAATGTTAGCAGCCGTGCCTGGGTGTGGCACGTGTATCTGCTTTTCAAAGAAGCTTTGAATAAAGCTCATGAGAACTGAAGTGGGGAGGGTTGAAGCACAGCAGGTTCGGCCCTGCACAAACTGGCCAGCCCTCTGCTGGAAGGCAGATCTTCAAGGCCGAGCCCATGCCAGGGACTGAAAATCTGAAGTGCTGCTAGTGGGGTCTTTTGCGGAACAGCAGCTCTGTCGCTGCAGGCGTTTTCAGAGGAGGGGCTGGATGCGTGGCTGCCCTTTGGCACTTGTTCTGTGTGTGGCCACCATGCTCCAATGATGTCCCCTTCGCCACCTCTGCCCCCTTCGCACCAGCCTCAGCTCAGGCTGCTCATACCTGACAATTCTTTCTGCATTTTTACACCGGGGGAGAACAACCTGAAGGAGCCTAATTCAGCCTACTGGGGGAACGTAGCCCTGTGGCAGCAAGGAAGGTCACTTGCTCTCTGAGGACTTCCCTTTATATCTGAACTCAAATGCAGTGAAACTTCTCAGCACTGTGACATCAAAGGGAAATTGGTGCCAAGCTGCTGTCTGCTATTAGGCAAATGAGACTTTATATCATGGCTGTTTCAGAGCTTGCTTTCCCATGAACCTCAGATCTGTGCAGCAAAACACTGTCAGTGCAGTTAACTAGCAACCAACAGCAACATAGCAGAGCAATATACTTCATTACACCTTGCAGAATTTGCACTGGATTAAAATAGTTCCGATTTTTTCACTAGCACTGTCTTCAGTTCTTGTTCTTTCCCCCAACCCCCATTTCTGCTTCAGGCAAAAAGTGAGGGGTGAATGCTGACTAAACCAATTGGACTGACAAACCCAGGGGTTTTAATCTTGAGCTGACACACCAGGAGGCCCACTCAGGCCAAAAAAAAATCCATGGCAGGGTTTTCATTCTGACTGAGCTAGCACAGACTGCCTAATCAGGAGCTGATATTGTCTGAGTTGTGCTCTGGGAAAGCCTCTAGTCGAAGGCTCTTAGATCCTCTTTGATGTAAGAAAGTATGGAAAATTCACAGAGACATGAAGGAGTAGGAGCTAGCAAAGAAAAGGTGAAGAAAACAGGTAAGTTGCTTATGACATTAGTGAGATCAGCAGTAAATCTGAGGACACATACCATATCTGAAAGGATTTTATGGCCTGGGCTGATTTTTCACAGGGTTGTAATAAGCACAACAACTTGCTGTAAAATAACATTTACAGCCATGAAAACCGTATTTCATCTCCTAATTTAAGATGAATGTTTTTTCAGGTCACAGAAAGGCTTTTCCAGTGAAGAAAATATTCCAGACGAGCATATTTTTCTCTTTCTTGTGTTATTCAGTTTTTATGTAGAACTATTTTTAAATATTTCTGCCTGTCTGAGGATCACCCTTTTTTTTCTTGGCCCTTTATTTGAAGCCCTCTGGGGAGTGTTTGGTGCTCTATGTGCATGGGAGGCAGACAGAATCTCACAGTGGGGTGGGAGGGAGAACAGGGCTGGTGAAGGAGACTTCCCACTGGCCCAGCCACCACTGCTGTCCATGGAGCATTTTGCAGCCATGACTATAGTAACAGAAGGTGGTGGTGGCAGTAGGGAATTGGTGCTCCCCGCAGCCCTCCAGAATAACTTCACTTCCTTGAGTGCAGGAAACCACTCTTCTTTGTCCTATAGTCCTTGGAGATATTAACTCTTAGTAACACCTCTGGGAAGTCCCCTCACCTGTCTGTCTCAATTTCTTGGTGTGTAAGAGCAGTGATGATAGTTGGTGAAGTGAGTGAACCAGTGCCTCCAAACTCTTTGAAGAGGGAGTTTTCCAGACCAGCTTATTTTCACTTGTATGACCAAGCGCTTAATTGCAGCCTATCCCTCTTTGCAGGTTGCCTTACCTTGGGTAGAAATTCCAGGAACATAAGTGAAGTAGCATCTGCAAGCTTATTTTGGAAGGGTCAAGGCCTCATGGAAAGCTGGTGGAGTTGCAGCTGGACTGAAGCTGTGCTGAAAATGGGCTCTTCCCAATTGGATTAAGCTAATTCAGAAAAATGATGTTTTACTGTGGAGCAAGGGTGTCTTCAAGAAGTGTCTTCAAGGGTGTCTTTGATGCAAGTATATCAGGTTAATTGTTGTTAATTAGCTGTTCATGTGACTGTGCAGAGGAAATTTGCCCAAACTAATTTAATTCTGTTTGAAAGTGAAAATGTTGTCTTTAACTGCCTGGTAGTCAGAGGGTGTGATTATTCACACAGCATTGGTTTTTTCTTCTGGACTTCACCTGGAGCTCTGGGAAGGGCAGAATTTGCAAACACTACATAAAAATCACGGTGGTATTTTCACCTATGCTGTTTGCACACAAAGACAGTGACTGCTTTAGAGAACTAAATTTATCTAACTGTTGTAGAAGAGTTACAGAAGGCATTTTCAATGCCTTGAAAATACACAAGGCATTTTCAGTTCAGGTTAACTATTGCAATATAAGTTTAATTATGTACATTAGTGACTTAAGCCTCAATGAAGGCTGGTTGTGGGCACAGGTAAAGTGATCCACCCACCTCAAGCATCTTGCAGGACTGCTGTGTGTCAGCAACAGCTCAGATTTTCTTTACATCAACAGGTTCAACCATTCTGACCAAATATTTTTAAACAGTCACTTGTTATAGAAGCCCCTTGATTTAAGCAAGGTCTGGTTTTGTTTTTTTCGTTAGCTTAAGGTAACTAGATCTAGATTTAAGCAAATGTTTCATTATCGTGACACCAACGAAGGCCACCAACAGCATCCCAGTTATTCTGACTCCTCTGAGTCTGCTCTTGAGCAAGTGTGGAGGGCCAGTTCCAGTGCCATTCCCACGTGACCTGCAGGCAGGAGCTATATCCTGCACCCTCCATACAAGCACTGCTGTCTGTGATGGGAAGGAAAGGCAGGTGGTCAACCTAATGAGGCCAAGACTTGTTTTCCAGACAAGGATATTGTCTTCACTACAGGGGAGATCCCAGGCAGATTAAAAGTTCACTGCTAGGATGTTTTATGTAGATGCTCTTCTACTGTACAGACAATAAGTTAAGTGATCACAACCTGTCCCCTTTAATCCTGGTTTAAAAAGCCTGCTCCTTCTTATTTCTTTGAGGAATAATAATGGACCTCTTAAGCTGGAGAGAGAAGACCTCTCCCTCATTTAGAAAGGGGTGCCAGAGAGAAAGAGAGAGAGCACGTTGCTTTTAGGAGAGACATTTAGTCATTCTTCTCTGCAGAAATCTGGCAGGGAACATCGCAAGGTTCATTTCTCAATCAGAAGAGCATGTAAAGGCTGCTTGTTTTATTCACTACACTAATCTTATTTCCCATATTACTCATAATATTAAAATACTCAAGTCACTTCGTTGTATACCAGAGACATTTATCTGCCAATTTTCAAATAATCATAAACTGAGTGTGTCTGTATGAGCCAGCCAAAATAATCTGGGTTAGATGCTGAATGTATGTCTGTGCTTGTGGGTGTAGGGGGGAGAGAGGGACTGCTGTGGCAGCAGTCATGTGTGTAAGGCCTCGGAAACATCTTCAAAGGAACAAAAGAGAGAAGAGGATAATAGTTCTTGTTTCTGTCTGCATCTGTATTTCTCCACAGTGGGTCAGACCCTTCACCTGCCACTTTTAGTTTCTTTTTTCCTTAAGTGAAGGTGGCTGAGCTTTTCTGACAGTGCATCTCTTCGCTATTGTGTGCCTGTATTTTGAATCTCTCAGTGAACAGTGTTGAGTTTACCTTCCAACCAGTCCTCTGCTCCCAGCCAGCATTGAAAGGAGCTGTCTTACCATGGGCCTGGGAGAGTTTAACATGGACACTGCCATTCCCAAGGCACTCTCTGGTGCTGCCTGGCATAGCTCCTTCAATGACATCACCTTGCAGTGGGAGCAGCCCTGTGCAGCTGGATCTGGCCCTGGATCAGGCCAGACAAGAAAGAGTCTTCCAGCACCTGATGGGAGCCTACAAGAAAGAAGGAGAGAGACTTTTTACAAGGGCATGTGGTGACAGGACAAGGGGGAATGTCTTCAAACTGGCAGAGAGTAGGTTTAGATTGGATATTAGGAAGGAATTCCTCCCTGTGAGGGCGGCGAGGCCCTGGGACAGGGTGCCCAGAGGTGCTGTGGCTGCCCCATCCCTGGAAGCATTCAAAGCCAGGTTGGATGGGACTTGGAGCAATCTGCTCTGATGGAAGGTGTGGGGTGGGGCAGGATGATCTTCAGGTCCTTGCCAACCCAGGACATCCTGTGATTCTATGAGAAGCTCTTCCACCAGCAGGAGTCAAGCGTCATCCCCCTGAAGACCTTATGAACAGATACCGACCACCTTTAGCTCTTCTTCACAAGACACAGCAACCCCACACCCTCATACCTACAGAATGGGCAGATCTGGTCCTTGTCCTGCTTTCCAGAGTATTAAAGCTGATTGCTGTTGCCTTGCACAGACTCCAGTGCAGTGGAAGCTGTTAATTTTCTCTGCAGTGAGCCATAGAGATAAAAGCTATACTTTCAAATACTTCCAATATACTTAATATGTGAATGTATTAAAAGTTATTGTTGCCATACTTAAAGTACTTAAAAATACTGGCCTAAGTTTTTGAAATTACTGCTTTCAGATGTGCAGCTGTTGAAGTCACTGAGTTGGAGCAAATCAAAAGGAACTGGTTTTCAAAGGCATTATCTATTTTCCTGGCAGTAATTTCCTTTTAGGCATCTGGGATGGGTGGAGTACCAGAAGTCATCTATGATTTTTGAAAGGTCCTGAGGTGTCTAGAGAGAAATGCTAGGAGAATTGTGGAGGTGACACCCTTCTCCAATCTTACTGGGCACTAATGACTCTCCATGTCCTCTTTCAGTATCCACAATGGAGTGATAGCAGTATTCCAGCGTAAGGGCCTCCCAGACCATGAGCTTTACAACCTCAACGAAGGAGTCAGGTAAGAGCCCCGGCCGCGCAGGCTGTGCTCTGATGCTCCTCAGATGCTCAGCACTGTTTGCCAGCCCTCGCATGTGACAGCTTCTGCAGAGCCTTGGGGCTTTTCTCCGAGGGCAGTTCTGACCAGCACAGTCCGTTTTGCCGCAGTGATCGCTGCTGCTGATGTGTGTCAGCACCTCACTGTGGGCAAGAGCTGATGCTTCCTTCTGCAGGAGGCATTCAGCCCTGAGCAGTAGGGTTTAGAGTCTCATGATGTGCTGGCTTAAAACTAAGGAAGGGAAAACCTGGACCGCCATAGTGATTCAGCCCTACTGCACAGCAGTGGGACTGCCATTTCCAGAGGTGCCACCCTCAGGCGCTTCCCTTGCGTCCGTGGGGAGGTAAAGTGAGACTCGGCAAGGAAATGTCCTGCCTGGTGGTCCCTTAGATCTACTGCTCCTTCCGCACAGTGTGAATGTGTGTCAAGTGTCAAAGCTGTCCTGTCAAACACTGTGGCCTGAGAACCCTCTTTATGTTTCCAACTTCCTTCCCATATTCTGATGATACTGTCTGCAACAGACTGTTGGCCAGTGAGATGTATAGTGGGAACTTTCTTCCCTTTAAAAACAAGTGAAAGTCTTACCATTTGAGTTATTTAAGTCACAGTTGAAAAGAAAATTTGCCAAGATATAAGCCGATATCTGCACTTCACATTTTACTACTTTTTCAGCACTTGTTATTACTTACTAAACCCTCTCACTGGCAAGGGCAAGGTAGCAGATTTCCTTATAGAAATGTGTCCCATGCTTTATAAAATAAATGGTGGAGAAGAGCTGCACTTACAAAAGACAGCTTATTACATTCCCTAGCTGTCTTCAGATATGATCCTTAGTTATTCCCTTTCCGTTTATTGCTACTTCGTCTGGACACTGGAGTCAGACTCTACAGTATATTCCCCAGAATACCTAGATATTCTGTGTCTATCTGTCCCTGTCTGATTCCCAGTCTGGGATAGTTGGCCTAGTCCTAGTCTGTTTCCTTTAATTGTGAAAATATCTTCAGAAAAGTCTAGCCAGATGATATTGGGCCTGTGTTTGCTTTTCTTGAAATTAAAGTAAACTTACTCTTTGGTTATTTCTTACTTCACTGGTGAGAAAATGACATAGAAAGAATAGCTTTTCTAGGGTGTCTGTCAGTTAGCATGATCCATCAATCATGTTGAGTTACTTTCTGGAATAATGGTTAATCATTACTATAAATGCCTTTAGGATTCTTCAGCTTTATCTGAATGACAAAAAATGGTACTTCTGGACTGAGATTTCTTGGCCCAATGCATTTCCCTTAATATGCTCATCTGCTGGTCAGGGACAGGAGAGGAAAAATTTTCTGCTGATGTGTCAGACAAATATAATCTGGTGTGGACCAACAAACAGACAGAAATGTGCCCAAATTTTGCTTCAATTTACTTGGCTATAAACCCTGCACCATGATGATGCTTGGTAACATAGTAGAGTTGAATTTATTGCAGCATCTCATGTGGCTGAACAGGCAAGTGGAGTAGAAACACTTTTTTATTTTTTCCTTTCATTTTATGAAGGGCTTTGCTGCCACTTGATTTCTTTCTTTTTGGCAGGGATAATGCTGCTTTGTTGGTATCTCAGATGATAGCTCACTTCAGGGAGAATGCCTGGTGCCTCATACCTGAGGTGATGGTGAAATTACTGATTTGACACATGCCAAAAATACCTGTCTTACTGCTTTTGTCATTTATTTCAAAATAACTTCCTTTGGGCCAATGTTATTATTGAGTGGAGAAACACCTGATATATAAACATGACTCAGAAGTAGAACAAGTGTATACTTGCCTTATGATTGTTTTAGGTGCATTTTCCCACGAGTACAAAATGAAAAGCAAATCCATTATTTCCACTGGGCAGAATCAAGTGTGGAAGCATTCAGGTAAATGTTTAGGTAAAAAACCCTAATATTAGTTAGTTACTTTTTTGAATAGTTACAGGACAGTAAAAGAAGTTATTTTACTTTACTACTTTAATTGGAGCAGATTCGGGAATATTTTTCATAATAAACCTCTGAATATCCAAGTTGACTTAGAGATCAAGTGCAAATATTTGAACAATATTTGCACACCATTGTTTTGACTCAGGAATGTCACATATATTCAAGTACCGTGTGTCACATACATGCAGACAAATACGTAAAACTTCTGAACACACATCTCGAGGTTTTGAACCCTGATTATTTAAGGAAACATCAGCGGGTACAAATCTGTATAGTACCATTTTCTGTTAAGTTTGGCTCGTAAGAGCTGCCACTTGTTTACACCAATGCCTTTTGACACCATTCTTGCATTCTTGTGGCATTAGAAAGTGGCCTCAAAAATGGGATTACATACACAGCCCTCAGAATCCCTATTGCAATAAAACCAGTGTGGAAGTCGAGTCTCTCTCACAGTGCTGTAACTCCTGAATTCCTCTGCTAAAGCTGATGAAGCACAGTAAAGTCCCAGCAGCTGGGAGTATCACCAGTATGTGGCCTGTGCATTCCTTCTTCTGGGCCCTTACTGGGTGATTTATTAGGGGATTGAGACAGAAGTCTAGTACTGAAAATCTCCATGCATATATGTACTGTTCAGTTTTCTCTTGGTCTGTGTCTGCAATATTAATAGTCAAATAGTGTTTCCTCCTTTTTCATTTCATGTGCTGTATGTCATTTCCAAGTGTTCATTTTGACCACTTCTATAACAAAGAAAAAGAAGCAAAGGGAAACACAGTGGAAGCTGGATGTCCTGTATTAAAGCTAACGCATGTTTATAGCTGCCTCTTTTCTGAGTTTCAGGATACTGACGTGATGCAAACAAAGCGCATTTTTATTGGCATTTCCTCTTTTGCAGCCAGAGTTCAAACCCAGTAAAATCACTTGTTTGCTTCATTTAACTTTATTTAACATTATGCAGTGTTACACTAACCAATGAAGCGGCATCAGGGAAAAGAAAAGGTCAGGAGCTATTTTAGCACATTTTAAGGGAATTTATATTATCATCCTAATTTATTAAGTTGTTAAACAGGCAATGAAGACCTGATATCAATGATGGAGAAGCTTTATGAGTGCAAAATGCCTGCTTTAAAAATCAGATGTACTTGAAGTAAGGTCTGCTGTCTGGTCAGGGATCTCTTTTAGAAAGTTTAGTCAGATTTTTACCTGGATTCCACCATGATGCCCACATGTCTAGATAAGGTTGGTCAGTAATTGAAATTATCCAGGATCTTACAGCCTAACTGTTTTTTGTTAAAGGAATTTAAGCAAGGAGGAAAAAGAAATTTCAATGTTTGGATCCAATATCTTGGATCCAGTTTTGTTGTGGATCTCTTTTAAATGAATATATACAAAGAATATCAAACACCAGTGTTCTGATTTGGCCTGAAGGCCTCACTGTTTCACTGCAAATTAATTAAGTAGCTTGAGGTATCTGTATTATGAGGGATTCAAAAAGCAAGGTGGATGAATTGTGCTGTCAGGTCTTCTGCCCTGTAAACAGAGACGTTAGTGTAGGCGTAGAGCTGCCTGGTGTGGTGCAGTCCAGTGCATACAATTACCTACAAGCTGGTTGTTTGATTTCAGTTGAAAAAACGGAAATGTGGTGGGATCTTGTTTTATCAGAGAGCTGGCTATTGGATAAGTAGAACATACAACATACATTCTTATTTCCTGACCTAAGTAGCAGAATTTTTCAGTAGAACCTAAAATACTAAAAGAGAAGGTAGTTGCACATCACCTCTTCAAGACTGTGAGGAATCCATCTGGAGCTGCTAGCTTGAGGAGAGGGTAGAAAATTAAGCAAAATCTGTCAGCATAAAGTACCAGTATTTTCTTGAAGCAGTGGCACAAAGAGATACATGAGAATAAATTTTCACTTCCATAGGAAAACTCAAATCTGCAACTTTCTTGTTAGTTCAATCTAAAAATAGTCTGTCTATCCCTGTTCAAAGTGTGATGAACCTTTGGTGTCATCACTTGTGATCTAGAAAAAGGTCACCTCACTGGAGAGTAAATATCCACTTGGAGTGAACACGCCACAGCTGGGCTGCCACAGCCTTGTTCCCTTGACTTCTCTCAAGGCACTGGAGCTGGAGCAGCCTTTGGGTGAGGTGGGGTTTGACCCCCTTGCTAGCATTACTGCAGAGGGCAGAGCCCCACGTGCTGAGTTTCGAGCTGAAAAAGGGCTTTGATGCTTAAGAGCATCTGAAAATGCCCTTCCTTCTGTTGATTTTTAATTTCTGCCTCTGCCGGGACCTTCCAGAGCTGTGAGGTCAGTGTGCACATGTGCTTAAGGGTAAATAAACCACGATACCATATTTCAGCCTCCTCGAGACAGACGTGCTCCTCTCTTCCCTGAACTTTCAGGAGGTCTCAGGAGGCTGTGCTGAAGCATGTGTTGTAAAAACATCCCAATCAAGTCCTCTAGACTTTCATGGAATATAGGGATATGCTGGATTTGGTTTGATATCTCTTTGTTTGCTAGTTAAATAATTTGATTAATCAGTTGTCAGTTAAAGATATAACACAAAGGGATAGATGACATGCTATTGAATATATAATTCACATAATTAACGTAATTGAAGTGGGTGTTTAGGTGTTAAGTCACATTTGACATCACTTCTTCATGGGACCTGACATGGTCACACAGACAGGTGTTTAAAAGAGATTTCGATTTTTCAACATGCAAAAATGCTGGTTTGAGTCTTGGTATTGTTGACCCTGTTTGCTCTCCTTGTATTTAGTTCATTAATGACAGTCTCTGTGCTCATACTAAAGTAATCTGCTATTAATGACTACCCTTCATTCATGCAGTGCAATAGCTAATGTGATTTGCTGGTTACACAGATTCTTTTCTTCCTCTTTTTAATACAGACAATTACTGAAAACAGAACTGGGATCATTTTTCACTGAGTACCTGCAGGTAGGCCTGTGTTTTCTTTATTTAAATCCAATTCTGTTTTATGCTACTAAGAAAAATAATTTTGCCCACTCTAAATGATGACCCAGAGACCCTTGAAAACATTCAGAGATGTCCACGGACTTTTGTGGTTTTGAAATTATTGGATTCGTGAGATTTGGATTTTATATACATACATACAGTTAGATAGAGAAAGCCCAACCTGTCACTGTGTTTCTGTAGGTCACTGCTGTTATTCTTGAGGTTTCAGACATCGGTTTTTATCTTAAAATTGAACTCCTTGAGTAAACCAGTGAAGCCCATTGCAGGAGAGTTACTAGGAAAGACTTTTAGAAGTAAGAACCACTGTCTGTTGAAGCAATAGTCTTTCTGCTTCTGTAAGTGCATGTTTTGTAGGTCAGTCATTTGAAGTTTGAGAAGCACTTTGTACTGCACAAAATACATCCTTTGTCCTAAAAACAGCAGGTGATTATAGCATAATTTCACAAGTGTCCCAAATGATTTAGATAAGATGGACACAACAAGAGTCCTTTGATGATTAAAATTAAAAATAAAAACCCCCTTCACTGTCTAAAGTTAAGAATGAACATAATGCAAAATATGATGGCTGTAGGGAAGTGCAGAACTGAGTAAATTTAGTCTATATTTTATTTACAGAATCAGCTGCTCACAAAAGGCATGGTGATCCTAAGGGACAAGATCCGGTTTTATGAAGGTAACTTGAATTTCAGTATGGCTATGTATGTCACACGTGTTTTAGCAAATGCACTCGGGAGGCACTGGTGTGCTTCCCACTATCTTCCTGGGTCTGTGGATTAGCATGTCTCAATCCATTCCTACAGTCTGCTCTTGGGTCCTGCCTTGGTGTTCTCATTAACCTCCATAAAGGGGAGGAGATTGCCTAGAGCAGCATTGAGAGAGTCAGGAAAGGATTGCCTCCAGCAAGGATACTTCCTTCTCCTTCAGTTACATCCTGCTCAGGAAAAGTGAAAATAGACTGAGATATGTAATAACCAAAAAACTAAGCATGAAGATCCCAGTTAGTTTAAGTATCTAAGTCCAAAATAATGCTGTTGCTTGTTTTAAGAGTTATTCTGGAGTCATGCTGACATAAATGAGGTCAGGCACTGCTTCTCTTGTTTTAAAGCCAAGGCTTCATTCAGCTACACCTTCTGGAGGTGCCACCTCTGGAAGTGACATCAAGGATAAACCTCCACCCGGTGTGTCACTTTATAGTCACCTGTATTTTGTCTTACACTATTATGTGGCGTTTAGATGTGTTGTTGAATATGCTGTCTTGTCCTAGATTTGGGATGCAAGTTGTGCCAGGGGAGGTTTCGATTGCATGTTAGAAAAAATTTTCTTCACCAAGGGCGTTGTTCAGATATTGGAACAGGCTGCCCAGCGCAGTGGGGGAGTCACTGACCCTGGTGGTATTTAGAAGTCGTGTAGGCATGGCACGTGGGGACATGGCTTAGAGCTGGCCTTGGCAGTGCTGGGGTCGTGGTTGGATTTGATGATCTTGGAGGTCTTTTCCAACCTAAATGATTCTGTGATTCTGTACATCAGATGGTGAAATGGTTTCATAATAGCTTCAAGAATTATTGTCCATGTGAACATTCTAAAGATCTTTGGGTAGTGAAGGCAGGTTTAAAGAAATGCATCTTTTGTTTTCCAAAGCTGTAGTCATAATGTCACTTGGTCTAAATGTACTGCTTAAGCAGGAGCTTGGAGACAGCTGTTTCTACTGTTCTCAGCTATCTGTAAATCCTGGATGTGACCTTTCATTACTGACACTTGATCAGATTAAGGTGGTGTGATGGAATCAAGCTTTTCTGATGAAAAGACAGTAGCCCTGAACATCCCAAAAAGAGAACCAATATCATGTTAAAACCCCAAAGCCCACACAAAAAGTACTGAAAGTCCTTAAGCTGAACACCAAATTCCACAGTTATATAAAATAACAGCTTGGATAAATAAAATCATATTTTATATTATAAATAAATTATTATATAAATAATTTATATATTTCTATAAATAAATTATTTATAAATAAAATAATAGCTTGGAGAGCACAGGGAGGAGTTGTAGGGATTGCAAGGCCTTCACAGCTGCTTTGTAAATTACAAAGGAAGTTGTTTTATAAGTAAATCAGCAACTGAGATACAGACCTACTAAAGTCTAATCTTTCCCTTCCCACCCCCAGTATTACCAGCTTGAAATTCAAAAATACTGTATCTGATGTTTGAGATCAAAGCTTAGATGAAAACCTAAAATGTGAAACCACTAAAGGGCTTTCAAATATAGGACCATGTACTGGAAATAGCAAATTTCAGCAAGCTGTTGATTTTAAACTTATTTTGCTTTTTGATTTAGTGTATAATTTTGTGGTCACCCCTTAAGATACGGTCATAAATTCTGGTGAGAATTAAACTGGTCATGTTTTTTCCAAGTCTGATCAGAAATATTACCTCTCTAAAACTGGCAAGTTACAGGAGGGTAACAGTAATTCAGGCATCTAATTCAGAGGCAGAGTTGTTTCTGACCCACAGCCTTCCTGGGGAGCTGCTGGTGGACTTGAGTTTCCATGGCTGGAATCTGTGTTTATTGGCAGCAAATGAAGCCCTGCCCCGGAGTCCCTCCTGTAGTCAGTGGCTCCATGGCTCTCAAAACACCCAAGACAGAGCTGGAAGCATGGAAGTCTTGCAGATCCCTTCCTGAGCAGGGTCTGCAGAAGCAGCAGCCCTGCCCTCAAATCTCAGGTTGTCCTCATCCCATGGCTTGAGTTTCCATCTCCACTTGGTGTTGAAATTTTCGTTAAGAGAAAAAACTGACACTTTGGAGGGGTTTTGTCCTGCAGAAGATTTCGAAAATCATGGAATCACAGAATGGTTTGGGTTGGAAAGGACTTTAAAGATCATCGTGATCCACCCACCTGCCACGGACAGGCATACTTTCCACTAGACCAGGTTGCTCCAAGACCTGTCCAGCCTGGCCTTAGACACTTCCAAGGGTGGGGCAGCCACAGCCTCTCTGAGGCAGGGCCTCACCACCTTCAAAGAGAAGAATTTCTTCCTAATATCTAATTATTTATTCTTATCTTTCTTTCATGAGTTTCAGTTAACTTTTAGAAGCCCCTGTGAAAAACACCAAATGCATTTTTATGTCATAAAAAATTGACTATATTGTGCTTCATAAAAGTGAGCATTTAGAGTAACCCAGTTTCCTGGAATCCAGCAAATGCTCAGGCCATATGTAGAGATCTTTGCCTGACAGTAAGAGAAGGATCTATCCTTGATAACACGTAAGTCGCATTCCTTCATGTGAAAGATGTTCGTCATCAACAAATCATAGGAATTCTTCCACAGCCCTCAGTAAAAGGCCTTCCCACCTAAGTAATTGAGCTCTGCAGCCTTTCTGAGTTGCTGTGCAGAAATCCATTACATCTCAAAACAAGCTGCCCACCAGATGCAATAAGTGCGTGATGCTAAAGGCATGTTTACCTCAACAGAGTAATTTACTTCATGCGATTCCAGCAGCAAGATTTGAAAAGGACCAGATTTATAAGGGCTTTTAACCTCACCTTGTGGGAACTAGAACTAAATTTAACTCAAACTAAATATAACTCTTTAAAACTCTGCCTTCAGGGTGTATTGGTTTGGCTTCTCCTTCGTGATCCAGTTTATATCTTGGAAGCACTTTGGTATTTCAGACACCAGTATTGGATGTTAAAATGCAAGGTTGTTTTTGTGATTTAACCCCAGACAGCAGCTCTGCCCCGTGGAGCCACTCACTTCCCTCCATGGAATGGCAGGGAGAGTTGGAAGGGTAAAAGTGAAAAAAGTGGTGTGTTGAAATAATGACATATTAATAGGTAAAGGAAAAATTATGCACACAAGCAAAGCAAAATAGCATTCATTCCCCACTTTTCATGGGCAGGCATGTGTTCAGCCATCCCAGGAAAGTCAGGCTCCATGACACACCACAGTGACTCAAGAAGACAAATGCAGTCACTTCAAATGTCCAAATGTCCCACCTTCCTCTGTCTCCCCCCAGCTCTGTGTGCTGACCATGACACCATGTGCTCTGGGATGTCCCTGTGGCCAGTTGGGAAAAGCTGTCTCAGCCATGTCCCCTCCCAACTCCTTGTGTCCCCCCAGGCCCTCGCTGGTGGGGTGGGAGAGGAGCAGAAAAGGCCTTGGCTCTGTGCACACCCTGCTCAGCAAGAACTAAAACATCCCTGTGTTATCAGCACCATTCCAGCCACTACCAGCTACTGGGAAGAAAATTAAACTTATCCCAGCTAAAACCAGCACATGTTTATTATTACTATTAATTACTACTACTGCTATCATTGTTATTATTATTATTACTACTACTACTGTTACAGCTGCTAGAAATTTTTGGACTTGATTCTCTGCTGTATTTCATAAGAACTAATGAAAAACAGATTTTTTTAAAAGGTTTTAAAAATGGAAACAGAGAACACCCTTTTCAGTCTTGCACATGAGTGTGCAGGACAGAGAGAACTCCTTGGTGGTGCTGAAAATAAGACCTTGGTGTGTTCCACAAGCCAGCAGCTGCAGCATAGCATGATGATCCACATCTGTCACTGAAAGCACTCAAAGTCATAAACCTGAAAATAATTCAGGAGTTGCAGATTGACCAGAGCTGATGCTATTCATCATGTGCTTAAAAAGGCAGGGGGATCAAGTATCCCATAGTAAAGATGGGCAGTTGGCTAACTTTGAGTGCAGTTAGCAGTGTCAGTACTTTAATGCATAATTGCTTTGTGATACGTGTGTAATTCTGGGCAAAATACTCCCTGGATGAGGCTCAAAGTGATGCTGTAATACAAAACTTAAGAATAGTAACACATTCTGACACCAATAGTAACACTGATTGATTGCTGCTGAATTTTCTTCCTGCTGAGTCATATCGTCTTGTCTGAATACATCAGAATCTCTGATGTCTTTTTCTCCGTAATGCTTGCTGGTGGAGGTTGCAGAGACTCTCCTCTCACACTTGGGTTGGGGGCATAAGGATGGTAAAGAGCTTGTCCAAGGTCACATGGACCATTTTGGGGAACGGGGATCTGAAGCCAGAACCCACCTATTGAACCAGATTTCCTCTGTGGATCTTGGCTCCTGCATTTGCCTCTGTGTTGTGTAAAATGTTCTGAGGCACTCAGTGTCCAACTCGGTTGTACAACCTGGCCAGAGCTTCTCCAGATTCCACTGGGGAGGATCCTGGGTGGCTTCAGCTTGGGAAGGAGTGGACATGGGGGTGGTCTTGTTGTGAGGACCACAGGGAGCTCACCCCATAGCAAATTCTAACTGCATTGCTTGAAAGTTAGAGTAAAAATTAGAGCCCTAACATAATTTTCTTTTTCCATGGACTTGGGTGAGTTTTTCTGTGTAAGTGGAAAAGGGAACCATGGAAAAGCTACAAGGGATCAGTTTGAGATGATGCTTCACAGAGCATCTCCACAGAGTGTGGTTTGCTCTACTGCCCTGCAGCTTGAAAGTCAGGAGGGAGCACAGTGGGGTAAGTTCCTCTGCAGGAATGCTTCCACGTTTAACCTGCTGTGTCCTCCCCCAGCTCTCCTCCACAGTCCTGTCCAGCAGGTATTACTACAAGAGGAGGATGTAACCTGGCTAGTAATTACTTTTCTTTCTTCACAGGGTTTTCCTGAGTAACCTCAGACTCTCTGAGTTTATTAAGAACGTTAGATGAGTCACCTGAAAAGACACAAATATGGAAGGATCTGATACACTCCTATGGAAAACTAATTCCATACTACTAATAATAGTAGCTACATGATTCATCTTAGCATATAGTAGCAGGTTCACATTGTTTCCTGCATGTTTTACTTTTTACAGCTAGCTGATCACAACCAAAACTCTTCACTAGTTTGTTTTGTGTTTTTGCAGGGCAAAAACTACTGGATACCTTAGCTGAAACCTGGGATTTTTTCTTCAGTGATGTCCTGCCCATGCTGCAGGCTATTTTCTATCCTGTGCAGGTGAAAAAATTACTCTATTATCATAGAATCTTGAAAAACTGGAAAAAGCAACTTTACAGGTCTGTCAGCAGATAGATGTAATCCTTAATTCTCTCTCCTTGGGCCAACTTCCCAGTGCAGCTGTTCTGTTTATGCAAATTAGTTACTTATGGAAATGGTTTGAAGTGCTTGGGTGGAAAAAGTGAAGAGGAACTTTGAAAACGAAAGTGGGGTTCAGGGAGGCTGGTCAGTCTGTCTGCCAATCACACGAAAAGTCAAAAAAGGTTATGAATGGTAAACTGAAGTGTTGCACAGTGAAATAAGTGGAGTTGTGTTGATTTTAAATATATGCATTTCCTTCTCCACAATGTGAATTTTGTCTTTGAAGTATCTCCACTTTTGAAAATGAATTGTATTTCTGAGATCAAATTCTATGCTATGATAAGTGGACAGCCTAAGTCAATGGAGTTTGATGAGCACAGATTTTGACTCCAGTAATTTTAAATACACAATAGGTGCATGTTCTTCTGACGTAGTGACAGCCAGCGAGTATTGTTTATCGGTGAAGTCTCAAGGAAATCTGTACCAGCCAGGTGCAAGCGATCTTTGCAGTTGCTCGTAGATGCCAACAGATTTTAGTGGGAGCTTGGTGCCTGAATATATCTGGGGGAACTTCAGAAACCTCCCATTTTTTCAAGTGGAATTCATGCCTAAAGTGATGGCCCCAATGTTAACGATATTACCGTTGTCATCTTCAGACAGTTACGGGTATGAAGTCTGAATTGAGAGGAAAAGCTGCTATTTCACACTGAATTTTATTCTGAAAGGGAAGAGCTCAGAAAACATACAGGGCTGCTTCACCCAATGACTTGTGTCACCAGTAGAAACTCTAAAACAATAGAAATAAGATGTTATTAAAAACGTACTAGAACACAATGGAGATTTTTCTGATTGCCCTGTAATTTAAATCCAAGATATTTGGACATTTAGTAATATAGGTAGGCTCTAAGCCTTTTTGTATTAAGCACTTGACTAAATTAGAACTCATTAAGTTGTTTTTGAAAATTGCACCAAACAGCCCTTTTCTCTGTTGTGTTTCTGAGGCCCTTGAAAATGTTCTAGTAACACAAGTCTTATCCCCTATCAGATAGAGATAATTACTTGGATTTCCAAAGGAACTTGAGGGTTTAAGAATCCTAACTCCCATGTAAATTCAAATAGATCTAGTTGCTCATGTTCTGAGGTTTCTTCCAAAAGCCCAATTGGTGCTTATGTGCTCTTGTAAATTCTATTAATTAGCAACTGAAGCAGATTTGGGGCCTTCTTTACTTCAGTTTAAATAATTTAGAAAGGGAAAAGGAATGGGTTGGGTCAGGCTTCCTTATTCCAGACTTAAGTCAACACCAGCTGAATACCAATATGAACATATGAACAGCCATGTATACCCAAGGAAAAACCCCTAATGCCAGAAACAGTTTGACAGCTCTGCATGAGGCAGGTGCTGTTAATCTTTGCAGACAGGGCTGGAGTTGTATTCTTCAGCTGGGAGTTTTCCTCACTGAGAAGGTATTGTAGAACTGAAGACAGATGGCTTTGAAAATGCAATATGAAACTTCGGCTCTGTGCCTGCCTTACAGTGATGTCTCTCAAACTGTACAGAGAGGAGGATCCACAGGTGGGCTGAGTCAGCATTCCTGCCAAATTTGAAGACAGTAAACAGGGACTACTCAAAATCTTACAAAATAATAGAAATTCAACCAATTTGCAGCCCTGCCTTTTTTTTAACTTATGACACATTTAATTTGTGATGTTCTGGTAAAATACAAAACATCCATATATCATCCAGCTCTTATCCCACCCCAGTCCTTCATCCTCTCCACGTGCAATCAGACGCAGTCACCATCTGTAGAGTTCATTACTGGCGAATCAAATTTACTGTGCAGACTTGGAGGCTGCTCTCTGTCCTTTGTTATGTTTCCTTCATGTTTGCCACTCTTCTAATCCCTCAGCAGTGGAGGAAGGAATTTGAACAGAGGATTTTGAAACTCATTTTCATACTGCTCATAATCTGTCTTGCTTTCTTTGTGTTTCCAAGGGGAAGGAGCCCTCGGTTCGGCAATTGGCTCTTCTGCATTTTAGGAATATAATTACCCTCAATATAAAATTGGAAGATGCACTGTCCCGTTCCAGAGCCAGAGTTCCACCATCTATTATTCAGATGCTGTTAATACTTCAGGTAAATTGGTTGCTTTTCTCAGCCTGTCTTTCTGTACTGCATTGCTGAAGTCTTCTTAAACAGTCTCTGATTGCTAAGTCATTGAAAACATCTTATGCAGAATGCAAGAGCTTCTGTGCTCCTGTGGTCATAATATCTAAATCCTAATATTCTAGTATCTAAATAGCCTAATGTCTAGTGTCTAAAAAGTCTGATTAACCTAATATCTAAATTATCCAATAGTATAATAATAATATACTCTATATTAATATGTCATATAGCATAGAAAAATCTAATAATATAATAATAAATAATGTGGCATATAATGGTATAATAAAATCATACAATAATTGTAATGTAATAATTAAAATACCTAATTATCCAATATCTAAAAGTAGGGACTGTAGAGATGCCATAAGATCCAGAGAGTGTGAGAATACAGACTTGTTTTGCAGCTAGGCCTTGAAACATGAAGTTTTGCAAGCTGACAGGTGTGTGGTGATGACATGATTTCC
>WEZZ01003712.1:70785-94510 GCA_013400585.1 Chloropsis cyanopogon
TATGAAGCTTCACATCTGGAATAGGCATCAAATTGAATATACAATTAATACAACAATGGTTGAATCATGGTCATATTTGGTCACTGGAAGCAAATTCTATCAAAATTTGTGATATAAAAACATTAGGACCAGATACTGGTATTTGCCTTCAGTGTTACATTTTTTTCTCTGCGTGTATGTTTTTGTGTAGTAACAGGAGAAACAAAATGAAGAATTCCAGGCAAAAGGCAATTTTAAGGTATTTTTATTTGCTTAATTGAATAAAAGCATGAGGTATGATGTGGAGAAAAGGAATGAGGCAGAAGGGAAAGAGAGAACCAAGGGTGGATTTTTAAAGGGTGAGGAAATTGAGATTTTCATAGTTTCTTATTTTTTTATAAATGTTTCTTTGCTCTTCATCACAGTATGAATTAGTTCTGTATCTGAAATTGTTTTGAAGAGCAGGATAATCTAATGAGGCCAGTTTTGAAAATGGAGGAAAAGAGTAAGATTCTGTCTGCTGAGTCAAGAAATGGGATTTCACCTCTCAGTGAAATCAGTGATATCTCAGCTATCTCAGTGTCCATTTGTTGGAGGGTTAAATGGTGTGTTTAACCCGATTGTCTCGGAAAAAGATCTTTATCATATGGGAATGTCTGCTTGGTCTTGTCTCCCTTCTCATAGCCTCCACCTTCCAGAAGCTTCTTGAAGCTGCTGGCTGATTGTGACACAGTGACAGCAGTATGGGAGTCTCATGGAAGCTGGTGTCTGGAGGGAGGAGAGGAGCCTCAGGGAAAAGCTGGAGCATGGACTTAAATGTGTAATGAGGCATCAAGGAATTCACAGTGATTGAACCATGAACCCAGCTGTGTTAGCAGACACCAGAGACTCCACACGAGACAGCACCATTGCAAAAACCTTCTTCACAGGGATGTTCTTAGGCCTCAGCCCTTCCAAGGTGTGAGGTAAACTGCCCATTCTAAATCAGGCTTCAGCACCATTGCTGCTAACAGGTCTGCAAGCTTTTTGTGATTACTTGAGGGAGTCTGTGTTGGCTGTGGGCAGGATCTGGCTTTGAATGGATTCAGTGGTGAGCTGGCAACTGAGTACCATCCTGATTTTTCTTTGCAAATCTGCTTTCTTCAGCAACCCGAAGTGTTAACACCATGCATGCCTGTTGAGATCAAAGGGTCAAATCCATTCTTGTTGCAAAGCTGGTCGTGGAAATCAATAACCAAGTGAGAGGGAATTTGCCCCTGGGTGTTTATTTCTGCATACTTTGCCTATGGTTGTGTGGTGGGGATGGTGAAAGTCTTTTCTCTGCAATAGCTCTGCTAATCTTGTGGTTTAAAATCTAATGGGAATTGTGGGAAAAGGTCAGAAGAAAATCTGGGAATTAGCTACTTACATACTTAGCAGTGTTAATCAGTAGCTGGAATTCAGAGCAAAGACTTTTTTCTGAACTCAAATGTCATGTTAAACAAAAGCAAACTTTATACATTAGTGACATAATGGAACTTTCTCAATTTAGTTGAACTCCATTTGCTAATAGGGCTGGAAGAGAGCGGTTCAGCTGTCTGAGGAGCACATGGTGGTTTTGTGGGCTTTGATTTCCTGGACTGAGAGATGCTGTCTTGATGGGGATGTTGTCTAATCCTGATTTGTGACCACTGTGAATACCTCTTCCCTGAGAAACTTGGTGACTCAAGTAGACTCCCATGGATAGAAGATGATGCCGGTGATGTTGGCTCTGGACCAAGTGTTGAACTTGGTGCTGAGATTTCTTGTTTCTGTCCTTGGCAGCCTCATGCAGCTGTGTGATGTAGTTAAGGAGTAGCTCATGTTCTTTAAGACAGCAGTTGTAATGTCAGAGGTTGAAATGCACCACTCTGTTAGACTGGATTAAAGTGACAGAGCTTTGGGAGCTAATGCAGGGTTCATCTGGTGTTATGTTTTAGCTTCTCAGCATGTAGGGGAAAAGCTCTGTTACTTTGTCAGGAGAAGACACTTTCCATATTGGACAGAAAGGGAATTTTTTTAAAGAGGAAATGGAACTGCTCCATTTAAAGGAGCAGAGAGCAGTTCTTAGGTTAATTATTAGACTTGGGTTCTCCAGTTCAGTAGAGCTGCTTCTCACCAGCTATAACCTGGTGTAATTACCAATCAGCAATCTTTCAGAAAAGAGAGAACTCTGAGGGGAATGATATTCCTGTTCTGGCAGTCAGTGGTAGTTTTATCCCAGCTTGCAAGAAGGGCCTTATATCACTCAAACTGTGAGTTGCCGCATAGCCTGACTCAGTTACAAAGCACAAACTGAAATGTTAACCCTTTGTGGCTGCTCACAGGCAGCACAAGCTGAAGTGCCTCCAGGATGCTCCTGTATAAGTTGCAGGGAGTTCAAGAGCAGAGTTATGGGTGAAGGAAGTAAAAGAACTAAAACTGCTTTTCAGTGCAGAGTAATGCACAGGAGCTCAGTGTGCATTAAATGAGGGTACTGGAGGGAGAGGGGTAAGCAGAGGAACAGTGGAGAAAAGGACTTTCTGAACCAAAAACAAAACTGCCACTGACTTGCTTCCCAAAGTACGTTGTCAGAGATTACCCTGGCTGCTGAAACTGGAACATCTTATCTCCAGGTATCTCTCCTGAGGTCTGAGGAAGCTGAAAGAGAAGAATTAGAGTTCATCTGCATCTTTCAGCTAACATCAGGATTATTTGAGTTCACAGAATCTTTTGGGGTAACCTGACATATTTGAAAAACCAAGAAGAGCGCAGCATAGTATCTCTTGTGCTGAGGGGGAGGCCTCACAAAACATAACACAGTCTCTCTCATGCTGGGGGATGAGGCCTCACTAAATATAAGCTCTGAAGAAAAAAAAAGAGAACCTGTGGTTTCCTCTTTGGCTCTCTGTGCCTCGTTTTAACTGCCTTGCTCGTTGTCTTTCTCTGTTAAGGAAGACAAAATAAGCTGCCCAGTGTGACCTTTTTGTTATTTCTGCAAAGCTCCTTCCATTTTAAAAGAGGGGAAAAGTACATTGCAAGATCTGAAAGTGAAATGCAGAGTGCTGTTTTTCCATCTCAGCAGCCACACATCAAACTAAGGACAGCATAGCGGTTAAAAACAAAATACCCTCTGCTGTCAGAAAGCTGCAGCTATAGAGGTGCTGTAACACTCTGATGCCAGTTGCAGTCAATTCTTTATGGCCACAGGTTTTCACAAGTGGTTGTTGCTTTCAGGAGGTTTTCTTGCTAAGCCTCTTAGGTTTGAACAAAATGGTGTGAGTATGAGGTTTCCACATGCTTTTAATTTCTTTTTACCTTTGAGTTCCTGGTTTAGAAGACACAAAAAGAGGAAACTAATAAATAAGTGTATTGTAGGCCTTATTTAAATATAAATCTCCATATCAAAAACCTATACTTAACTGGGTTGTGCATAAATTGGGATGTTTTCTTCCTTCCTGGTGAAAGGGTGGTTTGTTCGTGTTGTTTGCATCAGCTCCATAAAGAGTCAGGTAAGAAATCTTGCAGCCAGGATGCAAAGGGAGGAGCCCTCTGTTGCTTTGTGTTCACATATGCAAAACCGAGAATCTGGCTCTCAAGATTCACACTTCAGAGTATTTTGTAGATGCATTTGTCTCTGTGCAATATTCTCTCTTTTTCTAGTTTATTTATTGTCTCTATCAGCAAGTGCAGTTTGCAGTAGTTAAATTGACACAGGTTTGTTATCCTGCTGGGATTTTTAAGAAGGCATAGCATCTGATGAGGACTACTTGTCATACTTGATTTTGAGTTTCTTCGTATTGTTGTGTCTCTAGGGGCAGAGGCTGGGGAGCAGTGGTGGTTACTGGCAGGGGCTTGTTCAGTAGTAACTCCAGCATAGCCCGTGCTTCTGCACCACAGACCTCAATAGTTCTGCACTCATGTGGACCCTCTTTGTAACTAAGGACAATGGAAGTCAATTGTCACCTAAAAAGAGATTTTCTTTTCAAATCGAGTACTCTCCAAAACTATTTGACAACACCATGTGTTGCCAGTTTTGTAAACTTAAGCAGTGGAAAAACAGGAAAGCAACATAAAATGGTATCGTTTTCCTTTGATATATGTGAACCTGTCTCATTAACACCATGTCATAGTAATTTAAATGTGCATCTTGTCCCTCATCTTTAGCAGAAGGATGGTTTTTCGGAACACAACCATAACTTTGTCCATACCAATTAAACACAATTATTTTTGATGGCAGTTAGCGTTGTGCAGATTCCCTTTGGGTGTTACACTCATGGTACATGGCTGGGTGTTTTGTCTTCCTTGTCTTTTGTCTGTGCCTCAGTGCCACCAGTGAAAGGAAGAAGAGACACAGCAGCTTCTCACACTGACATTGACATAATTTGGCACTTGCTGGAGATTAAAGTGAATGTGACAAAATCTTTCTTTCTGAGGCAGTAACAGGGATCTGAAGTGCTGACTTCTGTCAGTATGGCAATGGTAAGCTCCTCTGCCTCTCCCTCCTGTGACTGCTGTCGCTATGAGAAAAGCAAGAGGTACAGGCTTTACCAATATGCCAGTGCTTTAGGATAAAAAGAAGAGAGGAAAAATAACGTGAGGCAACGCTCTCGAGGGCTCATAACACTAAGCCATGAATGATGCAGTTCCATCTGTCCAGCATGTAGGAAAAGGATACCAATGCCTAGGAATGAACATGTAATGCATAGGGCACAGCTTCCCGTGGTTGTAAACTGGTGTAAAATTATTAACCTAACAGGGGTTTTTCTGACTTCGAGCATTTAAGAATGTGTGACGTACAAGTCCTGCTTTTCCCACTTTGTTCTGCAATGAGATAATACCTGTTTGCAAACACACATAATATAGTCTGAGTGGGTTACTGAAAGTGAGTCCATTGTGAATACTCAGCCCCCTCCATTGGGCTCAAAGAGCCCTCTCAGAAGGCAAACTATGTTCTTCCAGCTTGTTCCACTCTGCAGGGGTGTGACTTCTGTTTCTTCCCAGCCCAGGCACATTTTCTCGTTTTGCCTTTGGACTGCAGCAGAGGAACCCCCACGGGGAAGGGGGCACACAGACTTCCAGCAGATCAGGTCAGCTTAGTCAACACAGGCTTCATCAAAGCAAAATGTAGTCCCTTCCTGAAGCAGTTTTGACTCTGTTTTGAATCTATTTCCTAAAGGGTAAAAAATGTCAGAGTTGTTTGCTTGGGATGAAAGTAGCATGAGCCATCAGGGAAACCCAGAAGGAAGTACCCAAAGTTTTCTAGGCAAACAAAGCCTGGCAAAGTGGGCAAGTGGGCTAGAAGCAGAAGCAGGTACATTAAAATTTCAGTCCTTGTCCCTTGCTCCCAGTTACTTGGATGTAGGGCATTCCATCACCCAGATGTCTCTCCAAAATGCATCAGTTGATATTATAATCCCTCATCACAGTGAGTTTATTCACCACTTTTATGGGACTTGAAGCTCTCAGATGTAGAGTCCTCCAGAAATGCTGAGCCCTGTTGGAACCAGTAGAACGTGTGGCAGCAGTGTGCCCTGGCAGCGAGGAAGGCCAGTGGTATCCTGGGCTGCGTTAGACAAAGTATTGTCAGCAGGTCAGGGAGGTGATCTTGCCCCTCGCTCTGCACTTGTGAGGCCTCACCTGGACTGCTGTGTGCTCTGGGCTCCTCAGGACAGGAGAGACATGAACCTCCTTGAGTGTCTAACAAAGCACTGTGGTAAAGGGACAGGAGGAAAGACTGAGAGAGCTGGGGCTGTTCAGCAGGGAGAAGAGATGTCTCAGGGGCATCTTATCAATCGTTACAAATACTTGAAGAGAGAACGTAAAGAAGATGAAACCAAACTCTTGTCAGTGGTGCTCAGGATCAGTGAGCACAAACTGAAGCAAAGGGAGGTCCTCTGAACATCAGGAAACATTCTCTTTGAGGGTGACTGAGTTGAAGGATTCAGAACTGCATTCACCCACCTCCTAAATGGGGAAGCTGCAACCGCACAAGAAAATCACTTTGCAAAAGTACCGAAGAGATCCATCCTCTCCTCTGTTCAGAGGACTCAGTAGCTAAGCTGGTTCTTTATTTCTGGAAATTAGTTATTCTATCAGTTATTGACAATCTTCATCGTGATTGTTTAACAATTTCTAGCACAGATTGTTTCTTCTTAAGGGCTACTGCAAAGTCTCATGCAGCAAGTTTTTACATCCCTGTTTGCTAGAAGCACTAGCATGTCCTCTAAGAAAGCCTGCACTGAGCATGCCCTTTTTCCTTTCTCTGCCTGTGCATTTGTCCTGCTATCACTGTTAGCAAGAAAATGTTGAATTCAGTTACTTTCAGGTCTGAAACTGCATGGCTGCTTCTATGCATTGCGTTACCCTTGGTGTCAAGTTAGCAAAAGCTGAGAAGAATCCATTATCACATCTAATAATTCCATGAGTTTACTCATCAGTTTGCATTGTGTGCATGTGTAAATGGAGGCCAGATGTTGCTACACAAATGTAGTATAATACTGCTGTATAAATTCGTATAATACTGTGGGATTTGCCCTGCAGGACTGACATCCTGGGAACAAGGTGGGCTTCGGAGGTGAGAGAGCCCAGTACGTTCTCCTACTTGTGTGTGAGTTCCTGCAGTGGGTATAAGATTGAGCTCTTTGAGTTTTTCTTTAAAATGCTGTGCACAGCCACTGAAGATGGAGGGCATGTGAACAGGAGACTTCCAGGACGATGCTGTGTGGTGCAGTAAGAGCAGTAGCTCCTGAACAGCTGTGCACTAGAGGAGGGCTTCAGCTGTTGGGCAACACTTGCTGCTTCAGGAACCACTGTAGTCTCCTCCAGAGCATATGCTGGATGGGTTTAGACAATGAAACAGTGCTGTAGAGCAAACAAAGCCTGTACATACCTGGTGACAACTCCTGAGGCCTCTTCTTAACCAGGTAAACCATAACATAACTTTGCTGCCGAAGGTTTGGCTGTGAGTAGTCTGTGATTTTGTCTGTAAGATCAGTGCAAATTGGATGATCGACTGTAAAGTATGTGCATCTGTCTCTTCTAAGGAAGAGACATTCCATTCCTCCATTCTGGAGGTCTCCATCCGAAATGTGACCCCCAGTGTAACTGGGAGCATATGCTGTGCCATTGGTGATGCATGTGGCAAGGACTAGTGACCCATTTGTCTCCAGCTCCTCCCCATGGCGATTTCTTGCCTGCCCTGAGGCAGGGTTGGTCTGTGTTACTCAAGTTCAGAAGGTTGTGATGCAGTGCAAGTGGGGTAACAAGTAGTCCTGACCTGTAAGGGCACGGGTTTCCAAATGCCTCACAAGCAAGGCTGCTGCTCTCTCTTTGGCACATCTTGCTGTGTATGTGGTCACCAGGGTGTGCAGTGCAGGGTCTGCACACCCTGAAATTCTCCACCAGCAGTGTTGGCTGAATAATTCGTTTTCACAACAGATATTATTCTGTGTCTGCCTTGTGACTTTTAATTTCAGTTTTCTCTGGGACTGGTTGAGCAACGATTGTTATCCAGTAGGTGTGAGATCATCACCATTGCCTGAGTGTTTCTTTGTCATATTGAGTTTTCCTTTTCTCCAAGGAATTGGCTGCTTTTAAGCAGAAAATAGTTACATTTCTTAACTGTTTGCCTGTGTGGTTAATACAGGGCAATACATGAGGCCAGGACCTCGCTTTCCTTTCAGAACTGACGCTGTAAATGCTCCTGGCAGTGTTTCCTTTCACATAGTGCCAGGTGAGGACTGTTTCAGTATTTTGTTGGTAGACAGTGGTGAGTCCAGCCATCAGGGGTGCCCCTGATGTCCCCATATGGAGGATGCTCCAGCAGACTGAAGTCCAGAGTGTGTTATGTGGCCATGAGCTGAGCCATACACAGTCACTTCTTGTCTGTAGGCAGAGGACTTGGCTCTTCTGTTCCATTAAGTCACCAAGAGTGATCATTGCTGAAATTACTTTGTTCAATAATCCAGAAGTTTGCCTTTCCCCCCTTTCTTTCCTGAGTTCAGAAGTTGATAACCTAAGCACCAAGACGTGCTGTGCGTCACTTAGTGGTGTGTCTGTTACTGGCAGGGCCTAGGGCTTGGGTCCAGAAGGTCTGGTTTGTTTGTTCCCCTGGGTCTGGAGAAATACAGATTTTATTTATGTTTTATTTTATTCTTTTTTATTTTTTTCATTTAAAAGCTATCCAGCAGTTTGTCAGTTGAAGCAGAAGACAATCCTTTGCACCAATACTTATTCATGTACACATGCTGATCAGCTGAAGTGTTAAAGCTCAAGGTGAGTGCTCCAGCCTTTAATCAATGACCAGTCATTGATTCAGCACATCCACAAGTTTCAGGTGGGCACAAAGTAGTTCCACCATTGCATCCAGTTTTTAGGGTACCTTTAGACACTGGAGATACTTTTCAATGTTTAATTTATTAGGTAAATGGTCTTTTAATAGTCTGTGCTAAAGAGAGATGTGAAAAGCAGCTGAGCAATACTGCCATTTCTAGGTGTTACAGGTGGTGAGTACTATTAGTCAGAACTAGAAAACACAGAACCTGTGACCTTTTATAAGTACTTGGCAAAATACTGAGTTACTGCTGGTCAATTAAAAGCAGTTTGGGTGTTGAATAGTTGTTTATGATGATATTCATACACCGAAGAGTGAGGAGTTACTTAAGGCAATGTGTGTGCAGCTGTCCAGCCAGAACTGAAGCAGGCAGTGGTAAAGGTGAATGCAGAGAGGCTTTTGTAGCAGAGGAGCTCAGCAGATGATGGGGGGCTTGCCCACAGACTGAAAGAGGAGCTCGGGATGGGTCTGGGGTATCACGGAACAGCAGATGTCAAAGGGATGAAGCAAAGGGTTAAAATGGAAGGAATCAGGCCATGAGAGAGTGATGGCCAGATGGGCACCTAGCTAAGGCCCTGAAGTGGAATTATGTAAGGCAAACATCAGTGAAAAGCAGCTGAGTAGCAAGAACAGCCAGCAGCCAGGCTTGTTTCTGGTCTCTTGCCATATCTGAGACATCCCTTTAAGGTGTGCCTGATGGCCAGAGGATGTGCTAGCTTTAGCTGTAGCTCTTTTGTCTCCAGGTATTGGGAGTTCCGTGCTTAGTTCTTTGGTCTGGTATAATGCAGGATTTTTAGGGTAAATAATTTTTCCATCAGTGTAACCCACCAATTGCCAAGATTTCAAGACAGTTGGATGGGATGGTGAATATACCATTCTTCTGCTGGCAGCTACCAGAAATACTTAAGAAGAAAATTTCATCTTTGTTCTACATAGTGCTGTGCTAGTACTTGTGAACAGGCTGTAATTCCCAGAGCAGTGGGGCAGAAGCTGCTCCATGATTCAGGAGCAGGCTCCCGTGTAGTGTGTTGGATGCCAGGCACCCACCAAAGCCTGTCTTATCACAGCTGGACAGGGGAGAGAAAATACAAAAAAGGGTCGAGATAAGGACCAGGAGAGATCACTCATCAAATACCGTCACAGGCAAAAGAGAGTCTAATTAGAGATATTAATTGAATTTATGGCTAACAAAATCAGAGCAGGATAATGAGAAATATCATAAAACCTTAAAAACATCTTCTGCCCACACCCCTCCTACCCAGCTCTACCTTCTACCCCAGCTGTGCAGGGAGGCAGGGAATGGGGGTTATGGTCAGTTCATCACCCTCTGTTTCTCCCGCTGCTCAGGGAAAGGAGTCGCTCCCCTGCTGCACCGTGGGTCCCTCCCACAGGAGGCAGTTCTCCATGAACTTCTCCAGCGTGAGTCCATCTCACAGGCAGCAGGTCCCTGTGAACTGCTGCAGTGCGAGTCCATCCCATGGGCAGCACTCCCCATCAAACTGCTGCAGCGTGGGTCACCCTACTGTGGGTACGGTCTTTCAGGGACAGGCTGCTCCAGCACGGGCCCCTCTTTCCACAGGCCTCCCATGGGGTCNCTTTCAGGGACAGGCTGCTCCAGCACGGGCCCCTCTTTCCACAGGCCTCCCATGGGGTCACAGCCTCCTCCCAGGCATCCCCCTGCTCTGGTGTGAGTCTCCTCCACAGGCTGCAGATGGGTCTCTGCATCCCCATGGATTCTCCGTGGGCTGCAGGGGCACAGCTGCCTCACCATGGTCTGCTCCACAGGCTGGAGAGGAATCCCAGCTCGTGTGCCTGGAGCACCTCCTCCGCTTCCTTTTTCACTGACCTTGGTGTCTGCAGAGTTGTTACTCTCACATATTCTCACTCCCCTCTTCTCTGGCTCCAATTACAACTGTGCAAAAACTGCTTTTTTCCTTTTTTCTGAAATACCACAGAGGCATTACCACCATTTCTAATTGGCCCAGCCTTGTCCTGAAGCACATCCACCTTTGAAGCTGCCAAGGACTGGCCCTGCCAGACATGGAGGAAGCTTCCAGCAGTTTCTTGCAGAAGCTACCCCTGTACCCCCCACCCTGCTACCAAAGCTTTGCCATCCAAACCCAATACAGTTGCATTTCTTTATTGGTCTGTCTGCTTAGGCTATTAATGGTGGGGATTTGCAACCTCTTTGCTCCCTAGTACAAGTAAAAAGGAGATCTGCAGCTTCACATCCAGTTTTTGGGGTAAGAAGAGAGAGGAATAAGCAGTAAAGGATGCACAAACCCAACTCCCATTCTGCTGTGTGCCAGGTTTCCATGAGACAGGAACATAACATACCCTACCTCTGCTCGGAAGAGTGTGGGAAGCCTAAAATTCTGTGTCCTAATTTAGTCAGGCTGTCTAATGATATGAACCGAACTATCAGCAGCCTAAATAGTTTTTCATGGCTGTCATTGTCTTTGGGGAATTGCTTCATGTCTGGGTTTTTTACCAGAGCCTGAGGAAAGGAAGTAGCCAAGACCAGGTGAGAAGTGGTGTAAGGCAGGTGATAAATTTCTGGATTCCTTTGCAACTCACAGTCAAAGCAGCTCCCCAGGGGGCTGGGCTTGGGCAGCCTGGTTTACAGTCACGTGGAAGTGCTGATACTATCTGGTGAAATGTTAGGAGTCTTTTTTAAAACAACAAAATGAAAGTATTTTTGTTATAATGGTGAATAAAGAGCCTGAGTGCAGCAATGACCACCTAGTTGCAGAGGGACAGAGGCTGCAGGCAGGTTTGTGTCCTCCACCGAGTTGGAGTGATGGCAGGATTACTTGCCTTCATGTTCACTGCTTTGAGGGAAGAATAGGGTGGGAAAAATTAATGTAACAGGAAACAGGAGTACAGACTTGCTCCTGAGAAAGACTCTCTTCGCTCAAAAACCCAGCTCTCTCGCCAGTTGTGTCAGCTTCTTCAGTCTTGCCCTCAACCTTCATTTCTGCTCTCTCAAAGCAGTATTAATCTCCACCTCTTTTTCATTTCATCATCTTTCAGTTGCCAGCTTTGAAGTAAAGAGGCCACTGAATTCTACCATTACAGTGCAAAACCACTAAGTATTGACACAGCCTGCTACTAGTTTTAATCCTCAAATCTGCATTCCAAGGGATTCTTTTAAAAACACACTGAAAACTCGTAAAATATGTGGCGTTCACTGGAGCCAGTGCTGCCTTCTGCACTGTGCCTTGGCACAAACATGCTCTATCACATATGACGTCCTTCCTGCATTGACCATTGGTTCAAAGCTTTCCTGCAGGGGCCCGATGGAGCAGCCCCCTTAAACCTTTTACTTGCTGTGGAGCTTCTGTCAGAGCAGGAGCATAACAAGGTGCGGATCCTGTCCTGACCCCACAAAACCATGGTTTTCCTGCATTCCTTTCTGCTGTGCTACTCAATGACAAGAATCATCTGGGGCCTCTATTTTACCAAATACAAGTACATCCCAAAGTTCAGCAAGGACAATTTCAGCTTTCCCAATCTAAGCTTTCTGTATGATCTAATGACACTGTCACTTATTTATCAATCACCCCAGCCCATGTAGCCTAGAGAAGTGTCTGCAGGCTCAGAGCAAGCTTAGGAGCCTGGAAGAAGCTTGTTTTGATTTAGATGCCAGGCCCAAGGGTGCATTTAAACTCCTGTCTCCCCACCAGAGGTTTCTAACCCATCCCCTGTGCCACATGTGCAATGACCTGTTTGTGTAACACCAAATTCAGTAGAAAGGCACTTCTGGTAGAAGCTTAGGAATGGAGGAAAGTATAGTTATTATAAATGTTTCATATATCTGTATGTAAAGATAGATAGCTAAGAATGTATAGACATTTGCACACCCACCTACATCAGTATCTATATGAAGTCCTTTTTAGACCCTTCCCCAAATTCGTAAGAGATTGGTGCTTACAAAGGCAAACAAATGAACTTCAGAGTTAAGCCAACTTGGATGGTTATTTGTGTCACAACAGTTCCTGAAAAAATGATGATAGGAAATCGGACGGTGTTAAGGTGCCACTAGACAAAGACACTTGTGTTACTCATACAGTTCTGCCGGCGGTAAGAGTAGTCTTGTGAGCGCTGTGGCACTTGTGAGTTAGGGGTTTGCGAGGGGCTCATTCAGTTTTGATTTGTCTGAACACTGATTGTCGGAGGTATGTGGGGGAGAGGGTGCACGTGTGCCACCTGCAGGAGACAGCGTGAAGAAGACAGGAGAAAGCCTTGTCTCTGGGGGCACTTTGGCTGGCAAGCATTTCAGAGCTCACACGGGACAGCAGGAGACACTGCGCTCCCCAGACAGGCTTCTCCGGTCCCACGGGCAAAGCTCTCCGCCCGTGGACTGCAGTGGAAGGCTGGACTGGCCCAGTGGTCCCCTGCCAGCAGGCAGACTTGGGAAGGGGCCGGGGGTATAAAAGTAGCTGCATCACAAGCTCTGGGGGCCTTTCCAGACTTGTTTTATTGGGGCTTGGTTGCTCTGGAGTTTTTTGAGTCTGGGGGCCTTTTGAGTCTTGTGTTTTGGCTTTGGCTCCAGCCTGCTGAGGTCTGCTTCTTTGTCCTGACCCTAGCCTGCTTTTTCTCCTTTTCTCCCTGGGTCCAGCCCTGCCTGCCCCGATCCGGCCACTGCCGCGATCCCCGCCGTGACCGGGCACGCACTCACGGTGTGTCCGTGCCTGCGGGGCCGGGCCGTGCCTCTCCGGGAGCTGTGCGGGCTCCCCAGCAGGCGCACTTCATACCCCGCTGCCTGGACCTCGACAGCACTCCCCCTCCTGCTGGCGGTAATGTCGCTTTCCCTCTCTGCCTCCGCTCTCCCTCTCGTTCTCTCTCTCTCCCCTTTTCCTTTTCCATTTTTCTTCCTCCTTCGCTGTCTTTTCTAGCCCTCTTTAGCAGGGCAATTTCTTTTTTTGTTGTTCTTGGTTTTGGTTACCAAGAAACAGTTCTCAGGTACGAGGTTCTCTCGGTTCACTTGATTTTGTTCTAGACCATCCATTTGTAAAAGAACTCGCAGTTCCCCACCGTGCAACACAACGGGGTTCTTTCCCCACAGCTGATATTTAGCTACTTGTCTTTCACAAGTATAAAAAATACTAAAATGGTAGAAAAGTAAATAAAGCTCTACAGCAAAGCCTGGGCATGAGCATTGCTAAATATCACTGGCTTCTGCCACTCATATATGTCATGTTTAGCAGACCAGAGATATTTAGTGTGGGAGCCTGATGCGGGATGTCCTAAGCCCTGGCCTTTGCTTGATGTGATCATGATGGGATTGTGACTGTGTAGCAAGGTAGCAGGCATGTTGCCTTTCTGAGGGCTTGACTAAATCCCAGCAAGAAACGCTGGAACAGATTTCAACAGGCCAGTAATGACTTGGAAATAATACATGCACCTTCATTAAATCTTCTGAATTATTCCAATGTTAATTTTGTCTGGCAGAATAACTGTGGGCTCATTCTGCTGTTCCTTTAATGTTTGCAAGCTTTTGGATCCACTGGATATGCCTTTGTGTGTTATATACTTTGTGTTCAAATTTGTATTTGTGGCTGTCCCAAAGTTTTTCAGGACATAGTACATCACCAAAGATTGTTATTTGTTATTTAAAAACCACTGAACTGGAATTCAAATTCTGTCCAAATTCCAATTCTGTCCAAATTCAAATTCTCTGTTGGCCATTACTCATTTTCCATTCATAAGCCTTCATCAAGTGCCGAGGCAGCACGGAGGCAGTGCAGCAACCAGGGGTGGAGTCAGCCATTCAGAAACACATCTGAGAGTCACCCTAGACCCTGGCTGGTGAGTTGTACTGAGCTGTGAGCACATCCTGAACATCAGGATCCTTTCACATGCTGAAGGAAGTGTTGCAGTGTTACTCATCTGGTCTTTATATTGCCCTCCAGAGGCTTTCATCCCAATGAGTTTCTTTTTACAGTAGTTCAGGAACACGTCATGAAATCTCCTAAATTCTGGCAGAGTTCTTGCTGAGTATGGCATTTGGGATCTTAATTCTGTGACATGATGTGTCGAGTACGTGGAAAATGTGAATTTGCTCCATATTGCGAGAGGTATCCTACTCAAGAGTGTACGGGGCTCTGCTCAGACAACACAGGAGCACACACTCTGCAGCTGTAAGCTGAAGGGAGAATACAACTCTGCAAGGTTTTTCTGTCACCTCTGCAGCCTAACAAGTCCGCTTGTGGGTGAAAGTGCAAAGTTAATAGCTAAAGGCTAAACATTTTGCCTGTGGGTGACTCTTACCGTGCTAATTATAATGTGACTTTTGCGTGGAAAATTATAGGTGCCAGGGGAGGGATGAGGAAAGACTACGAACTTCTTTATTGTAAATATTGGTTGTTGAAAATATCCTGGAAGAAATATTTCTGAGGGTCTCAGCTTCACCTTTTTCTTAATGCTGTTGGTATTGCCAAGATGGCAGTGACACGCTGTGATACCAGGTGCTATCATTCAGGAAGTCACTGTAAGATTGTAATAGCAAAAAGTCCAGGGATGTTTTTAATTCTTCTTTACAGATCATGTCCTCTATCCTTCCCTGAGTGCTGTGCACTAAGTAGGATGTACTTTCCTGGATTTAAATGTCCTGGAAGTAGCTCTGGTCTGATTCACGTCTCTTGGCTTTACAGAAGAGGAATCAGCTGTACCAGCAAACCAGGATCACATCGCAGGGTACCTTTGCTTTCACTCAGAGAAAATGCCTGTTCTTCTCTGGTTGCCCTGATGAGCCAGGAGAGCTTGTGATTGGAGGGGGCAGTGCTCATCTTGGGTATTTCCTCTTTTTCAGGGGGTTCATGAGTCGAAAGGTGTGTCTGAAGATTATTTGAAACTGGAATCCCTGATCCAGAAAGTTGTTTCTCCTTACTTGGGCACGTACGGTCTGTATTCCAGTGACGGACCCTTCACGCACTCCGCCTGTATCTTGGGTAAGAACACAGATTCCCTTTGGCACAGCACAGAGGACTTCCCAAAACCTTGCTCCATGCAGGGCCAGGGCCTGCACAAGAGGTGACTGCCAGTGCTTACATGAGTACATCAGGCTTCTTTTCTAAGACCATTCAAGGTGCAGAGTCACAGTGAAACTTGCAGCAGCAAAAGATGGAAACAGATCATCATAAAAGTGCTCGGTAATAAAAATCAGTAAAACAAACCTAGAGTGTGTTTAGCATTTCCATTCTACCTTCTAACAAGAGAGCTTTAACACAGGATGTGTTATGGACAGTGAGAGGAAAAAGCCAGAAGCCACTTCTGGAGTACTCAGTAGTTCATTTTCATTAGTGTTCATTAGTACATAAAGATTGAACAAGTTAAAATTAGGGGAACAGAGTAGGAATTTGACTTAGAGAAGACTAACACATAAGCCTTCAAGCATGTAAAAGCTTTCTGCAGAGTAGAAGGTGATAAGCTGTTCTCCATCCCAAAGGAGATAAGAAATACAGAGTGGGTCTTAGATAGCAGGGGCAATTCATATTACATGGAAGGAAAAATCTCTAATTTCACGTGAATTACCTCTGGAGGCTATTGAATCCTCACTGCTGAGACGCTTTTTACCTGTTACATACATCAGCATCCATAAGGAGCCAGGGGGAAATGTGGGCTGGATGAAGGTGCAATATCCTACATAGCAATGCAATCTGTTGAAAATACAAGGGGGATACTACCAGCGTAAATGAAAAAGGAAATGTCATAGTACCTGATAATTTATGTAACTATTGGGATGGCCTAAATAAATAAAGCAGACAGAAGGGAAAGTAAGTTCAATTGTGCATTTTCTCTGCAGTCAATTCAGTCTGTTTGCTTGTCAGAAATGGTCAATAAAGTAGTTGATTTTCCCTTGAATGGCAAAATGGTTGTGTTGCAGCAGGTGTTTAAGAAACAAATGAGTTTTACGTGAATAGAGGCTGGTTATTTATGGAAAATGGTTCAGAATTACTACTTTGTATTCAGTGCTTGCCATTAAAAGACCACAAGCATTTAAATGGAGCCCCAAATTGGCATTTTCTAAATACGAGCTTTTGTTTGTCAAGATAGAAAGAATGCACCCAAAGAGAATAAGGCATCAGTGAAATGAGTTGTTGGTAGATAAATGTCTGATTACATGACTGCAGAAGATAGGAAGGTTTTGGTGGGCTGGGCACTTCTGTTTGCTGCGGTCTGGGTTGTAGATGTAGCAATGCTCTTGAAATGGGTCTTACTGCACCACTGAACCTGATCCAAGGGAGCTGAGTGTGTAAGTGGCTGCTTCTTTTAAACTAATGCATCTCATTCTTTTCAACTATTTTGCTAGCATGTTGCATGTTGTTACCAGAGTTCATAGCCCCAGGAACCTTTTCTGATTGCCAGCTCAAACTCCTAACAAAGAAAATGTCCAAAAATGAACTTGGATCAGATGATTTCACTGCTGAGGCAGACACAACTGCAAAATACAATCTTAAATACAGAAATTGGCTTTTTTAGTAGTACAGAGTATGATTGGAATTTGTGTCCAGGTAAGCACATAATTACGCAATAGCATAATTTTAAGAGATTGGAATATGTAAAGGAAATTGCAGGGTTTGCAGGGGACATATACCAGTATCCTGACTTAAAGCAGACAGTTTATTTGCAGTGGCTGTGGTTGACTTCCAGAGGGTAATTTGATCCCCTGCTCCAGTTGTGCCTTCTTCGTGGGATGGCAAAGTGAGAGTAGCAGAAAGAAAGCTTCAGAAGTGAGACCTATTATTCACACCACTTTCTTCTTACAGCATGAGTGAATCTGAGCACTGAGACCTGCACAGAGTTTGAGTGGTGGTCATTTTGCTCATGATGGTCATTTTATTGACACTGCCAGAATATTCCAGCGCTAAACCTACTGCCAGAGAGGGAGCTCCATGCTCACTTGCTGCCATCTGCTGCTTATTTTTTGGGAAAGTCCCACTTGGTTAACAGCATTCGGTGATTCTGCTGGATTTAAGGCAGATTTGCTTGCCCAAAAAGAGGTTTCTGTGGGCACTGCCCTCTAGTCAACATTTTCAATCACTCCTGGCGCTCTCCCCCATATGGTCTCTGAACTTTGAAAGTTTTTCCAGAATTAGTGGAAAAACTGCCTGTCTTAATCCTCATGTTCCAAATTTGAAGAGACTTTCTTTTCCTAGGATGGGTGGAAAAGTTAAATTTCAGCTGCTAGAAATGAGTAATAAGTTTTATAGCCTGAAAAAGAACAGAATTGCACTTTGTCTTTTTGAGCAAAGGAAGCATTTACAACTGTATATCACCTCTCTCGCTGTATTTACTGTTTTATTTCAGCTGCTGAAGTTGTGTGAACGTAAGGGAATCTCAGTTATTATTTGTAAAGATAGATTTGGGGTCTTCAATATGCTAAAGAAACCTAGGAAATCTGAAGTCTGTGAGTCTACAAAGTCAGCAAAATGTCTTCTTCTAGAAAAGTTTCTTTCAAGAAAAGTTTTTGAATAATCAGGACATCACATTTCTTTTGAACACTCATAATTAATAGTACCATAATAGGAGACTTTGCAGGTATTACTCTGGATCTTTTTTTACAGAGAAGCGGTTCTTCAGACGTTCCAAGTCGGGCGAGGTCCTTGCCAAGAACCCCGTGGTGCGATCGAAGAGCTACAACAATCCGCTGCTGACGCCGGTGGCCGAGTACGAGACTGAGAGCATGGCTGCCAACGGAGCCGGCATCCGGAGGCACTCTGTCTCAGAAATGACCTCCTGCTTGGAGCTCCAGGGCTACTCCAACCTCACCACCATCATGGACAACGGCTCCAAGAGCTCCATGGCAGCCATGAAAAGCTCATTGCCAGGAGATCAGGAGAGGCCCAGCACTGGGTCAGTGCAGTGCTCCAGCAAGCTCAGCACAGCTGAGCAACAGAAAGGACTCTTCCACTCAGTTGGTGACACGCACAGGTCTTTTGAGCTAGACAGAGACACTTCCTTGCTTCCAGTTCCCTCTTCCAGCCCTGAGAACATAGTGGATCAGATTTTGGAGTCCATTGACTCTGATTCTGAAGGCATTTTCATTGATTTTGGCCGAGGCTGTTCCAATTCATCAGCATACAATGTGGATGTGAACAGACAGAGCATTGTGTGAAGGATATAAGGAGACAAACTGTGGGGTTTAATATTATATATGAAAGCTACTAAGGCAGTGTGTTGGACTATAGGCAAGCTATGCCTGGGCAGAACCTTTTCCAGATCATCATAGCTGTACTGAACAAACACAGTTTGTTTGTGGCGGGTGGAAATCTGCTGAGGGGGAAGCAGCTCCAACCACTTTTCCACATCCCTGTCACCCTGCAGATTGATTTCCTATTTCTTTATAAACGTAGGGGTTCACAAACTCACAAGTGTCTGATATAATACCATTAGTGCAGCTGGCAGTGTTTGTTCAGGAAAACAGCTCAGCAAATAGCTGTGCTCACTTCTAATTTTCTAAAGAGGTTTCCTGCATATGGTGGGTTGTTCTCTGAACTGTAACAGCTCAGCCAGAGTAGAAACATATCCTTTAAAAACAAACAAACAAACAAACAAAATACACTCGGCTTTGGGCTTTCATGCCACAGAATACAATAATAAAGAAGTGTCTTTTAATCTTGTACATCCTTGTATGCGCTCCTTTGCCTAATGGTGACTTGGAGTTCTTGAAGAAAGGCAAATAAACAGAAATATGCTTCCTGGTGTCACACAATGCCTGGTGTCTCCTTTTCTGTTTCACTCTTTTCCTCAGCCAGTACCTTCTGTCTGGGAGAGTTGTCTCAAAATCAGCCGTCAAGACTGAAATTAATTTGCTCTGAATGTGGCACTTCTGAGAAGTCTGTACTGTCAACTCCTGAAGCATCTGTTGTATGGAGGGATTCCATCATATTTCAACTTACTTGTTTCCTAAATAAATGAAAATATGGCCTCTCAGGGGAAATCCTCATTAAATATGTATATTCTTATGGAAATACCATAATGCATCTGCTGTCAGTTACATTTTTGGGAAGTGTGAACCTTGCAGCTCCTCTTATCCTGAGCAAACCCAGCTCTTTGATTCTCCCTCACAGTAACACAGTGGTGTAAGAGCTGTATCAGTAGTTTTGCAGAGGATTGATGCTTGTGATACCAAGATGAAGCAGAAATCCTGCTGCACAATACAGTTTTGATCAGGGGGTTTTGCAGTGAAGGCCACTCCATTTTGTGTCTGTGCTTTGGTGGAAGGAGTCGGTCGATATCTCCTGAGCTGCTCAGTGGACACTGGTCTTTGGTTTGGTCTGGGCAGTGATTGGTGCTTTGCTCAGGGACTGTCCAGCTTTGCTCTGTACTTGCACTGCTGACCCCAGCATTTGCCACACTCTTCCCCAGGCTTTGATTATGTTTCTGGGCTCAAAGCTGTGCTTCTGACACTCCGTTTCCTTTGGCATCACTATGTGTTAGCTCAGTCTTTTCCTACCACCCTGCTTCCCCACTCAGTATTTCAGTTGCTGGAGAGATGTGTGGGCTCCCTGTAATGCTGAGATTTGAGAAGCTCAGAAGCCATCTGAGGGCCTCCCCCAGAAATGAGGCAAGGGTTTGGTGCCTCTTTAGCTTCTCTGTGTTTGGCGAGTTTAGCTGTGCAGCCTGCCCTACAGGCAGGCATTTAAGTTAGATCATACTTAGAAGTTTCTCTTAGGCAGAGATAAATAATTGCTTCTACACTCAAAAGTCCCCCACCTCAGGCAGGGAACACAGGATGTGGGGCAGAATCAATGAGGAGGGACTAAACACCAGCTGCCTGAAATGCAGGTGTGGCACAGTATACTCTCAGAGAAAGCAGTTCCAGTGCCTGTGGGGGGATCTTTGAGGTCCAGTAAATGAAATGTCTTAGGAAGCAGGCTATCAGACTATCCCTCTGGAATTACAGCTAAATTTGAGTTGCAGATTATCAGGTCATCCATTTGGTCTCTCCCTGGCCATGGCAGGGCCTACACAATCCCGCAGTTGTGCTCCTCGGCACATTCAAGAGTATGTTGGCAATTTGCTCGATGTGAGGTTTATTTGTTTCCTACCAAAGGGTCTTTGCCCACCCTCTCCTTGCTGGAGGGTATGATGAGCCCTCAGTCTCAAGGAACACTTCCCTCATTTGGCCCTGTGGAAACCACAGGAGAGAGTGGAACTCTTGCTGAAATTGGATCCAGTATGTGACAGGAGCGATGATTTCCAAGTGTGTCCTAAAGAGGTACAAGCCACCATGCTGGCAGCCTCAGCCTCTACCCTCGTTATTTCTGACAAACACTGTTCTGTTTCCTAGATTATTATTTTATTTGGAGAAAGAGAGTATCCATAGCCTTGTTCTAAGGACAGAGTGTAGGGAGGAAAAGATAAGGTTTAAACCCTTACATAAAAATATAACCCCAAACATAACAAATATAGTGGATCATATAGTGCCTGTGCACACCTTCTTCCCTTGAGGAACTTCAAATATTTAAAAAGTCATAAGCATACTTAATTACTGGGGGATGTTTAAGCACAGTTTCAATGGAGGAAAGAAGAGGACTGCTAGGACCCTTCCCACTGGAGCTTTTGCATGGTTAGTGCCTTCTGCTCTGATGGAAGACCTTGAATCCTTTGGTATGCTGGCAATTAACTAGCTTTTCCCACCTTGCACACATGGAGATAGCATAAAAATCCTCCTCTGTTTGTTTTAGAAGGTTATTTAGAGACTGAGTTCAAGAGAGTGACTGCATGAGAGAAGTTCTCCAAACAGCCAGCTCAGAAAGCCTCAAGAAGGAAATAATCTTGTCTTCAGGGTTTCCACTTGTCCAAGACAGGTGGCCTGGCCTGGCTTCACTTCAGCTTCTCACATGCACTGTTGGGGCTGTTCCTAACTGGCTGTCCTGGGCTACTGGAGCATTGCAGCCCAGCACATCCAATTAGCTTTTACATTTCCAGCTCTTAAGAGTGAGGTCTTCAAAGTCACAGCTCTAGCAGCAGCGTGAGAAAGATCTCCTAGAGGCTTTCATTAGCAGCATTTAGGCTCTTCAGAAGATAGAGTCTGAGGCCACTTCACCAGGACTACTCTGGAGGAGGACAGAAAATACAAATTCAGCCTAGCCTCACCCCCAAAACTTTGATTGCCAGCTGAGGTAGGGTTAAATGAGTATTTAAAGAGGTTGGGTTAATTCACACCTGCTGGGATTCATTTCCTTTTGTTCGGATGAACTATGAGTTCTGCTGAGCTGAAGTAAAAGGCTTGTATTTGTCCTCTTTAGAATGAAGAGGCTCTCAGTTGGCTTCAGTTAACCTAAGTTAAGTGATGATGCTGTAATGGAACAGGCTGACCTGTGGTTTAGAGCTTGCTGAATTAAATTGGTCAACAGGTAACAAATGTGTTCACAGAAGTCCCTCTCTGTCTGCTGTGCTGCAGCTCTACTTCTGGGGTAATGAGTAAGTACGGAATAAACACATTTTGACTTTCAGGGTTTGAGCTGCACTTTCAAGTTTTTTAATTAAATAAAACATGGTAAACTCAGCAGGCTTCCTCTGAAGACCCTGAAAATCACAGAATGATTAAGGATAAAAGGGATCCACCAGTGGGGTCATCTGGTACAACCTCCCTGCTCAAGCAGGAAGAAAATACCTGAAGTCAGAGTTCAGTTCCCTATTGCAGCAGTGGTAAGGTGGAATTTTGTCTCTCTTCAAGTTTATGTTTTAAAGTGTAGGCAGATATGATTGAAAATTGTAAAACTGGATGTGATGGTCTTACTGGCCAAGCCCAGTATTCCTTGCCTTTAACTGCTGTACAGATATGAGACTACCTAAATTTGTAATCCTCCTACTACTAATCCCAGTGCAAGCATGTCAGGGATATGGAAGTCTTAGAGACAAACCACTGAGTCATTACAAAGGAGAAATACGTGTCAAAGAGAATAGTGCAGGTTTTTGCCCTGCAAAAAATACATTTATGAAGTGATGGACTAGACACTTTTCAAATCCTGCTATAGGGCAGTGTCACTTGAGCTTTGCCCTAAAGTGGCATTCTGAGTATGCCAGTTATTCCTCTTTACACTTCCTAATCCAAGAATCCAAAGCTGTTCTTTCCCTGGTTGGGATGGGTTCTGAAGTCCTACGAGGGGTAATAAAAGGGCAACAGATAGCACTTAAAGCTCCTGTCATATGGCATTGCAAGGTGAACATTATGCAAGCAAAAGGAACTGGGAGGCTAAACAACAACTAAAAGAGATTAACCTGATGAAGAGTTCCTGAGCTCTGTGGAGAAGTAATACAGCTCCCTGGAGCACTGCTGGAAGTAGCAGAATAACTAATGCTGTCCAAACAGAGGGCTTTTCTGTCACAGAAATGGAAAAAATTACTTAAATTATTTAGTTAGCTCCTGGCACAGTGGTTTCAGTGGTGCTTTTGACTAAATCTGAACTTCCAAGGTGTGATAACAGAAGAGCTGTGTGCCAACTTCTCCTAAAGCCGTTATACAGACGCGTGAGTACGTGAAAGTAACTGATATCTTTACAGTTCTGGTTAGAGATGTAAGGATTGCCCCTTTACTAGGACAATATGCTGTAAGAACATCTTAAAAATGAAGGTGTCAGAAATTCTTTAGTGTTATTTTTGAGCTGTGGTCTGCAGAGGTGTAACTGTCATTCCAGAACTTTGAGAAAAGTACCAAAATTTGGAGTCAGGGAGCAGAAACCCAGATGTCAATCGAGCCAGCACTGCTGCAAAGAACATATGTAGCCATTATAATAATACATAAATCCTTGCCATCATGCTCTGCAGCAGAACAAAATGCCTGGTTTGCAATTGTAGTTTTGTTTGCCCCTTTCCACAAAGTCAAAAGTACACTTTTAAAAGGAAAACAGATACATTTTGTGCTGAAGAGCACTGAAGGTATCTGAGGTGGATCCCAGTTGTGCCGTATGGCCTGAAGGACCTGACATCACCTCTGAGACCTCTGGGGGATTGAGACATCACCAAGAGGTTGAAGTCCCCTAGCTATTGAGAGAAGTCCCAGAAAGTGGTTCAAGTGTTTTATGTGGTCCCAGAAAACCACAAACAAGTGCAGGAGCTCCCGGAGGCGCTGTGCTGTTGGCGTAGCTGCTCCATAAAAACAAAAGGTTAAACTTGGCTTGGGCAGTCCAGCTGCTGAGTCACCTCCCTGCCCTGCTCCTGCCTGGGGCTTTCTGGGCAGCAGGGTGGGGGTGTTTTGGTGGTAGTTTGGTTTTTTGCATTGGAGTAAAGTTGAATAGTTTTAGAAGAAGAAGTAGTTCTGGCAAAATTATTCGTTCTACCTAATAAATGAGAAGTTAATTGAAAAAAGTAAAAAATTGATTTGTTTTTGTTGTTATTCTGCTTTTCTTCAATATTAGATTTTTTGGTGGTATATGGAGTGTTGTTTTATTTTTTGGTATT
>WEZZ01003713.1:0-11560 GCA_013400585.1 Chloropsis cyanopogon
ACAATTTCAAATTATTTATCAAATGCATCTTACTTTGATATGATTCAAATGCAGAAATTAATTACCTAATGAATGCTTTATGGGCTGGTTGACACATTAGGGTTAGAACACTGACCTGTTTTACTTGCTTACTTGCAAGAAATTTAGAAAGATCTAACAAGAAGGTAAGACAGCAGTTCTCTACGTAGGAACTTCAGAAATTATCTCTATTCTTTCTCAGTATTCAGTGTATCTCTTACAGTGTAAACTTTATTTTGTAATGGCCAGGAGCCACTCAATCACACTACCATAAACAATTAAATACAGGGGGTGTTTTATCCTGCAGGGAGAAAAAAGAGGGGAGAGGACCTATTTTCATGGAATTCCAGCATGTTAATGGGAATATGCCCTACAATACATCCTCAATGTTGAACAGATTGAAATACATGAAAATCAAAAAGTAATTCAGTTGTTGTTTTAATATTTCTTACAAGCGTTTCTTTGAAGAAATGGTTTGCTTCACCAGTATTTAGGGTGGTTTATCTGGCATCAGATTCTGGATGTATGTCATAAATGCTCTGATATGCTCACATTTGGTTCACAGATGTACAAACTACTACCTGGACTCAGAGAAAAAGTATAATTATATCTAACGTTGATGTTGACAGGAAAAGCACTTTAGAAAAAGCCAGCCCTGAGATGTTGACTCCAAACTGCTGCTACAGTGCAGCTTGTCCTCAGCTGTGTAGCTGCTGTTTGAAGGGCCACATTAAAATCATTCTGGCCTTAAAAAGTCAAAGCAAAAGCCTCTGATTCTCCCTTGTGGGGGATAAAGCGTCAATTTTTGTTCTTACTACTGAACATTTATTTCAGTGCTGTGGCTGGATAGACCCATATATAGCTGCTGGATATAAGCAGAGATAGAAGTGAGAGGTCAAAATTTAGTGCAAGGCATCTTCTTAATCTGGTCTCAACACCAAAGAAAGTATATTTCTGTAACATTCTTCAAGGACTCCATCAAAATGTTTTTATAGCTCTGACTTACTATTTTTCTAGGGTATTTTAATTCTATCAACCAAAATTCCTGTATATTTTTTTTGCGAAAATACCTATTTTTCAATCTTGTTTCAATAAGCACTTACCCAAATTAAGCCTACAGATTTTATGATACAGCACAACTCTTAGGTAATGGTCTATTACTTTAATGACAGAGGGTATTGTGGTTGCTGCCTTTGCTTTTCATTGTATCAGTCTCTCCACAGGTTATATTTTAAAATATTCCCCACACTGATTAGTAGTAAAACTGCCATTGACTTTTATGCTGGTAATTGAAATATTTTTAGATAAAAGACTTAAGTTTAATTAATCTTCCAAACTAATTCACATGAAGGTACTCTTAATCTCACATAATGAAGCCCTTACCCTGGGCATTTCATAATATTCTGCAATAATTTAAAATATTATCTTCCTATCTGATATATGAGAGCACTGCTGGTGAAGTCACATCTGTCCTTTTCTGCCTCCAGTGCCTGAAATGAGTTGTAGACCATTGCATACAGTGTTTAAAGTGACCTCAGAATAATACAGAAATATTGAGTTACAATTTAAACTGTTGTTCTGCTTCATTTCTTTCCTAACTTCTTGACAGCTAAAGGTCAAACAGGGTCAATTAGGTAAACCAAAAATATCAGCACAACAATTTCTGCTTATCTCCCTGGATTTCTCAATATGACCCATAGCTGCTCATCTCCAAAATACTCATGACAGCAGAACACAAAATGATTATAAAATATCTGCATTTCTGAATCAAGTTACTTGAATCCATTCTAATCTTGTTAATCTTGTGCAATCTCCAATATTCTGCCATGATTTGGTACATATCTTAACTTTCAGTCAAGTGTCCAACCTACCAACATCCTTATCAGGGATTTTCAGACTGGTTTTTTACCTAGGACCAGTTCAAACCACTGCTGCTTGCTTCGCAACGTAAAGAAGCACTTAGAGGATTTTAAAAAACAGATTCTTAAGCTTAATTTTTTCTTTTTAAATTAAAAAACCCCACAAAATAAAATGGCTTTGTCAACCATTTTTAGAAGACTGAGATACTTAGGACAGATTATAGTAGAAAAACACAATTTTCAGGGGATCAAAATTCAGTCCTAAGAATCTGTATTTCCAGTGGCAAATCCATCTACACAAAAAAAATTACATCTGAAAACAACTTTTGATCCTAGCACCTGTTAGCCTGGGTTTAGTTGAGAGCATGTTGGTTTCTCCAGCTGTAGCTCTCCTTTTTATGGGTTCTTAACTTTCTTCACAGTTTAATGTTTTCAGAAGGAGCACTTGTGAACTGTAATGGTCCCAGAGCAGCTATTACAGCTGTCAGGGCATAAGCACTGTTAAACACTCTACACAAGTATTTACAGAATAGAAATAGAAAGACTTCAAAATTGTCACAATATTCTTTGTGGTAAATAAGAAACTTCTTGAAAATTAAAGTATCTCTGGCACTGCAGAGTTTCTGGGTTCATAGAACTAAAATAATTTCCTTTTCTAGTTTGATATTCTAATAGCTGTCCTGCCAGCTTCTCCAAACACTGAAAGGGAAGAGTGGGGAAGCTGGGAAAGATGCTGTGCTGCAGAGAATCCTACATGACCTTCCTTCTACATGGCTTCAGGGATATCAGAGAATCAGAATGTGTTGAGTTAGAATTGCTGCTTATTATTAAACTGATATAATATCCCAGGCTAAAGAAATTAGGCTGTCTTCATGCAAGCATCATTAACAAATTCAGCTAGATCCATTCACAAATTATAGGAAATTGGTCCCACATCATATGTATATTTTCATATATGACTACGACATTTATACACAGGCATAATGACAGAAAATTAAACACCAGAAAAATCAAATATTATTATCATTGGCAAGAAATGATAAATGCAAGCTAGCAGCAGAATTGAAAACACCTTTTCAAGATCTCCTGTAAGGGAATACTCCTTGCCAAGAAAAATGTCACAGACCGGAATACAGTTCAAAACTTTAGTTTAATTATTGTAACAAAAATATTTATTTTAATTTATTCTGCTTTATCATAGGAGACAAAAAAATACACATTTGGATATTTTATCCTTCTACTGTGCCAGTTAATAAAACAGAAGGGTTTAGCATGATATTTGTATTGTAAATCCATGTCCAAAAATATCTAGAATTACCCAATAAAATAACCACCTAAAAATGTTTGAATAAGCAGCTTTTGGAACATGACTACACCTCTTTGTTTGAAACCAACTATAGAAATCTTTAAATTGCTAAGGAGCACAGGCCAGTCTGTCCTTTAGTGCAATTACAGAAAGCCACAGACAGTGGACATTTGCTGTAAAGACTAGGTATGCAAAGGCAAAATATGATTCTGTAAGAGCTGATTTCAAGTTACCTTTATTTTTAGTCCAAATCATATACTTAACATTTGATAGCCTCAGGGAGTCACAGTCTTTCTGATGTTTCAGTGCCTTGTACAACCATGATTTAGCCTTAAGAACTATCACAAATTACTGTGTAATAGCATGTAACAAGCATACTAATACATGCTATTGTAACATATAACCAGCATGCTATTACGTATTATTTCAAATTTTTATTATAATAATTATATAAATTAGGATAGAGTATGCATGGTCATAAAGATGGGATTAAATTTAAGAAATGAAGATACTTTTAACAGTCACAACATGGCCAATCTTTTCTTATTTTCAACAATACATGTCTTTATGTTTAAAAAAATTGATTTTAAAACAGTACAGTTTTTTAAAGTAGGTTCAAAAGTATATCTTTAATAAGTTAATTCTGATCAGCACCTAGATCAAAGCAGAGGCACAGCTGCTGGAGTATTAACATTTTTGGCTGGATAAGGACTATGCTCTATGGTAAAAGCAGTGTTGATGCCCTTTTATCTTACAAAGTGCCATGTATAGTGCAAATAAACAAGGAATTAAAATGTTGCATGCTTTTAAACAGCTGTTTAAGGACTTGGAGTTTTATTTAAAAAATATTTTGTCTCATTTTAACAGTCTGTATCACATAACTTGGGCAAGTCAGAGTATTTTTCAGTCTGTAACAGCAAATGTGATGACATATTTAAATACCGTTTTTTCTGAATAAATGTGCATACTGCACATTACAGTGCATACTGCACCATCAGCATCAAGGTCACCTATTAAATGGCGTAGTACACGAGGTAGGCAGGAGATCAACCATCCTTATTAAAAGATGCTATGGTAGACAATGGTTTTTATTTTATAGTCTGGCAAAAAAGAAGTAATGTAAGGTAAAAATCAGTCAAGCTACTTTCAGCTTTTTAAAAAAAATAACCATTTTGAAAACAATTTTAGACTATTTATTTTAGTTTATTACTATGCTTTACAAATTGCTTATACTGTGCAAAATATAATTCAGTTGGAAAACATAATGAGGTGATTAACAGGATGAATTTTAATTTTGATATAATGGAAATAGGAGGAACGTAATTTAATTTAAGTGACTTGGCAGTTATATAATAGCTCATGCATGTGGCATTACTGTACTAATTGGTCTAATAGTCCTTTTCATTGATATTAGAATAAGGCCAGTAGCCATGAGAATAGGTCAGATCTATGCCTCTAGATCTACAGGACTCCAAAAGGGTCAAATAATCAGTGGGTAGATGAAATTAATAAAGCCAAAAGTCCCCAGTGGACAGGATTTAATTTGACTCCCTTCATAACTTCTATTTGATAGTTCAAGAAGCATTTCAGGTCAATTATATTAATAGAAACTGTTTGAGTGAAAAGATGTTAATGATTATCCAGAGCTAATTAGCATACTTATTTTCACTCCATCTTCTACAAAGAGAAAGGCAGAACATGCACACAGAATCAGACTCTCTTTTTGATCAGTGATGGAAACTGGCAGAGGACAAAAGGATGTGTGCAACAACTTAGCAGCTTTTAGTGACAAGCCAATACTCTGTGATGAAACCCAAAAATAAACACTGAAATTTATAATTTATTAAATAATGTTTAACAGGAAAACTGAAGCAAAACTGGAACATTACAGTCACTGCCAAATATTAGTTTCTGCTCCTTTTATATAAGCCTACTCTACTTCATTCCTCTTACACTTTTCACATCAGCAAATGCATCTGTAGATCTCTATATCTCTCAAGCACAGAGGCAGAGACGGCAAAAGTCAAGAAAATGGAGAAATATTTAATAGGAAACAAAAATGAGATTACTCAACTAAAGAATATAGGACCTAGTATATTGGAACCTACAAAACCCAATCTAAGCCTTTTCAATTAATAGTTCTTCATAGGTACATCACTCAGACTTCTAGATGGTGTCATGAAAAAGCAGTTTGGCCATAAGTCACTCTCACATGCTACTGAAGCTTTTCTTGTTTTTTCATGCTTCTTCTCAAGGTTTACTATATAAGAAACTGTTTTTATCTGTTTCAAGCCCATATCTGATCAAATCTGGATACTTACACACAAAAAGTACAATTTGGAACCACGGCCAATCATAGCCATGAAAAATCTCTGTGCTCAGATTCAAGTCCACAATTGAATTGCTTCAAATTAAACAACTCCTGATGCACGTTCTAATGAGGCTTGTTGCAAGTGTAGAATCTCCTCCCCTTGCTGCAAGCCTGCCTATGACAAGAGGCATGTGTTACCGTGTGATTAAGCAGCAGTCATGAATGATGCTGTCCTCCACGAAGACGCCGCGCTCCTCGTCGGTCTCGACCAGGCGCCCTGCGTGGTACCAGTGCACTTGGGTGGTGTTGTCCACGTAAGTTGCAGTGCACTGAAAAGGCAAGCGGTCTCCATGAAAAACCACTTGTCTCTGTGATGGGATCAGCTCGAAGAGAGGAAGTTCCAGAGGCCCAGCTGCAGGGAAAACAAAACAAAATAAAGATAGAAAAACAAAGTCATAGTTAATTCCTCTCTTATGAATATTTTAATGTGAATTAATTGTATACCATTTTAGCTTCTTAGAGAGAGCTTCACGTGAAAATGCTAACATAAGACATATGACCACTAACTACCTACTGCAGTCTGATCATGTTATGAGTTCTAGAGATCACATTTTTTTCACTGGTGTGAGCACAGATAAATACAGGGTTACCAGAATATCTACAGAAAATGAGTTTCATGAAGCAGGTCACAGAATGGTTAAAGTTGGAAGGGATCTTTTGAGATGCTCCAACCCAGCCTCCTTCTCAAGGCAGGATGCTTTACTATACAAGTGTACAGAATGAAAAAAAACAAGTCTTCCAATTAGAAAAAAATTTCAGTTATTAATATAGGTTCAGTTAACATTTAAAATACCACTTCACTGTCAGTAGAGGAAATGTATACTGTGCTCCAGAACAAAACTTACTGTCTAGAGAGCCTAAACTACTTCATATGCCTGGGACTTTGATAATAATAAGACTAATAATAATTAAACTTTCCCCTTAAGTTCAACTGTCCCTATGACTTTTCATTTCCCATTCCTTCTGTGTATTCCACAAGTCATCTCTACTCTCTAGATAATTACTTAACATTAAATATTTATCTAAGTAGCTCTTCTTATCTATTTAAAGATGAATACTTTTAACCATATATTTTAAATGAACTTTATCTCTCGAAGCTCTCTCCCAGAAATACCCCAATAATAAGAATACTGCACATTCTAAGCAGGCTATTACAAGAAACAGCTCTCATAACCACAAATCCAAATGCCTAAACACAATTAAAAGAAAAAAAGGCAAATTTGGAAGGTATGTACATTTTTAACCCTGAAGAAAGTCTGCTATTTCATAGATTTCAGAGTGATTGAAGGTTCTTTTCCTCAATCCTAAAGTCTCCCTAGAGACTGCATCTCTAGACAGTATATGTTTTCTTTTTATCTCAAAACTACCTTAAGACAACTTCTGAAAAATACTTTCTCTACCTTATGAGATTAATGCTATTTCTTTAAATACATAACAGAAAATTGAAAAGGAGAATTTTAGGAAAAAAACAGAAGCTCTGCATCTAAAGAAGATGATAATCTTCTTTGGAATAATAAGGAATAAAGGAGAACCTTAGTTTCTTTTTTCTGATATAGCTCTTCTTAAGTAGAAGAAAATTAATACCACTGACACTTTGTTATCATTGCACAAAATTCTATTGGCAAATAGAATTGAAATAGCTATTGAAAATATTAAGGACTCACAAACATGACTGACAAACAGATTACCATGAATATCGTGCACAATGGTTCCTACAATACAGCCTTTTCACCTCAGGCTGCGACACCAATTCACTGAGCCTGGATCACTTTTTAATCTCACTCAGCAATCTCACCTTAGAATGAAGGCCTACAGTCTTGGATCTTAGTTATTATTCTACCTTGATGAGGAAAGAGAATTTTAGAGCTAGATCTTATCCGTTCTTTTTCTTCTCTTTTCATTTAAAGGCCTCTCATCATAAATATCAATCCATCTGACTATAGAGTTGTCAGCTGAAAGGTCACCCTTCCACCATTTGCACCACTAGTAACTATCTCAAACATCTATTTTTCTGACAAGTACCTTTTTGTTTTTTTTTCCATTTCACTGCTTGCCATTTCATCTTCCTTAAACTTGCTCCTCAAAATCCTCCATTGCCCATAACAAATACAGATGAACTTAGCCATGCCTATCCAGGTTGCAAGCCATAATCACTGGTTCTGCAACTGCTAAAATTTGTGGACAGCCAATAGTGTTCTTTCTCTTACTCAGCATTCCACCCTAACACACTTCTCTATGTCATTCAGGTGCTGTCTTTGGAACCCTTAAGTTGTGACAAGTTGCACTTACAAGCCCAGCTTTGGGCCCTTGTTACTATTTTGTTAAACATTAAAGTCATCACCTGCTTTGAGTAAACAGTGAGAGGGATCACTTCCACTTTTATACAAAGAAGGATGCTGGCCAGCACAGCAGACAAAATTGGTAGAAGTGAATATGTGCTACGGCTGCCTGGGAGAAGCACACAGAGGATTAAGGGACCAGCTGCTCTCTGCTGAAATGTTTTAAGTCTGCTTTGGCTATAAAGTGCAGCCTTCAGAAAGCCCCCCCTTACCTGTGTACCCATCCTGTAATTTACCTTTTGATTGCACCTGTTATATGGAGACAATGATGCCATACCAAAAATTCCTTGAAACATACACAGTATTTTTATATGACTTTTAGCTTCTAATTAAGAGAAGGTAAACCAGATAAATGCCTCATTCCTAATAGCTGCAGCCTTGGTCTCTGTGGGAGTCCAGGACATCCTCTAGGCTGTCCTGGGTGATGAGAGACCCTGGCAGGGGGCTCAGAGACCCCTGCATGGAGGGAAAAACACCTTTGCCTTTGATTTTAGCCCTTNTCGCAGCTCAGAAAGAAAATGTTTTGATAAGAAATAATAAACAACCTCTGAACACGAGAAAGACGGACTCCGGCTTGTTCTTTGGCAGCGACGAACAAAAAGAAAGGACATTGTGGGGTCATCTGGGGGCCCACCAACCCAGAAGGCCGCAGGTCTCAGTCATTTATATTAAAAGTCTTTAACTAGCAGATGGAGAGAATCTCTCTCCAAAAAGTTGTGATTTTTGTGTTGCATTATGAAGTCAATTATGGAATATAAGGAAATACATGCAATCCAAATTTGGCCATAAATTATTTGAATTACTACCAAAATATAGAAAAATTAAGCATACTGTGACATGTACAGCAGCAATAGATACTACTCACAGAGACAAAATGTTTCTCATCAATTAAGCAGTTTTTAAGTGAGGATGTTGTATCTGGTCAAACGGTTTTGGCCATGCAGTGAGTGACACATTGTGTCATGAGGCTATGAAGTAGGAGGAGTGTGAACTAGAATATCAATATCTTTAAGTCAAGTTAAATAACTTGCTGGGCATATGGATGAAGTGTAAGACTATCACTCTGAATTTATCTCTGTCTTGAGCATTGATGTCCAAGGCTCTCCATAACTTCTTCTGTTGTTCATCCTTGGGGATCACCAAACCCAGAAATGCAGTGGGAATTAGGTGTTCTTTACAGGTTTTATCAATTAATGATCAGAAGAGAAGGAAAACTTTTCTTTACTTCAGCATGTCAAAAAATGATCAGTCCTATCAACAGGGTACTCATTTTCTTTTTCTTTGCAAATCATTTAAGTGCCAACAAAGATCCAAAATGAATTAAACATATCCTTGGAATTAAAAATACCATTATGCTAGGATATCCTCCTGACCAACTTCGAAAATTGTTCCTATTTGGGTTGGCCAAATTGACAAATAAGGCTGAAAAGTAATTTTCAAGTTAAAAATAATAAAATTTCTATGAATTATGACATTTGCAGACCATGGAAGGTAAACATAAGTACTTCTGGAAAACATCTGCTTTTAATCTTGGTGACGTCCACATAAAAATATTAATACCAGAGCTAATCTTCAGTTGTTTTCCAGGGATAGTAATGATTTAAATGTCTGAGGCTGGTTCTGCAACCATTAGTCATGCAGAAGTTCCAGTTGACTTCTGTGACACAGCTCACAGCTATGAGGATTAATCGCACCAATAAGAGTTCCAGAATTAGGACCAATACGCTTCATCCCAAATGACTATAAAATTATTGTAGAGTCACATCAGCATCAGCTGGAAACACTTATTTTAAATCCATAATCAATCTTTCAAATTCAGAATAAAAATATTTATTAATGCTGTGCACATATTTTCAAGCTTGACTTTGAGAATAAAGTAAGAAACAAGAAATTCTGAAAGTACTTGGAATGATTTTGACATGATTTGACTGCACTTTAAATATAACAGCTCTGGCAAGCATAGCCCTATACAATCGATTTTTTTTCTTTGATTATGTGGGTAATAAAGACTAAACTGAGATTTCTAAATACATATAATCTCTGATGCTCATATACATGTGTGCATGTGCGTGTATGGCAGACACAAGAGCCTCATAAAATTAAAATGTTTACTATTGTGCGTTGAGAAGGGAGGGAGTAATTTACAGGGATTTTATTTACTTTTTACACACTTGAAAAATATTCCAAGATGCTCCTTCCAAGACAATTCACTGTGCTGCCCTTGATCTTGGAGCCAGCACCCCTATCTGCAAATGAGAGGTGTGACTCCTCTCTAGGCATTCAGATCAAGAGCTGATGGAGTGTTTTACAGTCTTTACCTGTCTTGTCTCTCCAGTCAGCACTAAACCATGATTGCAGCAGAGCACCACAGGAATCACTGATTGCAGCATGAATCTAAAGGTCTAACCCATCATTACAGTAATTACATCTTTTTCGTTATCTTTCACTTCTCAGCAGAAAAGGGTTTTGTTGACTGAAGGCCAGACTCTCTATGCCATCTAGTCTTGTATTTCAGATTAGATCTAGACTAGAATACTGAGGACATACAGAGAAGGAATCAGGTTACACAAAAACCATTAAATTAAGATTATCATTTGTGTCCTTTTCAAAGGAGTACATCCCTGCATAATTTAATGCATGCAGTGTCCCAAGATTTTAAAAAAGAAAATAGAAATTATTTTTAAAACAATTAGCAGAAATAGAAAAATAGCAAGGTGCACTGAAGCTCTACGGAAATGGTCCAATCTTTGTGCCCTTAATATATTTATAAAAGAATGTGTCTCACATGCATGTACACACATAATGTATTTCTTGTTTTTTCCTAACAATTCAGTTCTTGAGATTTTAAAAGTATTTCAATTTCCCCATCTAATTTTAGCCTTCTATTTTGTTTTACAAGTTGGAAAGGAAAAGAGTACAAAGGAAATACTGCTGTTTCTTGACATACATGGAACAAAAATGCTTGTAAAATGATAACATAAAGTGCATTTTTACCCATATTTTAGTTACATTTTTAAGTCCCATATTACTATTTTTAGATAACGTTCACTTCCGATGAGTGCACACTACTGTCTTCTGGGGGAATGACTAAAAGCAAACCTGTAAGCACAAAACCTGGCCCATGTAACAGATCTGTCTGAACACTACAGAAAGTTGGCTGGTAATTAACCAATGCGACCAGCACAAGGTACTGGAGAAACTGTCCTACCTCCAGCCAGCTTTGTTGCATTTCCTGGTGCTTAACCTCTAATCTGGGCAGCTACAGCTACTAAGTGCATAAACCCGTACTACACCGGCACCTTCTGCTGTTCAGTCTACCAGAAACAGTTTTCTGCTATACTTTTTCTGGTCCTCATTAACTGGCTTTGTTCGCTATCAACAGTTTTCACACAACCAGAAATAGGAAAATCCACAGGTTTCTCCAGGCTGCCCACACATCCGTTTAGCACTACAGTGCTCATGTCTCAGGATACACCTTTGACTTCAGTTTATTGGTGGAAAATTCAGTTTTCTACAGTGTACCACAAGCTTCTCGGACAGAAAAAAAGCCAGAGGTTGGCATTTTGCTTCTTGTTAATCATTTGATTTATTGTATTGCCAATGGGCTTTTTATTTGAACTGAGTGTGCCTACAGAGCGCAGCACATCCTGCTGACAAAAGTGTGAGT
>WEZZ01003715.1:2255-71161 GCA_013400585.1 Chloropsis cyanopogon
CCGCCGCCGCTGCTGCTGCCGGGGGCGCTGCGGCGGAGCTGCCGCCCCTCAGGCTCCCAGCGCTTCCCGCCATTGGCGCTGCGGCTCCCTCAGGCTCTCCCGGCGGACATTCCGAGCTTTGCCCGGCTTTCGGGAAGCTCCCCTCGCTCTCCCAGCGCCATGCGGGGCTGTATGTTTCAAACACGTCGCGTTTGGAGTAACCCCGGGAGAGGGGCTCCGGAGCGAGAGTGCTGGCCCCGCCAGGGATGTCCTCTTTGGGGTCCCCATCTTTCTAGTCTCAGCTGCAATGACCCCGAGCAGGGAGAGGTGCTGCACCTCCTGTAGCCCTCCCTGGCCAAACCCCCTGTTAATTTTCCTCGATATTGAGATGAAAGATGCATGCAAATGTCTTAACAAATAATTGGATGGGTTGAAGGTATGGGTGTTAACGTCTTTGAAATGGGTCCTAATGTCTCTACTGTAATCTTCAAGCAGCAGGTTTGTTGCAGAGCTGTCCTGGTTTAGGGCAAATTTGGGAGAAAACCTCCAAAAGCAGCCCTCCCCAGAAAGTGAACCCACGCGGCCCCTCCCCCCAACCAGTTCAGGAAAAATGTCTTCAGAGACAAGTGGAAAAAACCTGTTTATTTACCAGGAAAAGCATTCCCCAGCACAAAAAATGAACAATACCAGATGACAAATTCCGTTGCTGCTCTGAAGAGACGACCAATTCAGAAAGTCTCTCCTGGGAGTAGTTGCTCTGTTATCAGTCCCTCTGGCACTGGAAAGGCTGCTCAGGGCAGGCCCTGGTGGGCCGCAAAGTGCAACCTGTCGGTGCTTCCCCGGGCCCCCAGTCTGGAGCAGGTTTGAACAGTTCCAAGAAAAGAGAAAGAAAAACAGTCCAGGGAAAACTTCTCTGCCTCAGCTAGCTAAAACTAACTAAAAAGCAAAGGAGAGCTCTGTTCTGCTCTGTCTGTGCCGACAACACAGTCCAGGGCAGAATGTGCAGGAGTGAGTGCAGTCTCTGATAAAAAACTCCATGCTTCTTCTTCTCCCCGCCTTTGCTCTCAGAACCAGTCTTGAAGGCACAGAATATGATATCCATCATAAACAGGACAGACGACTGGAAAGACAAGCATCATAAGGCCCCCTTGGACAAGAGCCCAGACAGCTTGTCTCCTAAGATAGGCAAGGGTCTGCGCAAGCCTGAATTTCTGAACTTTGGGATAAAACAGTAGATTCAATGGGGAATATGTAGTTTGGGAAGGCTGCACCTCCCCAATACCTCAGCCAATGGGGATAGGAAAAGGGCATGGTGCGGCTGGGAGTTTGGGATGAAAGGGTGGTTGAGTCCTCTGAAACCCCGAGAGAGAAAACCCCGCAGGTGTGTGCCCTGGTGTACTCTCTCCCTTCCTTCAAATAAAGTTAAAGGACTCCTCTGTCTCCTTTTTGGACATAAACCTCTGGCATTTGTGGATTTTTCTCACAGTTTTCAGGTTGTCTGTAAAATTGCAACAGAGATGAAGAACAAGTACAGGGATGTGAGAAACGACTGCTCACTTTTCAAATTTTAAAGGTTTATGAAACCTTAACAAAAAATACAACAAAAGGACTAAATAAGGAAAAATTACAGCACTGGGAGCCCTCATGACTGTCAGCCATGTGCTCATCTACAAAACAGATGCTCTGCCTTTTATAGCTCTAGCCTCCCTAAAGTCTTGTCAGTCAACTCCTTCCTTGCCATCCAGTGGTGGTGATCACTTTCTTACACCTTGATTGGAGGTCAGATGTTACCACAGTAACAAACCAACCCTTCCCAACTACCAAGTCCAGCCCATGATAACAATGCAAGGGGGAGGACATATTACAGTAACATAACTATACTTCTACAAAACTTCTCTTAACATACACATAATGTTCACTCCTTAATTGTGAGAGCCAACTATCTCATTCCTCATCTCTAACAGGGAGGCAGAGGATGCAGAGCAGGTAAGGGCAGGGAGCAGATGCCAGTTCTGTTCCTCTGCCTGCAGCACCTGCTCTTCCTGACCTCTCCAAATCCTTCCCTTCCATGGCAATTTCCAGGGCTTGCCTGAGCTCAGCAAAGCTGAATTGCTGTTGGTTCAATACATCATGGATGTCCTTACTAAAAAGAAGACTTGCAGAAATAAATGCAAAAAGAGAACACAGATGTCTTCCAGGAAGAGATACAATGTGAAGAACTTGAGTGAGGGGAAGAGGACAGATGTCAACACTTCTTCTCCACCTCCTGCTCTATATAGGAATTGCTGAAACTCTCCTTTGATTCTAATCCCTGACTGTTATTCCTTTGTCTGTTTCCTTGGATCCCAGTTCTTGTCTTGGAGGCTATTTCCTTACTGATATTGATTTGGCTCTTATTGAATATTACTTCCTTCACAGTTCTTTCCTTGGAGGTTATTTCCTAATAAATGCTGGTTTTGTGCAGCCAGAGTGTCCTGAGAGCGGAAATATCTGTGTATGTTCGGGGCTGTGCACATGCTTTTGTGTGTATGTGTGTGTGCTCGTGTGTCTGGTGCCAGAAGCTTGACTTACGTTTGACCTGGCAAGGATTAAACCCCTGCGATGGAGCTGGTGGATCAAACCCCACTGACAATGAAAACCCTATTGAAGGAAAATTTTCCTTGTTACTCCCGTTTTTGCTGATGTATTTGTAGAAGCAGTTTCTCTTCTCTCTTACTGAGTTGTTCAGCCTGGAGAAAAGGAGGCTCAGGGGGGACCTTCTTGCTCTGCACAACTCCCTGACAGGAGGGGCAGCCTGGAGGGTGGCTGGGCTCTGCTCCCAGGGAACAGGGACAGGAGGAGAGGAAATGGCCTTGAGTTGTGCCAGAGAGGTTTAGGTTGGGCATTAGGAAAAAATTTCTTCACAGAGAGGAGGATTAAACATTGGGAAATAGACTGCCCAAGTGGTGGAGTCGCTGTCCGAGAAGGTGCTTGAGACATGGCTGGATGTGGCACTCAGTGCTCTGGGCTGGGGGACAAGGTGGGGATTGGGCACAGGTTGGACTCGATGATCTTGGAGGGCTTTTCTGACCTCACTGGCTCTCTGATTCTGTTACCATGACTGAAGCCTGCCCTGCCCCAACAGCTCAGTCCTCTGCCAGGGCCACCCCATCCTCACAGGGAGGAATTCCTTCCCAATATCCCACCTATCCCTGGGGAAGCCACTCCCCCTTGTCCTGTCCCTCCATCCCTTGTCCCAAATCCCTCTCCTCTCCTGGAGCCCCCTTAGGCCCTGGAAGGGGCTCTGAGCTCTCCCTGGAGCCTCCTCTTCTCCAGATGAACACCCCCAGCTCTCCCAGCCTGGCTCCAGAGCTGAGGGGCTCCAGCCCTCAGAGCAGCCCTGTGGCCTCCTCTGGACTCACTCCAGCAGCTCCACGTCCTTCCTGGCTTGGGGACCCCAGGGCTAGAGGCAGCTCTGCAGGTGGGGTTTCACCTGAGCAGGGCAGAATTCCCTCCTCACCCTCTGGTCACGCTGCTGCAGATGGTGATAATTTCATATTTTGATGCATTTTTAAGACAATAGAATATAGAAATTGCCCCAGCAGGGATTTACTTCCACAGAGGCCAGGTTCCCTGGTCGCTGTCTTCCCTTGTGAATCACCGCATCTTCCCACTTGGAGTTCTCCAAGTTCTGTGTCCAGACACTGGATTTTGCTTTACCTTTGCCTTTGTGGTTCAAGCTCAGCCAGGGCCAGGTGATTTCTCCTGTAGCAAATCACCCCTTTGCTCTCTTTGTTACACAGGCTACATTTCTCTCATTTCAAGAGGGATCTCACATTGTTCCTGTGGCTCATCTCCGAGCTTTTTTTCTTTTTCTAAAGTGAGGTCAAAATACCTGGGCAGGAGTTTGTTATGAAATAAGACACCCCCCGCTTCATGATTTGGTGAGCTTGGTGCCCCTTCCCATTGCTTGAGCTGCCTTAGATGTTCATTCATTGCCAGGTTACAAAATCTTATTTCATTTAATGGAAAACATGTTTGAAAGTAGAAAGAACCTTTGTTTTATGTAATGTTAATGCCCCAGCCACTTGGGGTTCAACACCTGTGGTTCACAAGGCTCTTGTGGCTCAACACATTTATTACAAGGCTTGTGTTTTTTTCTTCTTAGAGAAGTGCTTTTCCCATGCCTGTACAAATGAGTCCCACAGCTACTCCTGCTGGTAAGACACCTTCCACCTCCAGTTTTCTCAGAGCAACTCTGGGTTTTACGTGGGCTCCTGCAGGGAGGGTTCATTCCTTTTGTTGTTCTGGAAGTACTGCACACGTCTGATACTGTGTCTAAGTAATCCTTCTAATAAACCAGCTCTGCTGGTTCCAGATATAGCTGACCTCAATAAGTTGACAGGAAAACACCTCCTTTCCAAAACCAGCATTTATTTTGGGCCTTAATTTTCGTAGCATTTAGATTTATTGCCCATTTCTGTTGCTGTTACATATTTGGAGGAGAAGCAGACATTGGATGTGACGCACATGGTGTCTCATAACATTAAACTTTCATCTGTAATAAAACACTGCAAAACTTTTGGAAAAAATGAAGACAGAGCTTCTTGAATTCAGTGGCATTAAAACTGAGATCAAACAAAACTTATTCTTCTTTGAGGTCAAACTGTTCCAAGGACAATTCATTGGCCTGGGAGAGAAATCAAGGGTAAATTTCTCTCTACAACATGTTTTAGTTTCATCCCTATGCACATATTTTTGTCATATATAAGGGGCAGCTTCCCCAGAATTTACCACTTGGAAATGTTTCTGCTTTGGAAGGACTGACTGACATCACGAGGCAATGAGCCAGAAGGACACCCAGCCACTCTCATCCCGAGCAAGTCCTTCCAAACCCCAGTCTGTTCCCTTTTCCATGGGGCTGGACGGTGCCTTGCGGAGGGTGAGTACCGAATTCCCTCCCACACCCTGTCACAAGGGAAGTGAGCGGGCAGGGAGCTGAGGGATGATTTCTACAGGAACAGAGCTTTCTGTTTGACTCTGCTGCTCACTTCCCTTGTGGACCCTACTAGTCAGGTCAGCTCTCTGGGGCTTTGGAAGGGGCTGGAGAGCAGGGGCTGCAAGGGGGAGTGTGGAGAGACAGCAAACTAGCAGAAATTCCATCTTCTCAACTGATAAACAAAAAATCTGATGGGTATTGGGCGTGACACCGCAAAATGGTCCAGTTTTACTGCTGCTTTTCAGTAAGGACCAGTGCCCGTGGAGAGCTGGTGACTCAATGTCACCACAGGGAACAGAGTGTCACAAGGGTGGGCAGACACTGCTCCAGGCAAACTGCAGGAGGAGTCAGAACCACGGAATATCCTGAGTTGGGAAGGACCCCCAAGGATCATCCAGTCCCACCCCTGGCCCTGCACAGAAACCTCAACAATCCCACCCTGGGCAACCCTGGCAGCTCTGGCAGCCTGGGGACTGGGACCATTCCCTTGGGAGCCTGGGCAATGCCCAGGTCTGGCTCACAGCAGGAGCAGCTCCAGAGAAGCCAAGGCCACCCTGGACTTGGCTCCTTCCAAGCAGACAAGAAAATGCAATCTCTCCTTTTTGTAGAACAAATGGAAGCACATCAGGGTCTCAGGAAATGGCACCACAAGAACAAGCAGTGATGGAGCTGAGCACTGGGAATGAGCTACAACAACCGAGGGGATTTGGGGACACCTCTCTGTGCCCTCATTTCAGCTGCTTCAGTAACAAAACATGACCCTGCAAGGCCAGGGCCTCTCTTGCTGTCAGCTTTTTCCCCTTTGCCATGAGGTTTGTGTTGAGAAGTGCCTGTACCAGCTGAGGTGAGTGGGCCCTGAGCACAGAACTGAGCCTCCCCAGGGAAGCCGTGGTGTTCCCAAATGCAGTGACAGGGAAATCCTCTGCTCAGGGCTGGCTTGTGCCAAGGCTGGCACCAGCAACCACCTCGTGAGCACCACCAAGCAAGACCACCTTGGACTCAGCTCCTTCCAAATTCACCCCCAGCCCCACCCTCCTCAGACTCCAACTCCACTTTCCCAGCCCCAGATCTGCCGCTCAGTCCCAAATCTACCCCCAAATCCCTCCCAAGGCACAAATTCACTCCCCTCAGTCCCAACTCTGCTCCAACCCTAAATCCAAGCCCTAATTCATCCTTCTAGCCCCAAATCCAGCCCCAGCTCCAAATCGCTGTTCAGCCCCAAATCCACTCCCAAATCCCCCTCAGCCCCAAATCCATCCTTGCAGCCCCAAATCCTTATCCTGCAGCTCCAAATCCACCACCCAGTCCCAAATCTACCCCTAAATCTCCCCCAAAGCCACAAATCCACCCCCCTCAGCTCCAGTTGTGCCCCACCCCAAATCCACCCCGTAGCCCCAAGTCTATCCCCAAATCCATCCCCAAATCCAACCTCCCAGCCCCAAATCCTCATCCCCCAGTCCCAAATCCACCCCAAATTCCCCCAGCTCAAAATTCAAGCAAATTCTCAGACCTAAATCCCCCCTCTCCACCCCCAAATCCTCATCCTCCAACTCAACATAGACCTCCCAGCCCCAGACCCTCCCCCCCCAGCCCCAAATCGCACCTCCCCCTGCGGCATCTCGTCCCTCCCATCCCCCGAACATCCCGTGCCCCCCAAAAGCCAGACTCGTGTCGGCAGTAGCGGGTTTTATTCTCCAGTTTCTCCTCCCAGGAGCGGGGCGGGCTCAGAGGGCGCAGTTCCCCTCTCCGTAGCGCCGGCACCTCATCACCTTCAGGTAGGTCTCCACCTTGTGCAGGTCCTTTTTGAAGCACGACAGCAGCCCGTAGTTCTTGACCATCGCGTCCTCGCCGCGCAGGTGGAGCTCGAATTTCTCGTAGGTGGGTTTGAGCACCTGCGGGCCCCGCGGGCTCCGCTCCTCCAGCTCCTGCGGGACAACGGGGACATTGCGGGAGAGACGGGGCCGGGCAGGGGCATCTCCCAGGGACAGACCTCCTGCCGAGCTCTGGGAGAGGTCAGGGGGATCCCCCCTCGCTCTTAAATGGGATTTCAGACGTGGTTTTGGGCGTGCGTGTGGCAGAATGCGTAGGTGGAGGTGGTGCCGCGGAGTGATGCCACACTGAGTGCGCCGGTGACACACATGGGGCTGCAGGGAGGCAGGAGTGTCCTGGGGGTCTTAAAATAAAGGCAAAATCACAGGGGCTCTCTGCAGCCCCTCCAGCCAAAGAGATGGGGAACAGCACAAATAATTCTCTCTTCCCCCACTTTCCCAAAGCTCTGATTCAGCCCCACATCTCCATCTGGAGAGCTTTAATTGGCCACTCCCCCTGCTGTGCTCAGCATCAGAATGGTTTTGGTGAAGTAAAAAGTGTCATAAATTGGTGAAAAAGGAATATTTGTGTTATTTCTGTGTGTGGTTTCCCAATGCCCAAACACACATAGAATGCAGAGCAAAATCTGCAGTGTTCNTCCCCAAATCCATCCCCAAATCCAACCTCCCAGCCCCAAATCCTCATCCCCCAGTCCCAAATCCACCCCAAATTCCCCCAGCTCAAAATTCAAGCAAATTCTCAGACCTAAATCCCCCCTCTCCACCCCCAAATCCTCATCCTCCAACTCAACATAGACCTCCCAGCCCCAGACCCTCCCCCCCCAGCCCCAAATCGCACCTCCCCCTGCGGCATCTCGTCCCTCCCATCCCCCGAACATCCCGTGCCCCCCAAAAGCCAGACTCGTGTCGGCAGTAGCGGGTTTTATTCTCCAGTTTCTCCTCCCAGGAGCGGGGCGGGCTCAGAGGGCGCAGTTCCCCTCTCCGTAGCGCCGGCACCTCATCACCTTCAGGTAGGTCTCCACCTTGTGCAGGTCCTTTTTGAAGCACGACAGCAGCCCGTAGTTCTTGACCATCGCGTCCTCGCCGCGCAGGTGGAGCTCGAATTTCTCGTAGGTGGGTTTGAGCACCTGCGGGCCCCGCGGGCTCCGCTCCTCCAGCTCCTGCGGGACAACGGGGACATTGCGGGAGAGACGGGGCCGGGCAGGGGCATCTCCCAGGGACAGACCTCCTGCCGAGCTCTGGGAGAGGTCAGGGGGATCCCCCCTCGCTCTTAAATGGGATTTCAGACGTGGTTTTGGGCGTGTGTGTGGCAGAATGTGCAGGTGGAGGTGGTGCCGCGGAGTGATGCCACACTGAGTGCGCCGGTGACACACATGGGGCTGCAGGGAGGCAGGAGTGTCCTGGGGGGGCTTAAAATAAAGGCAAAATCACAGGGGCTCTCTGCAGCCCCTCCAGCCAAAGAGATGGGGAACAGCACAAATAATTCTCTCTTCCCCCACTTTCCCAAAGCTCTGATTCAGCCCCACATCTCCATCTGGAGAGCTTTAATTGGCCACTCCCCCTGCTGTGCTCAGCATCAGAATGGTTTTGGTGAAGTAAAAAGTGTCATAAATTGGTGAAGTAAAAAGTGTCATAAATTGGTGAAAAAGGAATATTTGTGTTATTTCTGTGTGTGGTTTCCCAATGCCCAAACACACATAGAATGCAGAGCAAAATCTGCAGTGTTCCTGATTCCTTTGCCTTCTCACTCCAGCACAGAAGGTCTGTGTTTGCTCACAGGGCCTGACTTGCAGAGTTATTTAACTGCTAGAAGATGTAAATAATGCCCCAGACTCATTTCTCACTGCTACAGCTTCAGTGTGATGCTGGCAGATAAACTTATAGAATAAGCATAACTGAAGATTGTCCTGGCAGATAATGGGCAATTTAATTTAAAACAACAAATCCAGAATGAATAAGACGTTGAAGGGCTTATAAAAGAGAGGGATAGTGACCAAGGGGAATGGTTTTAAACTAAAGGAGAGGACATTCAGGTTAAGTCTCAGGAAGAAATTCCTCCCTGTGATAGTGGGCAGGCCCTGGCACAGGGTGCCCCGAGCAGCTGTGGCTGCCCCTGGATCCCTGGCAGTGTCCAAGGCCAGACTGGCAGGGCTTGGAGCAGCCTGGGACAGTGGAAGTCCAGGCATGGTGTCCCTGCCATGGCAGGGGTTTAAGGTCCCTTCCCACCCAAACCATCCTGGGATTCTCTGACAAGATCTTCCTTGGAGAGAACACCCTCCAGCTCTCAGCTTGGAGTGTTATGTTAATGGAAGAGGGAAACATCAGAGCAAGTCCTTCCCTGCACAAAAATGTGTTTATGAAATGTTGTGAGGTTTCAAACCTTGCAAAATTTGCCCGTTTCAAAGTACTTTGCCAGGAGATGTAACAAACATTGTGGGCTGTTTGTCCTATGTATTTCAGCAACTGGGAATTCTTTGGTGCTGGGTATGGAAAGATTTTGGATTGTAATGTTGTGATTCCTGGTGGAATCTGCTCCCTGAGGGGTGGTGGCACGCTGGTAACACCTGTCCTGTGTTCTTACCCTCCTCAGGGATGGGACCTGTGTACTACGGGGTCATGATCTTGTTATCTAAAGGGAAGCAAAGTCCAGAGGATGCCCTGTGGAAGGCAGGGAGATTTCTCATGGTCTGTGGATCCCTAAGAGTGCCCCATGCCTGGAAGATCTCTGTTATTCCAGTCATGCTGGGACTTACCCTCATCAGAGCTTGGATCCCTTCTTCCAGGTCCTTTAGCTTTTCATACACCCTGTCTGAGGTGCCAAAAACCAAGTTGTTTGTGAACACCTTGCTCAGGTACTGCACTGGTGTCAGCCAGGATTGGATGAGAACCAAGGAAAACCGGAGAAGCTCCATGTCCTGAAATTGAGGCAGGAAAGGGTCAAAGCTGAGTAGGTGCGGTGTTTGGTGGAGTGTCCTGCTCCCTCTGGAACAGCCTGGAGTGACCCAGAGAAGGACACTACTCCTGCAGCTTCAGATTGCAGGCTGAGGGCACCACACAGCCCCCTGTCCTGTGCAGAGAGCAGTGTTCTCATGTTGGAGCTGGGAATATGATTTATAGTGTAACCCAGAAGAGTCTGCGGAGTTTAAATAGCAAAGAAGAGAGAGCAGGTGGAAACCCTCTGGTCCTTCAGTGGGGACTCTACAAAGAGGTCTGTGCCTGCCCCAGGTCAGAACTCACCGATTTCTGCTGGGCATCCTCCTTCCCCGTGGGAGCAGGGATGGTTTCTGAGTAGCAGTAGGCTACCTGGGAGTTTTTGTTGGTGTGTCTTTGGTCCTCTGGGATGTAGCTGCGTTCCTGCGGAGATATCCCAGATACACTCAGGTCTGCTGCCCGTGGACTGGAGCACAGAGAATTCCCAAGCTCTCCTGCATGGTTCCTCTTTGCAAGGAATAAATGGGAGACAGGAGGTGCCTCTGGACAGGGTGGAGAGCTGGGAAACAGGAGTTTGTGTGTTGGCACAACAGCTGCCCTGAAGGTCTCCCTCTCCCTGGGGCAAGGTGCTGCTCTTCTGTAAGGGCCAGTTGTGCCTGTGGACAGCAGGTGACTCAGTGTCACCAGAGGGAACAGGGTGTCACAAGGGTGGGCAGACACTGCTCCAGGCTAACTGCAGGAGGAGGAGGAGGAACAGAACACACCTGGGACAGGTTCTCCCAAGGAGGAGATGGTCCCCAGGGACAGCCCGTGCCAGCTCCTGGGTAGCAGCAGACACTTGCTGGGTCTAAGCACTCAGACCCTCCCAGGGACAAAGGGAAACACAGGGAAGTCCTGCAAAATATCTGTGCCACCTCCCAGCTGCCCCTGTGCAGGGGGTCTGAACACAGGTGGAAAGGGCCCCAAGGAGGCATCAGAGAGGGGACAGACAGGTGACAGTGTCCAGGCTGGTGGGACACAACCTGCCCTATCCTGTTAAGGTTCCTTCTCCTCCCTGAGAGCTGGCAAAGACACCAACAGCTGGGAATTGTCTGGGAAGTTCTACAGTCCTGGAGCTATCAGGGAAACACAGAGGGGTGCCCTCAGACCACAGCACTCACGAACTCCTTGTAGGTCTCGGCAGCCAGGAGGTGAAGGTGCTGAGCCCTCAGCACAGCGTTGGCAAACAGGCTGGACAGGGGCATGGCCGGGAAGGTGGCAGCTGGCTGTGGCCACTGCAGTCCCAGGGTGATCACAGCAATGGCCAGAGGAGAGAGCCAAGGCCCTGCAAAGTGGAGAGGAAGGTGTTGGGCGTCCTTGGGGACTGTGCTGAGGAGAAGGTGGCACCTGGGAATTCATTCCCAGCCTGTTCTGCCCATGCTGGATCCACGCCCACCTTCCGTGGTGCTCTGTTGGACACTGGGTGGGACTCGAGGGAGACCCTTTCACTGGACCTGCCCCTGGGGCTGGGGCTGCTCCCAGTGAGACCAGCAGCATCTTCCTGGCTGGAATTGTGGTTGCTCCATGAAAACTAAGGGGTGTCCCTATGGTTTTCCGTGACAGACTCATATTTTCCCCTAGGCCTTGTCCCTGTCCTGACTGAGACAAGAGCCGGTGGCATCACCTGTGCTGTGACCAGCTGCTTTTGCTCCCTGGGTCACACCTTTGGGATGTGGTGATGAAAGCCTAAAGGTTTTCAGCCCATGACATCCAACACAAATGTCCACCTGTGCTCGCACAGACCACAAAGCTCATCTGAAACAAAGACCCTTAGGAGGAGGAATGCCCTGGAGCCTGTAGGACTTGGACATTATTAGGCATCATCCTCATCCCTGTCTGAAGTTTGGAAGATGAGTTTTATTATCCCTGCCAACATTTATGGTAATAGTAACTATTATAACCATGGCTTGATTTTGTTCTTTAAGATTGCAACACTCTCCTTGCCCACTTTAGGTTAAAGATTGATTAGTGGATTAGAGTCACACTTCAGGGAAAGGTTTTCTTTTTCATGGATTTAGAAATTGCCATATTTTAATTTAGGAATGGCAAGGAGTGTGTGTAGCCCACCACAGAACCACCCCATCATCATTATCTCCTGTCACCCTACACACCCAGCACTGGAAATCCTTTAAAACTGAAATAAAATGTACCTGGAGCCATTTCTGCTGGTGAGTTGCTCAGGTGTGGCTTGGTTGGGAATGTTTCCTTCTTTCACCTGGTGAAGGAAACTGTGGAGTCCCCTCTTATATAGCAGGGGATCTGTTTAAAATGGATCTGTGTGTCCATGATCACAACAACAGCTCTGCACCTTCCCCCTGCATAAATGCATAGGTGTTCACGGTGGTGCTACCTCATCACAGGCATTTTCACAGATGTGCAGCTTGGGGAGCTTTGTTTGCCTCGGGATGAGACCTGTGCTCCATGATTTCGCCATATATCTCCTGTTTATTGCAATTAAAAGTTTCCTCATCACTCAGACCCGTCCCAAATCAGATCGTGGTGGAATTGGTTGTGTCCTCCTGATGTTCCTGCCTGTCTCTGCAGCCTTGGCCCACAGTTCACAGGGCTGACCGGGACATTTCTGGCTTAAAGCAAGTGGCGAGTGGCACCAGGAGAGGTTTAGGTTGGATATTAAGGAAAAGTTCTTCCTGAAAGGGGTGTCCAGCCCTGGCATAGCTGCCCAGGGCAGTGGTGGAGCTCCCATCCCTGGAAGGATTTAAAGCTGTGGATGTGGCACCTGGGGACAGGGGCTAGTGGTGGCCTTGGCGGTGCTGGAGGAATGGTTGGACTGATGATCTTAGAAACCTTTTCCAACCAAAAGGATTCCATAATTCTGTGATGTTTTCCTCTCTATTGTTTGTGGGGATAGAGCTGGCTGGATGTTGCCAGATGAATCCTATTTCTGCTAAGGAATCGCTTCCAATATCTCCCAAAATATCAAAAGTTCAGCAAACACTTTTGCTGAGCTGTTTTGTCACAGGTGTGACAAGGAGCTGTCCTGCCCTAGTGCTGGTTTGGATTCCACTGCAAATCCAGAGCTCTGGGAGCTCTCTCTGATCCTCAGCTGGACAAGACTGCCGTCATGAGCATCCTCCTGCTCCTGTCTGGGATGCAAACATGAAATACTGTGGGATTGAGGAGAAGAATGGTGTGGAAAGAAGGTAGGAGGGATGGGGAAGAGGAATCAAAGAATCATGCAGTGGTTTGGGTTGGAAGGGACCTTAAAGCCCACCCAGTGCCACTCCCTGCCAAGAGCAAGGACACCTTCCACTGTCCCAGGCTGCTCCAAGCCCTGTCCAACCTGGTCTTGAAGAAGAGAGGACACGGCCCATCCATCCCTGCTTTTGAGTAAAACAAGACAGAACCTGGGATGGGCAGCTCCAGGGGCTATTTAAAGGACTTCTACTCCAAATAAAGCCCCCATTGCCCCAAACCAGACTGGTTTGGCCTTTGTCTGGTGTTCAGGGGATGTCCTGTGTCTGGAGGTGATTTGGCTCCCCCAGGTCCCCGTTTGCTGTGTGTGGCTCTGGTTTCCAGCAGCAGCATCACCCCCGGAGGCGCTGGAGCTGCTGGAGTAGGGCAGGAGAGCTGCTCGATAAACATAAGGGAGAGCAGGGCTGTTCCGAGAAGCCCCCGGGTGTTGCTGCTGGAGACGCGGTGGTGTCACAGGGAAATGTCAGTCCCGGCAGCAGAGGGAACAGCGGGTCCTGCCGCTATCAGGTGTCCCGTCACTCCACAGAGGCAACATCTGGGCGTGTTTTTATGTTTTCTACTCCAGGTCGTGTTTAAATCTGTCAGCGCTGGCCAGGGCTGAGCCGAGCCGCAGCTCCCCAGCCCAGCCCTGGATGCCGCTGCTGTGTCGCGGCAGCTCCCGCAGCTGTGTCCTGCGCAGCTCGGGGGTGAGAGCGGTGCTAAATCCGCGTGATCCGTGCCGCAGCCGGCACCCAGGGGCCGGGCTGATCCGGGCCCAGGCTCCCCGAGGCTGGCTTTGTCCCCGGCGCTGTCTGGGCAGTCAATGAGGCAGAAGCGGCGCATGACGAGCGCCGGGCCGGGCAGAGCCGCGGTTGCATAAGCGGCTCCCGAGCCTCAGCCAGGCTATTTTCTGGCTCTGCAATTCCTGCATTTCCAACCCATGTAACCCATCTAAAGCAGCGTCACACTCCATGATTTCCACATTCCTTGGAAAAGAAAAAAACCGTCCTTTCTCTTCAGGATGGCTCCATGTCCGCCCACCTTTCCCTGAGCTTTTAAGCAAGTGAAACAGCTTTTCCAGGGTGTGCTCCCGGGGTCCTGGTGATCCCCAGCCCGGGGGAATCCTGGCCGAGGAGCTGTTGCTGAGCCACAGCCCAGCTCTGCAGAAGGTTTAGGGGGTGGGGGATTATCTCTCCTAACTCACTGCTTTAGGGAGAAATTCCATTTCAGATTTATGGGGATCATTTACCAGAGCTGGAACTGTTGGGTTTCACTGAACTCCTGTGGAAAGATGAGGCTGAACCCAGGTTCAGTTCCCCAGGCAACCCCGCCTGTCTGCCTGAGCATCCCAAAGGAAAACAGAGATTTTCCTTTTCCTACTATTGCCTGGAAGGAGGTTGTAGCCAGGTGAGGTCAGTCTCTTCTCCCAAGGACAAGAGGAAACAGCCTCATGCTGTGCCAGGGGAGGTTTACATTGGTTATTAGGGAAAATTCCCTCCCTGAAAGTGTGTCCAACCCTGGCACAGCTGCCTAGGGCAGTGGTGGAGTCCCCATCCCTGGAAGGATTTAAAAGGTGTGTAGATGTGGTACTTGGGGACAGGGCCTAGTGGTGGCCTTGGCTGTGCTGTGGGACACAATGATCTTAGAGGGCTTTTCCAACCTGTGTGATTCCACGATTCAATGACAGAAATCAGGACAAAATACAGAGCCTGGGCTGTATAGACTGATATATTTATTTACATTAAGTGTGTTTTAAACACAGACCACTCTCAATATAGAATGAAACGAACCCCCATCTCCAGGCTCCTTAGAAACTACTCCACGCATTTCAAATAAACCAACAACACTACAGAAATATTTATTTACTTCTGGCATTTTAAAGGAGGCCATAGCCGTGGGCTCAGGGAGCAGCAGAGAAGGACTGGTGTCACAAAAACTGCTTTTGACACAAGGGGTTCTTCACCAGGTGCAAACAGCAAAATTTCTTTGTTTTTTCTATTATTCTGTTCAGTCACTTGAGTGAGTTGTTTACACAGATCTGAGCAATCTGGAGCTGGGAAGGCCAGAAAAAACTTCCATCTTCCATTTGGAAACTGAAAACAAGGAATGGAGGGATGAGCTCTGCTAGTCCTAAAATCTTGGCAGATGTGAAAACCAGGAACAGCCAGTTCTTTTCTCTCTCTGTGAATGCTCCTTTTTTTAATTGACCAATTTTATGAGTAAAATATGTAAATAACTTTTATGTTTATGTGGAAGAACTAATTTGGGGTAGTTTTATTTAACTAGCAAAAATCAATTCTAAAATGCTGTTTTTTGTGCTGTTTAAACTGAATTCCAGTTTTCCACAGAGGTGCTTTACTGGTAAAGAACCATCCTGTTACTTCTGAAAAGCCTTTTCTGCTTAGAATTTTACCCTTCTCTGGCTGTTTTTGGGGTGCAGAGCAGTTGCAGGAGGTGCTTGGAGCTCAAAATGTCGTGAAACATCAGGACACAGAGGCCTTGGACTGTCTGAGAGGGGACAATTTGAGCCACAATGTCCTTGTCACCCTCATCCAGCCAAGCCCCCACCCCCACTGTGCCCCCCCTGCCCTGGTTTGGGTGCCCTGAGCTGGCCCTGAGCCCACCACCCTCAGCTATCGCTGCCATGACAAGACAATTTAATTACAAACCCAATCTCCAGATGTTTTTTAGCTTTTCCTTCAAGACAAGATCTATCTGAGAGTGGAGCTGCTGGTCCTGGGCCCTGTTCTCCTCCTTTGGTTGCTGGTGATTCTCTTAGTCCCATCCCAAGCTGATGTTTTGGGACTGTTGAGGTCCCCACGGGTAGCCTCGCATCTGCTCTTGGTTTTCCATCCCTGCCTGCCCTCGGGGTGAAGTTTGAAGAGGTGAAGTTTGGTTTCCAGCTAAGCGGGACCCAAAGAGCTGCTCATTATTCCCAAGAAATCAGCACCAGGGTTATGGGACCCCTGGAATGGGCACGGCAGCATGGAGCAGGGTGAGGATTTGCCCATTACCTTTATTAGGACTTCAAAAGCAGTTGGACATTTGTATCCCACAATTTACAATTTTCCCAGATGTTCTGAGGTCCCACATGTCCCTCACCATGGGGATGACCTTGTGACAGGGGCCAGCTCTTGCCTGGGGAGCAGCAAGCCTTTGGGTGAGACCTTTCTCCCCAGCTTTTCCATTGTCTTTGGAGAAAAGGAGGTGCTTTTGGGGGATCCTCCGCCTCAGACCTCTGCCAGCTGGGCCTCTGGACATAGCCAGGGCTTTGACAGCTGAAGGGTGGCCCAAAATCTGCTTCTCACAACCCCCACACGGTGCTGTTGGCAGGGTCCTTGCAGTGCCTGGTCCTGTCCTCCCTGGGGTGGTAGGGTTGGAGCAGGTGCCTTCCTCCCAATCCTTCCCTGGCACTGACCAGGCTGGAGCTCAGTGCTGGGCGTGGAGCTGCCCGGGCCGTGCAACCAGTTTGCTGATCCACTGGGGGATCACAGGTGGCTCCTAATTGCTATAGAGGCTTTAGGGGTTGGTCAGCAGGGTGGGGACAGTGACAGCCAGGGCGGGGCAGCATCGGGGACACAGCCTGGACACGTGAGCACCCCAGGGCAGCAGGCTCCCAGCCCTGAGCTGGGTTGTGCAGGTGTTTGCAGCCCGCGATCCAAGCAGAGCCGTGCTCCAGGGGATCCGTCCCCACGGGGGCTGGCAGGGTGCTGGCAGGGCCTGGCAGAGGGTGCAGGAGCCCTCACTCTTCACCTGGGTGCTCCCCCACCATCCACTTGGCCTTCATGTCCCGGAAAGGAGTGATGTCCTCGTAGGTGGCCATCTGCTCCACCTCCAGCCCCTGCAGCAACAGCAAGGAGGGTGGGATGTGGCAGGAGGTTCCAGCCACAGCACATCCCTTGGGACACCCAGCTGGGGACCCTCCCAGGCTGCTCCCCCTGAGACTGGAGCAGCTTCTGACAGGGACAGAGGATGGAGATGGTTGGATGTTGGATGTTGGATGTTGGATGTTGGATGTTGGATGTGCACTGGGGTGCTTCTTGGGGCAGCTCAGCACAGCTGATGCCTAATTCAGGAGGAAGGTGCCCTGATCCTCCTCCCAAGGAAGGGGCTACAAGGTGACCCCCAGTAGACACCCAGGAGGGGNGGTTGGATGTTGGATGTTGGATGTTGGATGTGCACTGGGTGCTTCTTGGGGCAGCTCAGCACAGCTGATGCCTAATTCAGGAGGAAGGTGCCCTGATCCTCCTCCCAAGGAAGGGGCTACAAGGTGACCCCCAGTAGACACCCAGGAGGGGTACAACCCCCTGTGTAAAGGCTCAGGTGATGTTAGGGAGGTCCTGCTATCATTAATTACCTCATAGGTGTGGTCCTCCTCTGGGCTTTTCTTGTCTTCACCCTATGGAGAGTCACAGGTTGGGGTCAGCACCCACCAGGATTCCCTGTCCCCAGCCTTGGACCCCCAGGCCAGGTCCCACCACTTCCACAGGCACATCCATGGAGTCCCCACACAGCATTGGAGATGGGTATGTTCCCACTTTGTATATCCACATTCCCACCCACAACACCAAACCCATCCCATGCCCAGGACTGGCCTGCCTGGGATGCACTGCAAGACACTGCTGTGAGCCCAGCTGGGGACATCCCCTCTGCTGGAGGCACTGTCACTTGCCTTATCTAGGAAGAGGAGGATTGGGATGCTGATGAAGATGACGAGCAGGATGGACTGGATGATGATGATGGCATCTTTCAGCGTGTTTCTGTTCTGAAACTGCTTGATGCTGCTGGTACCTGGGAGCAACAGCAAAGGGAGAGCCCAGGTCTCACCTCTGTGCCAGGCTGGTGGGAGAGGGACGAGCTTGCCATGGCCAGAGTGTGTCACCAGGGCGGGATGTGGGGGGCCAGGGTGACCTGTCCTCTGCATTGGGAGAGACCAGAGCACTGCAGCTGCCCCCAGGATTGGCATCAGGGACCAGCTCTGGGATGGGACACCTTGGGCAGCGCCTGGCTGTCACCAGGAGCGGGACAAATCTGATTTATTAGAAGAACGTGTGCCTAGTTTTTGCAGGATGGCTATGGCAGGGCAGACCCAGGGAGGTTGTCCTGCTCCTTGGGGCTGGCAGTGAGGAACGGAACCGCTGTGGTGCCACAGAACACCCCCAGCTGGGTCGGAGAGGGTCCCACCAGCACAGGGAGAGGAGGAGATGTGGGAGCACCATGTGGGGTTCATATGGAGGGGGAAATGGGAGAGGAGGAGAAAAAGCATCTCCTGGGGTCCAGGAGGATGGGGAGCTGCCACTCACCCATGACTCGGAGCTCTGTCCCACACGAGTGCAGCTTCTCCTTCTGCACCAGGCCCTTCCTGTCACACACGTAGATCCCGCTGTCCTTGGCGGTGGCCCTGAAGAGGGTGAGGTTGATGGAGGTGTTTGTCCTCTCGATGCGGTAGCTGGGCATGTTCTGATCCAACACAGAGAGGTCATCCCTGTCCTCTGCTGTCTTGTACCACTGCATGACCCAGGGCTCCTGGGAGTAGCAGATGAGGTAGATGGGCATGTTCTTCTTGATGGCCACGTACCGCACGTTCTGGTGCACCGGGGGACACCTGCCACCTGCAGGGGACAAGGCTGTCACTGCAGCCCCTTCCATGAGAGCCCCCCAGCACCTCCCAAACAAAGAGCTTCCCATTTTCATGCTGCTTTTGAGCATCCAGCTTGGTTTTGGTGAATTATCCTCATCCCAGGCTCCCCAGGGAATGGTCCCGGCCCCGAGGCTGCCAGAGCTCCAGGAGCCTTTGGACAGCACTCCAGGGATGCCCAGGGTGGGATTGCTGGGGTGTCTGGGCAGGGCCAGGGGTGGGACTGCATGATCATTCCAATCAGGATATTCTGTGATTCTATGAGATCTGAGACTTCTGGTGGAAGTCTGCTTTTAATGGAAACTCCAATTTTCTGTGGGAATACCTTCACTCCAATACTTCTGTCCTGCTCCCACCCCTCTCTGTGCACATTTAGTTAATCCCAGCTCCAAAATTACAGCCTGTGGAATCCCAGCTGGTTTCTCTTTTTTTGCTTCCACATTTTTTGGCCTTTTGCTTTATTTTGTATTTTTTGGCCATGTTTAAGTCCGAGTAGTAACTTTAAGAGCCCGTTTGGGTTGCAGAAGTCACCCTTAGGGCCCCATGGGTGGGAATGGCACAAGGACAATGGCACAAGTGCCGTGGTACAAGCGCAGTGCTGGTCCCAGACTTGGTCATGCAGCAAATGCAGAGGGAAAACCTGTGGGTGCTCAGGAAAGACAAAGCAGATTTGGCTTTGCAGAGGGAGAGGAAGGTGCAGGGCTGGGGATAAGCTATGGGGGACGGCATAGCCTGGGAATGGCCTTTGTGGGGGGAAAAGCCTCTGGGGGGGTGGGACAGGAGGGACCCCGGGGGGTACACGCAGGGGAAGAGCCCAGCAGGTCTGAGGGTACCTGTGCTGTTCCCGGTGCTGTTCTTGTCTGCTGAGATCGCACCTGCAAGACAGGAGAAGGGCCTGAGATCATGGCCAGGAGCCCATGAGGATGTCCCCAGTGGGATGGACGTGCCCTGGGCCGTTCCTGCCCACTTCATATGGGATGGAGCTCTGAAGAGCAGCAACAGAGCCCTGCTCAGAGGACCTGGGGCAGCACAGATTTGGGTACAAACCCTTCCATTTCCATCCTGTCTCCTGAAAGTTTTCCAGGTTGTTTTCTGGTTGATACCCCAGTGAAACCTGTTCTCTATAACGTCCCCGAGGCTGGTGCCTCTCGGGAAGGCTCCAGATACTCCCAGCTCTGCATTTCCACTCTCTGAACCAACCAGAAACCCCTCCCTGCTGGGATTTCCTGGGCTTGGAGCCCTGTGATGGCCAGGGGTGTTCCCAGATCCTGTGGCCACGCAGCCCCCTGGGACAAGGGCTGTGGGTTGGTGCTGTGGGACCTGCAGTGCAGGAAGCAGGGTGAGGTGGGGACCCCCCCAGCACCCACGGGTGCCCTACCCGCAGCTCCAGTGCTGCTGGGCCTGGTTCCTCTTGCTGCAGCTGGGCAGGAAACCCCAGCCCTGTTTACTGCCCCGCTTGAGTGCCCAGTTCCCTCCTCTCAATGGAGATTCACCAAACCCTGAGGAGGAGCTGGCACTGAGGTGGGGCTGCAGCACCTCCCTGCAGGGCAGCTGCAAACCTCCCCATCCCCAGAAGGAGAAGAAGGAACAGAAAAAGAAGAAAGGTTCAGTTCCCCAGCCTGAGCTTTGTGCCACACTCCTGCAGACTCCCAGCCTGCAGGGACCTCCTGGCTTGGGCAGGGGCTCCTCTCATTGCCCCAGAGCCCCTCCAGGTCCCTGCTGCCCTGTTCATATTCAGCACCGACACCTCTGCCAGCAAATCTTTCCTTCCAGCCCCATTCCAGTTTTTTCCAGGATGAGAGATGCCCTTTGTCCTGGCTGTGCACTGGCTGTGTCCCTGTCACCTGCAGTGCCACTGGCAAAGGCTTTGCTCTCCAGGTTCTGTTGGTGTTTCTAAAGGAAGACCAGGCTGGTCCCTCACCTGAAAGCCCTCAGACCCCTCCAAGTCAGGAGTTCCACTGCAGCCACAGGTGGGCTGAACTTCCCCTGTCCTCCCCCAAGGTCATCATGAGAGCCAAGTTCAAACCCTGCAGCCTTGAATCCATGCTGGACTTGTGTGGCCACCACAGGAGGCCTTTAAATGCCCTTTATCCCGTGGGCACGTTTCCCTCTGAGGGTGGGATCTGCTGCAGGTTCTTGTAGCTGTCCCTGCACCAGGCAAGAGGAGCTGGAAGGGGACAGGAGCCATGTCCTGGCTTTTGCTGCTGCTTCTCCAAGGGGAACAGCACAGGGATGTTCACAAAGACCCCACAAATCACCCCAAAAGGCTTTTTCCTCCTCTGCTTATGTGCACTGAACCTCGCAGAGCACAGATGTGGCTTGACCATAGCCTTGGTGATGTGCCAGGCCCATCCCCAGGTCTCTGAGAGTAATAAATGGTTAAAAAACCTCAGCAACCCTCCTTTCCTGCCACCTGCAGCCCCAGCCAGGCTGGCTCTGCACCCACTTCAAAGCCACCTGCCTGCCCCAGAATGTGTCCTGTCTGCACACCCCCAAAGAAAGCAAAACCCAAACCCAAGGCAGGCACTGGGCTCCGAGCCCTGTGTGCCCTCCTGGGCTCCCCAGCAGGCTCCCAGCACAGAGCAGGACTGAGAGACCAGCACAAAGCTTAAAATTATTGCACTGAGAGGCAGAGCTGGGGGAAGCCCCCGAGCAGGGGACGCACCCCAGGCCATTGTCCTGGCTCCTTGCTTTGAAGTGCAAACCCCATTCGGTGCCTACCTGTGAGCAGAGCCAGCAGCCAGAGGGTCACCTGGAGCAGCCAGAGCCTCGTGCCCAGATCAGCCATGTTTCAGTGCCCAGGGCCGGAAAACATCCAGACTGTGCTTCTGCAGAAACAGCGGCTGCTCCCACTACCCTGCCCCAGTACCTAAAAATGGCAAAGCTGCTGCTCTGTGCGCGGCCCCTTTCCTGCTCATGTAAATCCTCCCCGCTGGGGACTTTCCCTCGGGGCTGGTTTTGAATGTGGCGCAGACGCTGGGGCGGCCGTGGTGGTGGGCCCCGTGTCCCTGGGCTTCATCCATCCTCCTGTCCCTGGGCATTGTCCATCTCCATGTCCCTGGGCTCCATCCATCCTCCTGTTCCTGGGCATTGTCCATCTCCATGTCCCTGGGCATTATCCATCCTCCTATCCCTGGGCATTGTCCATCTCCGTGTCCCTGGGCTCCATCTATCCTCCTATCCCTGGGCATTGTCCATCTCCTTGTCCCTGGGCTTCATCCATCCTCCTGTCCCTGGGCATTGTCCATCTCCGTGTCCCTGGGCTCCATCCATCCTCCTGTCCCTGGGCATTGTCCACCCTCGTGGCCCCTATTGGCTCCCTGTGGTGCCAATATTCCCGGGAGGTGGCCAGGACTGGCGTGGACCTGCAGCAGAGGTGGGGATGAGCCCATCTGCAAAGCAGGATGTGCCAAACCTGGCTGAGCATGAGATGTGCCCAGGGAATGGGATTGGTGCTGCCTGGCCACATCTCTGTGGGGACAGGATGGGGGTGTCCCTCAGGGTTTCCCCCCAGCTCCACAGATCCCCCCAGGGTGTTTGGCCCTGAAGGGGATGGCAGGGATTGATGGTGGCCTAGAAGCCAAGAGTTGCAGCAGGAATGGGACTTATCCCAATAGGGGATGTTTGTGGGGCTGCTGGTTGTGGGATGCAGTGGGATGAGTCCCTCAGCCCCCATCCCTGCATCCCAGGGAGTCCAGAAATCTAAAATCAGAGAAGCATGAGTCAATCACAAAATCATTATGGTTTGAAAAGACCTTTAGGATCATCAGCTCAGCAGCACCACTATGATCACCACTAACCCATGTCCTCAAGTGCTACATCCACCATCCACGTGTTTTTTGAGCGCTTCCAGGGAGAAGATGAGAGGGGGAAATGGCCAAAACAAGGTGTCACTTGGGTACCAGCCATGCCCACCCTTTCTCCACTTCTAAGATCCTTCTCCATGAAACCTTTGAGACAGCCAGGCCCCAGGGAAGCACAACGAGGCCCCCAAGGTGAGCTCTGGTGTAGGACCAGTTTCCCCCGGTTGTTGCTCGTTACCGGCTGTGGGTGAGCACTGAAGTGTAACTCCAGTGAAAAACACCTCTGGGTACTTCTGCCAGCCGTGTTGGTCCCCAGAGCCTGGTGCCACTGCCTGGGGCCTCCCCAAACCTTCATCTTCTGCGGGCTGGGTGGGTTTTTTGCGAGTTCTGAGCATCTGATGGGTGCTGGGAACCAGCCCCAGCCTGACTTTGCATGCAAAGGGACAGGAAGCAAGAGAAATACATTTTTCCAGAGAAAAACTGGCTCCATGAGGGAATGATGATGGGAGAGGTTCCTTCTCCTGGTTCTGTATATAGGGGCAGTGCTGCAAGTCCCTGCTGCCATCACCCCTGGGTCTGGATGGAAGAGCAGAGCCTGGCCCTGATATCCCAGCAAAGGGAAAGGGATGCCCACCTGCTTGGCAGGTATTGGAGGGGTTTTTATGGGATTCTGGGGCTGCAGATGGAAGCTGGGATGCTGGAGGTGCCTGGGAAAGCCCTGTGAGGTAAAACCAGGTGTGAGGCACAAACTGAAGAGGGTTTGCAGTAACAGTAGCCAAATCAGCCCCTGTGCTACCTGAGGGCTCCTTGGCACCCTTGAAAGGCACTGAGGGGCTCGGTGTCCCCTGGAGACCCTGGTGGTAACAGCAACCACGACATGGGGTGTAGGGGAACCTGGTGGCCCCACGGGGAGGGTCCCATGTCCCCAGGCCCCTTCCCCTGGGCCACTCCGGCTCCCCGGCTCCCAGAGCAGAGCCACGGCCGGCAGCTGCACCTTCCCCACCTTCCGCAGCGCTTCCCTATTCATTGGGGTTTGGGTTTCACCGCGCCCAGGCGGGTGTGCCGTGCCCCGTCCCCTGCAGCCCCCGCCTGCGGGGCACAGGCGGCTCTGCCTGGCTTACGCCAGCCCTGGGACGAGCTGTTCCAGCGGCAGCGAAAACAGCGGCGAAGCCGAGCCGTGGCCCCGGGGACGTCAGCGGGGCCCGGGGCGGCTCCTCCTCGCTGACGCAGAACCTCCTTCACCCACCTCTGTCCTCTCCCAGTGATGCTCACCTGCTCCTACGTGGCTGCTGGAGCGGGGTTGGAGCCTGTGTGGGGCAGCTCGGGGGTTTGAACCTCCTCCAAACCCTCCTCTGTCCTTGGTGGAGCCCACAGCAGCGTCTCCTGTGGCTCCCAGCATCAGCGAGCACTGAGGGCTCCAGGGGACGGGCTCACGAGCAGAGCAGAAGCTCTGGGAGCTGGGCTGGAGGTCCCAGGGGACAGCCCTGGGGCCTCCTGTGCAGGATGAGATGCCCAGGTCCTGCTGAGGTTGGCAGGTCCAAGGCCAAGCACAGGGAGCCAAGGGAAGGGGTGTTCACCCCTCCCAGTGCAGGGAAAACATTCCTCCCCCAGGACACCCCAACACACTTGGTATCGTAATAACAGATCATTTACAGTTGTTTATTGTAAGAAATGTACAAAGAAAAACGGCTTTAGCTCACACAAACCCTGCTCTGGGGCATTTCCCCATCCCCGACGACACAAACGTAGAAGCAGCATCGATTGTGAACCACGATCCGGGCAGGGACTGCCATGCCAGGGATGCTTCCCATGGAAACGCCAGCGACAGCAGCTCAGGCTCCTGCTGCAGGGAGCATCGACATGGAAATGAGAGCACAAGGCCACAGGACAGGCCGAGTGTCCCCAGCTCTGCCACCTGGCTGGCAGCTCATGGGTCCAACCAAGCTCAGCACCGCTGCTGGCCAGCCTGGCCATGGGGCATCTGTGATGGCAGCACCCAAAGCAGCCCGGGAGGAGAAGAGAATCATCAGAGTACAAAAAGTCAGAGCCTTTGGCTTCATGAACAGCCTTGTTTGAACTGGAAGAGGTTTTGGTTCATGTTTGTTTTGATCTCAAGAGGGTTTTTTTTCCCTTCTGAAAGCAGAAGGTGGTCAGAGGTGAACTCGGGGCCTTTTGCCCATTTTTCACAGAATCACAGGATGGTTTGGGTTGGAAGGACCTCAAAGCTCATCCAGTCCTGCCATGGGCAGGGACACCTTCCACTATCCCAGAGTGCTCCAAGTCCCGTCCAACCTGGCCTGGGACACTGCCAGGGATGGAGCAGCCACAGCCATGCCCGGGCCATTTTCCTTGATTTACTTTTCTTTTGCTCACCTGTATGAAGAACAGCAATCCCTTTTCCCCCTGGGAAAACGCTCCTCTGCCTGGAGGTTTCCTGGTGAGGACCTGCCTGGCCTGTCCAGAATGTGCCACCGGGGCCTCTCTGCAGCCCCAGCCTAGGGAAGGATGCCCTGCCTGAGGATTTTGGGATTCACACCCCAATGGGATCGTTTATTACATGCAGCCACCTGGGGCTTGGGTGGGATTTAGGGCACCCCTAAAGCAGCTCGTGGAAAGGAGCGTTCAAACATCTGCTCCGATCCCTGGAGGTGCATCTCATTAATTAACACTAACGAAGAGGACATTTGGAATGCCAACCAAGGGCACTCTGGTGGGACATTCCAAGGGAACTCCAGTGTTCCTCCAGGGCTAGAAAAAAAGCCCTGGAGAGTTTTGTCCTGGGGACCGGGGATTCTGGGAGGACATTTTCCAAATCCTACCTTTGCCCATTGCTTTCCTGCCACAAAACCTGAATGGAAATGAGAAAACAGAGTAAAACCTGACTATAAATAGTGTTTACATTCATCCTTCAGAGACCTGAATGATTTCTGGTTTCAATGCATATTCAGAGACCTTGAAAACCTAATATATAACCCTGAGAACAAATCTGCAGATGCTTTGCTTTGGCTTTGCAAACCAATTTTTAAGACATAATTGCACTTTCTCTTGTATGTAACAAAAAATAATCATCAAGCTTATTCAGAGGTTCAAAAGAAAGGTGCTACTTTAAGACTTTGGAGATTTTTGTTCACAAAACCTTCTGTTTTCCGTAATTATTCTTAATATTATTTCACTTGGCTCATCTTTCACTGGTTGCTTGGCTGCACTCTGGAAGAATAAAATACAGGAAAATCTCTTAATTGTGAAATAACATTAATAAATAATTACTTTAGGTGAAAGGACAACCATACTCTTCCGTTCATGCCTGAAAACCATCATTACCATGATGAGATTATTTCAAAACTAACTTGTTTCTCTTTCACCAACAACAGATTTCACATTTGAGTTCTCATAAGAAAAAGAATTTAACTCTTTGCAAGTGCAGTGGGCTGTAAAACCCAGGATCAGGAGGAGATCCTGCTTTGAAATCCAAGGTGGTTGCTTGAAATATCTGAAGTTAGCTCAATATCTAAGATCTAGAGATCTGTGCATGGAAGAGCTTTGAACAGGAGATACAAATGAAGTCTCTTCAGGCTGGGCCAGAGGTGGAATCTCCTTATGCTACACCAGTGACTCTTTCACCACGTGTTCCTTATCCCGAGCCTGTGCTTCCTCAGGAGCATCCTGGGGTGTCTCTGAGCTGGGAATGGGCTTGAGGCCCAAGGCAGGGGCTGTCTCCACATCTGTCCCAGTGTTCCCATAGATCTCCTGCATTTTGGTGGCGATCAGCCCTTCCTTCTCGGGCGCGTCCTCGCCCAGGGTGTCCTGGCTGTGCCTGTACATGTAGGACGCCTGCTTCACCGAGCGCCTCAGGAGGTACCTCCGGAAAGCCCTCTGGATCTTGGTAGCACACACCTCCTCCTGTTTCCTCTTCAGGGTGGTGGTGATGGGTTCATAGGAAACCTTCGAGGGGTTGGCAGCCATGAACTTCTCCTCCATGGTGGCTTTCAGGGCATCCATCTCTCCCGAGTCTCCCAGCACTTCCTTAGTCAGGGCAAAGAGGATGTCTAGGCAGTGGATTTTGTCCCCAGCAACCATTGGTAGATCCATGGTGATGAGTTTGATCTTGTTGGGCTTGGGAACTCTGAGTGGCTCCTGCAAGGTGTCCACAAAGTCAGACAAGGTGCTGTAGGTGATGAACTGGGTGGCGTCTGGGTCAAACTTCTCCCAGGTTTCGTAAAACATTTCAAAATCATCCTCACAGAGGGGCTCGCTGCTCTCCTCTGTGGCCACGCTGAAGTTCTCCAGGATGATGGCAATGTACATGTTCACCACGATGAGGAAGGAGATGATGATGTAGCTGCAGAAGAAGAAGATGCCGATGGCGGGGTTCCCACAGTCTCCTTTCACTGAACTCCCAGGGTTCTCCAGCTCGGGGTCGCAGTCTGGGGGGCCGCTGTTGAGGATGGGGTTGAGGAGCCCATCCCACCCTGCTGATGTGGTGATCTGGAAGAGGCAGATGATGCTGTTCCCAAAGGTTTCGAAGTTGAAGATGTCATCGATTCCCGACTCCTTCTTGACATAGGCAAAGTTGGACATCCCAAAGATGGAGTAGATGAACATGACGAGGAAGAGCAGGAGGCCAATGTTGAACAGGGCGGGCAGGGACATCATCAGGGCGAAGAGGAGCGTCCGGATGCCTTTGGCTCCGCGGATCAGCCGGAGCACGCGGCCGATCCTCGCCAGCCGGATGACCCGGAAGAGGGTGGGGGACACAAAGTACTTCTCGATGATGTCTGAGAGGACAATACCTGTGGAGGGATGAAGGACACATGAGTTTGCTGTGCCACCAATGGGAGGCGAAGGGGAGCTGCTTGACCCCATCTGGGCAGACACAGTGAGGTGAGGCCACCCTGATGGCTCCTCCAGTGACAGCAAAAACATTAAAAAATAACCTCTGAGCACAGACCCAAGGGTTAAACTCTGGCTGCACTGTTACAGAGAAAGAGAACACCAAGGGAAATAACACCAAGGACACCAAGAAGGAGCAGGGATATCCCCAGCCCGTCACCGAGCCCAGTGGCCTGGAGTGGCCTCACATCTGTCTTGTCTCAGGGTCCTCCTGGCTTGGCCCTGCTCAAAAGATGGGTGCAAGCAGGGTCCAGTGACAGCCCAGTGGGTGTGGACTGGTAAGACCACCTCCACTCTTCATTGTCCTGTGGGAGCAGCAGGACTCACCTAGGATAGAGAGGATAACCACCACGAAGTCGAAGATGTTCCAGCCCACGGTGAAGAAGTAGTAGCGCAGGGCAAACATCTTGAGCACACACTCCCCGGTGAAGATGACGATGAAGACCAGATTTATCTTGTAGAGGACAGAGGTTTTGAGCTCGCTCTGGTCATCTGTTTCCACCATCATGGTCACCATGTTCAGGCAAATCAGGATCATGATGGTGATGTCAAACACTTGCTTGGTAACAAAGTCAAACACCTTCCCTTGGAATTTGTTCTGCCATGAGGGACACAAGGGTGGCAATGGAGCACCAGAGAAGAGATGGGAACACAGGACAGACACAACAAAACAAATACACAACAGAAAGAGGAGAAGGAGCTATATTTACAAGTGTGGGAAACCGCAAGGTCATAGCCAGCATGGCTCTCACAGCCCCAATAGTTATGGGGGGAGGATTCTCAGCACCTCTCAGGATGGAGGACACCTGGGAATGGCCACAGCCAGGAGGAGTGGGCACAGGGCACAGTCACTTGCTAATTACACCCACAGCCCTACCCATAGGGCACAAATTCACACGTGGGAAGGACCTCCCTTGTGCAGGGCTATGAAACCCAAATCACAACTGAGAATGCTTTGGCTGGACCAAGGTCCTTTCTGGGGGGTTGAAAGCTGAGCTCTCCCTGAGCCCAACTCCCTTCCAGAGAGGAGCTGGGCGCCAAACTAGGAAAAAACCCAAATTCCTGCAAAAGAAACCCCATCACTGCTCTTGCCAGCAGACCAAGGGCTAAAGGGCTGACCCGAAGGAGGTGGCCTGATGTCAACCTCTTCTGAAGTCCCTTTGGGCCAAGTCCTTTCTGAAGTGTTAACAGTGGGGCAAATGGTCTTCCCTGGGCCCTTCTCGTTCCCTTTGGGACAACTGGTGGCTTGAAGTGTTCCCTGCATGCTCCACTCCAGGAGGATGAGCCCAACGTACCGCTGGCCTGGGGATGGGCTTCTGGGGTTTCTTGGAGCCCAGCTTCTTCATGGCGTTGTAGTATTTCTTCTGCTCTTCCGTCATAAAGATGTCTTTGCCTCCAAAGTATAAAGGCAATCACTGCTGTTAGTCTCAGGAATTCTCTTCCCACCAAGTGTGTCTGTGTCCCTTCCCACCAAGTGTCTCCAGCCCCTCAGAGATCCTGCTAGGAGGAAGGTGTCCTCTCTGTGTCCTGCAGACCCTGCTTAGCACCACCAGTGTGCTTGGCCATGCCCACCCTCCACCCGGCCCCTCCGGGCTGGCAGTCCTGAGCTACTGCCTTGGAAGTAGAAGTTGAGTCTCAACCTCATGCACGGGAAAATTATCCCAGGGTGGGAAAAGAAAATAAAAGTGATGGCCCAGGCAAGAGAAAACACAGCCTCCCTTTGCTTCCTCCCTCTGCACCCGTAAATTAAGTCCTCTGTAACTGCTATGACCAGGACACAAAGCTCCATGTGCTGTTTGTCCAGTGCAGGAAGCCACTAATGGATAAGAATCCTGGGATCCATCCTAGTCCCGGGCATGGTGGTCCTGCTCCCATTGCCCCACTGCTGTGTTGGGCCCCTCCAGCTGGAGCAGCACCTCAGAAGCCAGGAAATACTCATCTTTTTCTTCTGCTGGTTGAAGTTGTCGATGATGACGCCGATGAAGAGGTTCAGGGTGAAGAAGGCACCGAAGATGATGAAGATGACGAAGTAGATGTACATGTAGAGGTTGATCTCGTACTGTGGCTGCTCTTCAATCTGGCCAGGAGAGACAGGAAATGTGAGACTGACCCTGTCCCAAAAAGGTGTCCCCAAGCCCCCAGACAAAGGCTTGTGGTGTTTGGACAGAGCCAGGGCATGGCTGCTCCAAAACTTTTGACTATGTGTTCCTGATGGGAGCAGCCACAGGAAGGGACATCCATGTGACACTGACTGAGGGACAAGGACATGCTGACCCCTGATCCCAGAGCATGGGCTGGGGAATGGGAAAGGATGTCCTTTGCAGTGATATTAATGAGCAAATGAGTTTCTTCCCAATAATCAACATTCCAAGGGCTGAAATATATCTGAGAGGGGAAAAGGAAAAGTGGATTAATTTGTCACACCAACACAGCTGGGTGACAGAGCCTGACAACCCTGGACAATGCTCCTCATCCCAAGGAGCATCCCTTAATGCTGCTCTGTGTTTGACCCAAGGTGACCCCATTGGCTTGCCTCGTTTTGAGGAAAGCTCTTGGCAGAACAATCCTTGGTGTGGATTTTCTCCCCAACCAGCTTTGCACCAGGTGGGGCAGAGGCCTGAGAGATTTCCAGAGGGTGATGAAAGGATGCTAAAAAAAGGCAATGAAAAGCACCCCTCCAGGCCTGTAGGTGTGTGGGGTGACCCCCACAGTAATTGGAGAACAGTAGGAAACCTCTTCTGCTGTGAGAACACTTTTGGGGGTGGATCTGAGTAGGAATAGCCTTTACACGTCACTCTTCAAACACCTGGGTTTTTTTTTTAATTACTCATTGAACCCAATGGTTGAACACTGGCTGCTCTGTTCTCATAACCCATTGATTGATCAAGGCAAGCCAGGCACTTCCTCCAGGATGGGATGAGCTTTCCCAGCTAGAGGGGTCACAGAGGACATAATGTCACAGCAGGCAGAAGAACAAGCCCTCCAGGTTGGAGCAGTGGGGGCAGAACAGGGATTTTGGCCCCTGGAACTGAAGCGGAGTGGATTCAGCCCCAGCTGTGGGGCGGGGTGGGAGCCCAGTGTGGGGCCAGGCTGCAGGTGACAATGACATGGGTGGCACAGGGACACACGGCTGCCCTCTTTGAGGCTGTGCACCTCAGCAGGGGGATGTTGTGGCTGTCCAGGTGTCCAAGGCTAGCTTGGACAGAGCTTGGAGCGACCTGGGATAGTGAAAGGTGTCACCACCCACCACGGCAGGGGAAGGCACTGGATGGTTTTTAGGGTCACTTCCAACACAAACCATGCTGGGATTCCATGATCTGATACGTTTTGAGGGTTTCTCCATCCTGTAGCCCAAGTCCTGGCTGAAGTCATGGGATGCAGGCAGCCCCCAGCACCAAAAGGCAGAGACAGAGGTGATGCTGTAGCCAAGGATCCATCCCAGCCTCAGTTCTGGGATCCTGTTCCCAGTCTGCCAAGGGGAATCCACCCCTGGGATCAGCCACGTGTCCCTGCGTGTCCCCTCACCTCACGTGAGTCCACAGCCGCGTACATGATGTCCATCCATCCTTTGAAGGTTGCCTGTGGGTACAGGAATGGTCAGACTTGGAGTCTTTTCCAACATAAAGGATTCTGTGATTCTACGGCAGTGGAGAAGAATTCATTTTCTGGGAGTTGCTTGTGGCTGGGAAGAAAGGGAAGGTGATGGGTGCGTGTCTGGGGTTTAGCTCCGAGCACTCTGGCTTCTCTGTGGGAATGGCAGGAGAGGAATGTGGGTTGAATCCACAAGAAAAATGTCCCAGAAATATGGAAATTCCCATGTGAATATGCATGGACCATTCTGGGGCTGAAGCTATCAGTGACTTTCCAAAACGCCACTGAAGACAAGGCAACAATTGATTCTTTTCTCCCTTCTGCTCTTGACTTCGAAGTAATTTTCCCAAAGGCAGAGCTGTGCCAGGGGCAGCTGCCTCCTTTCCAGTCCCAAACTGGGCCACCTCCATAGCCCTGACTTCCATATCCTGCCTCTGGTTCTGCTGAATTCCCATCCCAGTGGGGTGGGGGGACTACAAGTCTTTTACAGGGTCTCCACTGCATCTCTTACAGCCTTTTGTTGCTGATTTGTTAAACAAAAGGTCTGCACATTTTGTTTCCTGAACCTGATGGAACAACAAGGCTGAAGAGGAAGCTGAATTTAGAAGCAGAGTTATCAGCTGGGGTTGTTTTCTGATTTTGCAGCCACCAGTTCCCCTGGATCTGATGGGAGTAGCCCCCGCCTGCCCCATGATGGAGCCCACATCTATATTTTTATTAAAGCTGTGGTGAGCAGTTCCCCTTTGCTGCCCGGCGCAGCTGTGGGGAGTTCAGTGGAACCCGGCTGCCTTCGCCTGCTGCCCGCAGGGGACACGTGAGCCTTTTTTCCAGTCGTCACCCGCCCCACGCAAAGTCCCACAACCTACGGCTGGAGCAGACTGAACTTTCCAAAGGGGTGCAGGGGTAAGACAGAGCCTCCCCTCCTGACTCCTACACCCCATGCTGTGCAGGGACTGCTTTGCAGCGCCAGCCTTGGTGCTGTCTGCACCCATCTGTAGCAGTTCCCTGATGAAACCTTCCCCTCCCATCTTCTACCCTGTCCCTTTTCCTCCTTGGCTATGAGTTTCCCTCCTTTCCTAAGGGTTTTTTTGGTGTTAAAAACCAGCTTTGGAGCTAAGAAGCAGCTAAGAAACCCCATCTCAGATCAGCCCTGATACTCATGCCACCACCCTGCTCCACGCGTTTTGGACGGTGACACCGATGTCGTGACGTACCACCTGCAGCAGGGACAGGTATCCCAAGCCCACGTTGTCAAAGTTGACCTTGACGTTGACCCATCTGACCTCATTGGTGTAGAGCAGGGCCATGCAGTCGCTCTTGTTGTTGACCACATCGATGTCGAAGAGCTCACCCGTGGTGGTGTTGACACACCTGTAGTACTTCCCTGCGAACAGGTTCACCCCCATGATGCTGAAGATCAGCCAGAAGATGAGGCAGACCAGCAGGACATTCATGATGGAGGGGATGGCACCCACCAGGGCATTCACCACCACCTGCAAGGAGAGAAAAGACCTTGGGGGACCTGTATGGGACCTTCATGTCCCCATGCCCCAACCTTGCCCTCCCCAGCAGCACTGAGTGAGGTCAGACTGGACCAAAGGTACCTTAGCATTGATCCCACCAATCTGGAGGCCCCTGAAAACCAACTGAGATGAGCATGATGTAGAGGACTGCTGAAGGCTCTCATGTCCCTATCAGGGCCAGCAGCACATGGGGACGCACTTACCCTCATGCCCTCAAACCGGGACAGAGCACGCAGAGGTCGTAGAGCCCTCAGTGTCCGCAGGGATTTGATGGCTCCCAGCTCGGAGTATCCCAGCCAGTTTGCTGTCAGGCTGACCAGGGACACCTGGAAGGAGCAGCCCAAGTGATCAGCAGCACCTTGGGTGCAAACACAGCTGCAGCTCCTGCCCTTCACTCCCTCCCCAGTCCCTCAGGCTGGTGGTCATCCTCTAGCCCTGGGACACAGACACTGAGTCCTTGGGGTTCCTGGTGACCAGACACCTCAAGGGTCACAAGAATCCCAGGGTGGTTTGGGTTGGAAGGGACCTTAAAGCCCATCCAGTCCCACCTCCTGCCATGGGCAGGGACACCTTCCACTGTCCCAGGGTGCTCCAAGCCCTGCCCAACCTGGCCTTGGACACTTACAGGCATGGGGCAGGATGACACCTCTTGAGTGTGAGGGTGGAATTGATGTGGGGCACAGAAAGGACAGATTGCTCTGTCATGGACCATTTGGGAGACTCTGTGTCCCTTCACAGCTCAACTGGGCCTGGTGGAACTGCAGGGGCTGTTCTTGGCTTGGGTGTAAAACAGAAGCGTTGAAAGGTTCCTGCAACCAGGAATGAAGTGTTCCTTCCTGTGGGGGACCATTATTTTAAGTAATGGTATAAGCCCTCATTCCTCAGCCACCCCTTTATCCTCTAAAATACAACCTGTGTCCATTTACAACAACCCCTAACACCCCAAGCCCCTTGGCTTGGCCCTGCTCATCACGTACATCCACGATGAGGAAATCCAGCCAGCACCAGGCATTGGTGAAGTACACCTTGAAGCCATAGGCCACCCACTTGAGCAGCATCTCGATGACAAAGATGTAGGAGAAGACCTTGTCCGCATATTCCAGGATGGTGCGGATCACCTTGCGCTGCTCGATGTAGATGTCCTCAAAAGCCTGCAAGGGGGCACGGAGCTCCGTGACAGTCACATCCTTCCATGGGACCCCACGGAGCTCCATGACAGTCACATCCTTCCATGGGACCCCACAGAGCTCCGTGACAGTCGCATCCTTCCACGGGACCCCACAGAGCTCCGTGATAGTCACATCCTTCTATGGGACCCCACGGAGCTCCGTGACAGTCGCATCCTTCCATGGGACCTGTGGCATCCCAGAGCACACCCATGCTGGGATCTCCCTCCTTTCTGAGGGCTCAGGAAGGTGGGAGCCTAAGGATGGCTGGTCCATGAGGACCTGATCAATGTGGAGTCCAGCTCCTGTTTGCAAGTCCCTGTTGGCTTTGCGGGGTTGGACCCAAAGCAGAGCTTCACTGAAGCCAAAGTCCAGCTACATCCAATTCCCAGGTGTCTCTGCTCAAACCCCAGGACACCAACCCACACCTTGGGTTGCTTTGAAAATGCCCTGAGGAGTTTGGGTGAGTGCTACACCCACGTGCTGAGTAAGCACTCAGAGGTAGGGGTGTGGTGACCAGGTGCTGCACAGCTGGCATAGCACAGCTTTCAATTCCTGCACCAGCTACAGCCTCAGATGCCCCCAAACCACCTCAGAGCGAGCTGCAGACATGTAAAGTGTGTCTGAAAAGCCTCTCAGTCCCTCTGTTCTCCTTCCCTCTCTCTTTACCTCCAAACCTGCAGAGAAGTTGGTATTTCCTGTGTTAAATCCAGCCCAAACACTTGGAGAAGAGCACCGGGCCAACACTGATAATTAATTAAGCTGATTTAACAGAACACCCAGATTCTGAGAGGGGGCACCAGGCACTGATAGAGGTGCTGAACGTCAAAATAAAAACCATGAAGTGTTTGTCAAGCACCTCCTGACAGGTGGTGATTGCGGTGGTGAAATGAGGAGCCGCACGAAGCTCAATAAATGGTTCAGATGGTTCATAGTTGGCATTAAGAGCAGGAGTGGGGGCTGTGGGCAGTGGCATCCCCTCGAGCAATGGACCATGGACCACAGCCTATGGGTGATGGTCCAGGAATCTGGGGAGGGTGACCAGGACTCCTGGAGGATGTTAGACCTGAGCCAAATGGGGCTTGAAATCAAACATCTGCCCACAGCTGGATTATTTAGCACAGGAGATGCCCTGAGCCTGGGCTCTGTCACCTCCCTGGGCTCCCCCAGACTGGGAAGCTGCTGCAAAGCCCTTGGGACAGGGGAAAGGTGGGACCTACCAGAGCCCCGCTGCTGAGGAGGATCATGAAGACGATGAAGGTCTCAAACCAGTCGTGCTCCACAATGTGGAAGCATGTTTTCCTGAGGTTCCACCAAATCCTCCCCTTCTCACTGGTGATGTCCACGTAGAGGCAGGGGAACCTCTTCACACAGCCTGGGGACACAGGGCTAGGGGTTACTCCTGGCCAGGGTGTTCCCACTATTCCCAGTTTTATTGGCATTTTAAACCCTTCCTGGTGGAAGCTGGACCAGGATCCTGCTGGGTTTAGGTGGGGTGCATGAGGGGAGCTCCATGGGGATCATCTCAGTGGTGGTACAGGAGGATTTGGAGTTGGGGCTGAGCTCAGGGAGCCTGGGGGTCCCTGTGCTGCAAGAACTGGTTGGCAGTGGCCCCTCCACCCCCTTTCCCCCTCTCCACACCCATCTGCCCTGTCCACAGGGTCTCCAGCCCTGCTCTGTCCCTCACCTTCAGTGAAACACTCCTCGGGCTCGTTGCTCTCCTCCGCCGCTTCTGCCACCTCCTCCTCCTCGGGCGCGGGGGGTTTGTAATCCACCGTGCTGCACACGGACGAGGCGTTGTCACTGGACAGGGGGTTCTGCAGAGGTACAGCAGTTCAGGCCAGGCTCCTGGGCTTTGGCTGCCTCCAGCTGTGCTCCTCGTGCCTCAGAGAGCCCAGGCAGGACCAGATGGGTGGTGGGGCCCCCTTGTTTGGAGGATGCTCCAAGTCCCCCTCCTATGGACAGAAGCTGTTGCATCATCCAGGGATGCAAACCTTGGAGGACTGTTGGTACCTGAGCTTTGCTTTTCATCCAGGTTCAGAGGAACAAAAGGTCCCCTGATCCCAGCCTTCCTCCCAGCACGGCAGCTTCATCTCCCATCCACCTGTGCCACCACCTCAGGCTGTTTTTCTTGCTGCCTCCTCCTCTGGGTGTCCCCATCCAAGAATTGCTCTGCCAACCCCCTTTTGGTGCAGAAACCCAAGCAGCCTCTCCTCTCTCCTCCCTCTGGCTTGGCTCGTGCTGAAGGGCCCTCAGCCCGAGGTTCACCCAAGTTCAAAACCTGCATCCCAAATACCTCTCTCCAGCTCCACCCTGCTCCACAGCTCAGCTTGGCTGCCTTCCCAGACACCACTCAGCAAGGCCAGAGGGGCTGATAACAAGAGAAAACCTTGGCAAGGCCCTGGGACTCTTTTTCCTCTGGTTTTTTTTTGGCTTTCTGAGAAGCCCTCGTGCAACACTTGAGGAACGAACAAATCCCCAGCCCTGCCTATCCTGCCTGGGAGCAGCAGGAACCAGAGGATCCAGGATGGGTATTTCCAGCACAGGAAGGTGTTGGCTTACATGGGAAGGAGATAATTCTCCCCTCAGGCTGCTTCTGCGTTTGGTAATCAATAAAGGAGCTGCTCCATCCTCCAAAAACCAGGGAAAAGTGCCTGGGGTAAACTGAGGCACTGTCACTGCCCACAGCTTCAGGGGCCACAGCCACATCTCTGTGAGAAGATGTTGCTGTGGGGGACCTTTGGGGACATGCAGGAGAGGACACAGCAGCAGGGGTGGCACCAGCTCTCAGCTGGTGGCTCTCAAGGACCACTGGGACCACCCTCAATCAAGGCTGGGGGGGAGGAACAGGAGCGGCTGGGGGATTAGGGAGTCTCAGCACGGAGCCAGGCAAGCTGTGACCCCAGAGAAGGACACAGAGGAGCCATCTGCCTCCAAGACAGCCTTAGAAAGGGTCAAGGTGGGGACAAAGCAGTGCAACTGTCCTGGAGATGGGGGGAAGGTCCAAAAGGTCCTTGGATGGCCCACGGAACCCAGGAGTTCTGTGGGTGGAGCTCAGGCAGCTTCTCCTGGGTGGGGACAGGCATAAAACCCATCCCTAGGGGCTCCTGAGCCCTCCCACACCTGGAACCGGCAGGTTTGGAGGGCAATTTCCATCCCACGCCTGGCACAGCATCTCCAGCCTGGCTGGGGCTTTCCCATCCTTGGTGCTGCACACCCTGACTCACCCCATGGCCCCATAATCCACAGCACTGAGAATCACAGAATTGTCTGGGCTGGAAACGAGACCATCGAGTCCAGCACTGCCAAGGCCACCACAGACCGCTGTCCCCAAGTGCCACATTCACAGGGCTTTTAAAGCCCTCCAGGGATGGGGACTCCACCCTGCCCTGAGCAGCTGTGCCAGGGCCGGACAGCCCTTTCAGTGAAGAAGTTTTCCTTAATCTCCAATCCAAACCTCCCCTGGCCCAGTATGAGGCTGCTCCCTCTCCTCCTGTCCCTGTTCCCTGGGAGCAGAGCCCGACCCCCCCGGCTGTCCCTCCTGTCAGGAGTTGTGCAGAGCCAGCAGGGCCCCCCTGAGCCTCCTTTTCTCCAGGCTGAGCTCCCCCAGCTCCCTCAGTTCCACTGACAACACCCCTGTGCTGCACCACAGCCCGGAGCATCTCAGGACACATCACCCTGCCCGGCAGGATGGGATCCCCATGGAAAAAGCCCCTGGAAGAGCCCTGAGCCCCTGCACTGATTCTGCAGAGCCACAGACGAGGCCGCCAGCTCCTCCCTGCTTTGGGCTGCAAAGAGAAAGCAACCACAAGACGCAAAATTGTAGCTGCGATGATCCTGCCCCGTCATTTCCCTGAATAAGAGCTTCTCCTTGGAAAGGAGCTGCTCTGGAAGTGGAGAGGATTTATCAGCGTGGATGGGATCGAAAGGGTGGGAGTGTCCCCGGAGCGGGCGGTGTGCGGGGCTCTGGCTCCACCTGGAGCTGATCCCCGGCATGGGACTCAACCCCGAACAGCGCAGGGCTCCCACCCTTCAGCACCCGAGTGCTAATTGTCATTTCACCTTGTGCATACAGGCTGCGAGAGCAGGGGGTGTTCAGCCTGGAGAAGGGAGGGGTCTGGGAGAGCTCAGAGCCCCTTGCAGGGCCCAAAGGGGCTCCAGGAGAGCTGGAGAGGGACTGGGGACACGGGATGGAGGGACAGGACACAGGGAATGGCTTCCACTGCCAGAGGGCAGGGATGGATGGGATATTGGGAAGGAATTGTTCCCTGGGAGGGTGGGCAGGCCCTGGCACAGGGTGCCCAGAGCAGCTGTGGCTGCCCCTGGATCCCTGGCAGTGCCCAAGGCCAGGCTGGATGGAGTTTGGAGCCACCTGGGACAGTGGAAGGTGTCCTACCATGGCAGGGGATTGGAATTACATGGTCTTGGGGATTCTTACCAACCCAAACAATTTGTGATTTCATTATAAATTGCACCCCATCAGTCCCCTTGCCTGGGCAGGGCCCCTGTTTTTAATGCACCCCCTTGGCTTCCACCTGAGTCAGCTTTGACTGAATTTAGGCACCAAAACCAATAGCCCCAATGGGCTGAACTGGTATTTACTGGTTCAGAGGTGCCCTTTGCTGAGCTCAGAGTTTTTCCATGCAGTGTTTGGAGTGGGTGCTATCTGCTGAGCACACCCTAAAGCCCAGAGCTGTGCCAGGATGGGTCCGATGGCTGCACACCAAGGTTTTCCCACCTGCTGGGAAGCGCTTTGTGGTGACAGGGAATTGAGGTCCATGGGCACCCCATGTGTCCTCTCCGATTGTGGCCAGGCTGGCACTGGCATCACCTCTGCAGTGCACCCAGCGTGCTGGGCACTGCTGCTGTGGGACTGCGGTTGTGGTAGGAAAAATGTGGGGGGAAATGCCAACTCTCAGCCCTCCTGGTGGCAACCCTGAGGGAACTGAGAGCAGCAACCCCCCTGGACCATTCCCTTGACCAAGGTGCTCCACTAAGTTTGTTCCCTCTGTAGGGCTTGGCAGTGATGGTGGCCAGCCCCATCTTTCCTCCTGTCCCCCTCCTGCACCCCAAATGCTGAAATCTCCCTATTGTCCCAGATAACACTAAATAATCATGATTGTCCCCTCTCCTTGCCCCACGTTGTCCCAAGCTAGGTCCCTGTCACTGTGCTGAGCTGTGAGGAGCCTGCAGATGGGAGGGAGGTGAGAGGCTTGGCAGTTTTGGGAGCCCTGCTTCACTTTCCAGCCTTTCCTGGGGCTCCCCGAGCAGTCCCATCCAGGTGTTCAGCAGCACCAGATGCCTCCTGGACCTGGCAGAGCTGGTTGGGATGGAGCTTTCCAGAGTTCCCTCAGCTCCTGGGAACACATTTGCCATCCAGTCATGACAAATCCCTGCTCACAGCTGTCCTATTGTCCAAACAGATCCCCTTCCCAGGCTGATGCACCTGCTCCTGTCCCCCTCAGCACCTCCAGCTGCCCCCTGTGTCCCCAGGACCTTGGAGTGAACAGTAATTTCCCACCACACCATCACCCTTTTGTGTCCACTTGGGTCTTCCCAAGTGTCTTGTCCCCCTGCCACCCTCCCAGTGGACCTCAGCAGTCCCCTGGAGACCAGGCTCAGCTGTCTCAGCTTTGGATCCCACATCTCTCGCTTCATGTTCCCCCCTGCTAAGCTTCTCCATCTGGTTCAGGCCCCCCAGGGTGATGCTTTCTGAGGCATTAGCAGTGGATCCAATGATAGTGCCATCAGCAGATTTCCTGGCATCCGATTCCTCTGGAACGTCTTTAACCCTAAACGGGGTGCTCTGACCCTTGCACTGCCCCTGTGGTGCAGTGGGGCCTTCTGGCATCAGCAATAACCCCACAGGCTGACCCAAATCAGCCAAAGCCCCGCTTGGACCCTCCCCTCCCACTCCAGCTTACTCTGGGAAATGCCAGCTTAGAAAACGCCAAGTTTGACCTGTGCCACACCCTGTGAGAAAGCTAAAAGTGACCCAGACCAACATCATTCTTTGGGCAGCAGAGCAAGAATGGGCCAGTCCCAGTTTTGGGGTGAAACCCTTCCCTTCCATCCACCTTCCTGACCTTGGTGGTGTCCTCGGTGTCAGACTGGGTGCTGGTCTCCTCGTAGAGGTCGGACTCCTCAGAGGCAATGGGGACCTGCACTGTCAGGTTGGGGTTGTTGATGAAATTCATGTGGTCCAGCTCATCCATGAAAATGTGCTCCTTGCCGGTGATGCCATCCAGGTACCCTGGCTTGGGCTCCAGGGCCGTGTCCACGTGGTTGAGCACGGAGTTGTCCCTTTTAGAGGGGTCCTGCTCTTCCTCTGGTGCCACCTTCTTGCCCTTCCAGAGCCGGCGCAGCAGCGCGAGGAGCCAGGCCTTGGCGAAGGCGACGCCGCGGGTGATGCGGCCGATGGCGATCTGCAGGTTGTTCATCTCCCCGTCGTCGTCCGACGCCGCCAGGCTGTCGGCGCTGAAGGAGCTCAGCAGCAGAGCCAGGAACAGGTTTAGCACCTGGGGGGCAAAGCAAATGCCAGCCCTGAGGTCTAGCAGGTCCTGAGCCTCAGGGTTTCCCTCTGGAGCAGCAGGGATCATTTGTGGCTGTGGAGAAACCCCTTCACTGAGCATCTCATGGGCTCTGCCCTGCCCTCACCAGCTCTGGGGACTGCAGAGGTGCCAGTCCCAGTTCCTGGAGGACATGGACATGCTCCTCCTCAAATCCCCTGGGCTCTGATGCCTTCAACCTCACCCTGGGCTCCCATGGTCCTGCAGATCCCTCTGCAGGTGACGCCAGCCATGGCAGCTCCTCTCAAGCTCTGCTATGGATCTGTGAGTGTGCCCCTTCCTTTGGTCTCTTGGAGCTCCAGGAATCCCTTGGGGGACTCCCCAAGCCTCTGGTGCTTCTCCCCACCACCCCCAGGGATGCAGCTCAGCTCTTGTGGCTGCCCCATCCCTGGTAGTGTCCAAAGCCAGGTTGGACGGGGCTTGGAGCAGCCTGGGAGAGTGGAAGGTGTCCCTGGCCATGTCACAGGGTGGAGCTGAGTGCTCTTTAATGTCCCTTCCAACCCAAACCAGTCTGGAATTCCGTGGTGATTATGTCTCTTCTCTCCCCAGAATGAAACCTCCTGCTTGTCCTCTCAGCTGCAACTCTTCCTCTCCTCTTCCCTGGTTTTGGTAGCTCAGATGCCCAGCAAGCTCCTGAGGGTCTCCCACACCCTGGAGCCATGGAGGAGCCTGGACCCCAGCTGTGACCCCATCCCTGTGCTCCAGACACTGCTCTGCTCCATCAGAGTGATGTTTCACCTCAGCACGAGCCAGTAAATGCTCTATATAGCCCCAAGCATGGGCTCGTGTGCTTCCCCTTCTACTACACCATCCCAAAACGTGACTGGACCCCACCACAGCCTCTCCTGGCACAGCCAGGGTTGCTGCCTGCCAGAAACCTGGAGCAGCTCGGGAGCAGAGGAGTGGGATAGGCACCCTGTGGAGCAGGGCAGGGCCAGAGCCAGCCCACAGCTGTCGGTGTTTGTGCCGTGTTGCGCAGTGCCAGCAGCGCATCTGAGACGGGAATTAGCTGCTATCCAAGGACACTGCTGTTTTCACATGGCTCATGCCATGTGCCTTAACCCACGTCTTTAAATAAATCCCCGCGGGCCCAGCAGTTGAGTGCCCCCGTTAAGTACCAGTTACAGTTAATGGGTGCCACTGGCTCTAGCTTTGTTGGACAGGACTCCGTTACCTTGTCACCCGACTGACTTCCTCCCTTTTCCCTGAATAACCCCAAAGGAAATGCTCAAAGTGTCATTAAGAGCAAAGGATAGGTCACCTTCTTCCTGCGTAGGGGAAGTGCGGAGAAACACACACCTCCCTGCACGGGGATACTTGGGAGCCTCCGGGACGGGCTCCAGGACTCGGAAATACCTGAGGCACGGCCAGGAGAGCCTGGCAGAGAGGAGGAGGAGGGCACAGAGGGCTCTGGCCATGCTTGTGCTCTGTGTTTCTCTGCTGGGCTGTAAATGGAGCCCGTGCAGGAGATGCAGAGCTGCCCCGAGCGCTGGGGTGCACCTTTGGGAGGGGACAGTGGCACCTCTGGGATGGGGACACTGGCACCTCTGGGAGGGCTGTCACTGACCCCGCCAGCTGAAATTGTGCTGCCCCCGTGTCTTCTCCAGAGCAGTCTCCTGGAGAGGTGGGTGTACTGTGCTACTCCAAAAATGAGCTCCAGAAGCAGGAAACTTTCCGGAGCCCCTTTTGGGAGGGCTCTGCAGGGACCCCCAGCTGTGATTCCCAGTCCAAACTCCTGCACTCCCTACAGATGGTTCTGGAGAGGCTCCTGCTCCTTTCAGGTGCCCTTATGGGTGATTTTCAGCTTGACCCAGCCCTACAATTCCCTGGAATGGTGGCATCACAAACCTTTGTGATGGTGGGAGATGGGCAGCCCGGGAGGCACGGGGCTGCTCCCCTCGACTGCCCAGCAGTGCCCAGCACAGAGCTGGGGCAGGGTCTGCAGCCAGGGGCTCTCCCTTCAAAGCCCCAAATCCCTGGCATGAGCCAGGGAAGCCAAGAGGCACCCAAATCCCAATTTTCTGCCCTCAAAGTGGGACACTCCAAGCTGACCCGAGCCGGTGACTCTTCTGGGTTTCTCCCCGGGCTCCTTTCAGAGCCTCCCTGGGGACAGGGGTCAGCAGCTCCCGGGGGCAGATAGTTTTTCAAAGCAAATTCCAAAGGGATTACACAACCCCGGCAAGTAATAGGAGCAGAGTCGGCGCTTCCCTCCCCTGCCCTGCTCCTCAAGAAGGGAGAGCAGGGCCCACGCAGGCTGCAAAACAAGCTCCAGAGCTGCCAGCGATGGGTTACCAAGTTTAGAAAGGATTTCACGCTCGCCTGGAACTCGCAAACCTGCGGCTCAGGCAGCACAAGCAGCCGGGGCGAATGGGGAGGGTGGGGTGTAGGGTGGGAGTGAGGGGAGCAGGGGGTCCCACAGACACAGGGAAGGAGGTTGGCTGTCACCAGATGCCACCTGGAGCACGGTGAAGGTTGGGGATCTGCAGGAGCAGTGGGGGTGGGCCTGCTCCCAAAAGCACCTGGAGCAAAGGGTGGGATGGATGGATGGATGGATGGATGGATGGATGGATGGACGGACGGACGGATGGATGGATGGATGGATGGATGGATGGAGCTCTGCCTCCATCCCTCATCAGGAGAGTGGGAAATGGGGCAGGAAAGCTGGAAAAGCCAAGTGGAGGACACAGGGCAGCTTGAAGCTGAGCTCTGTTTTATCCCAGAGTTGCTCCTGCCTCTGCCTAAAGCCTATTTATGTTTTCTGTGCCTCAGTTTCCCCCCAGTTCCTGGTCTGGTTTCAGCTGGAGGTCCCTCAGGAATCATTGCTCCCTCTGTTTCACACAGAGCTGACACAGCCCACCCGAACGGCCTGGGGAGGGAGGAGAATCCCTGTGCTCCCCACAGCTCCAACCAGACCCTGCCCACGGGCACAGCCCTGTGGAAAAGCTGAGCTGGACAGAGGTGTCCCCATCCCACCACCCCCTCTGTCCCTGCCCTCAGCAAGGGTCCCCCCAGCCTCACCACGAGGTTGCCGATGACCATGACCATCATGAAGACGATGAGGCACATGGTCTGGCCGGCCACCTCCATGCAGTCCCACATGGTCTCGATCCACTCCCCGCAGAGGATGCGGAAGACGATGAGGAAGGAGTGGAAGAAGTCGTTCATGTGCCAGCGGGGCAGGGTGCAGTCCACGGAGATCTTGCACACGCACTCGATGTAGCTCTTGCCGAAGAGCTGCATCCCCACCACGGCGAAGATGAAGACGATGATGGCCAGAACCAGCGTGAGGTTGCCCAGGGCACCCACAGAGTTGCCAATGATCTTGATGAGCATGTTGAGAGTGGGCCAGGACTTGGCCAGCTTGAAAACCCTCAGCTGCGGGGGCAAGGAGAGAAGGGGCGTGGCTGAGGGTGTCTTTGCCACAGCAAGGCTGTGCCACTGCCATTTGACCCTCCTGGGGCTGTTTGATCAAGGCAGGAGAGGTTAAACCCACAACTGCTCTGACTCCAACTTCCCAGAATATTTAACTTGCCTTGGTCTTATCTTTAACAGGGGCCAAGTTGGTCCCTCCCAAGCTGAGTCTCCACCATGAAGGAGGCTGAACAAGCCATCCCCACCCCGTCCCTGTCACCACCCAGGTGACTCCTGGCACGTACCAGGCGGAAGGAGCGGAGCACAGAGAGCCCCTGCACGTTGGCCAAGCCCAGCTCCACCAGGCTCAGAGTGACGATGAAGCTGTCGAAGATGTTCCAGCCCTGCTGGAAATACTCATAGGGATCCAGAGCAATGAGCTTCAGGACCATCTCTGCCGTGAAGATCCCTGTGAACACCTGTAGGAAGCAGCACCCTTGACCACTTGTTCATAAACCAGTGCTGAGCTGTGGGGTGGGCAGCATCCCTCTTTTTTGCTGTATTCCCAAAGCTTTTCACCCTGTTAGGGCCAGTCCCAGTTGGGAAGAAGCTCCCCAGATGCTGCCCAGTGTGGCTGGTAAAACCAAACTGGGAATACTGGTGGCTGATTCTTCTGGAGGGACACAAAGTGAGTGTTGGCAGCTGAAAATTAAAAATTAAATTTCCTCGGCAAAGAGACACCTTTGGAATGACTGGGAAATCACAGATGTCCAGCACTGGGATTTGGGCTGCTACTGGGCTGCCCCTGTCCCTCCCCGAGCTCTGTGACAGCTGAGCTGGAGTTTACACATTCTCCTTTCCTGGGACCACAGCAGCACCTGCAGCACTGTGTCACTGCAGAGAGGCTCAGCCAGGTGACAATCCCTGCTGCAATTCCATGGCACAGCACGTGCAGAGGGCCCGGTGACAGATTTGCCCTGACTGGGGATGGTGTTGGGACAGGTCTGTCCCTCACGGAGCAGGGAGAAGCAGCAGGGAGGCTGCTGCTCCTTCATCCCAGGGGTTGTCCCCACATGTCCCTTGCATGCCAGCCCACAAATGTTCCTGTCCTGTTCCTGCAACTGCATCCCAGGAGATTGTCCCCACATGTCCCCAGCATGCCAGCCCACAACCATCCCTTGTCCTGCTCCAGTATCCCAGGAGATTGTCCCCACACGTCCCCAGCATGCCAGCCCCCAAACATCCCCTGTCCTGCTCCAGTATCCCGGGAGATTGTCCCCACACGTCCCCAGCATGCCAGCCCCCAAACATCCCCTGTCCTGCTCCAGTATCCCGGGAGATTGTCCCCACACGTCCCCAGCATGCCAGCCCCCAAACATCCCCTGTCCTGCTCCAGTATCCCGGGAGATTGTCCCCACACGTCCCCAGCATGCCAGCCCCCAAACATCCCCTGTCCTGCTCCAGTATCCCGGGAGATTGTCCCCACACGTCCCCAGCATGCCAGCCCCCAAACATCCCCTGTCCTGCTCCTCCCGGCTGATCCCTGCCCTTGTCCTTTACACCCTGTGGTGGGACAGGCGGCAGCGCTGCAGCTCCCACCTCGGGCACGGGCAGGGGATGTGGGGAGAGCCCTGGCTCAGTGGGATCTCCTCCACCTGCTCCCATCCCCACCCGGCCCTTCCCCCACAGATCGTTCCCCCGGGGCTGCACCCGCGGCCAGAATCCGCTCCTGGCTCGGAGGAAGTTCTGGAGCCGCCTCAGCCCGGCCGTGCCTTGAGCACCGGCCCATTAATCCCCTTGTATTTCCTGAATGAAACCAGAGCCAGTCCCGCCCGCCCGGGCAGCGGCGTCTGTCACTCCAGGGCTGCGCCTCCAGAGGCCCCGGCAGGTGCTGGAGCGGGGCAAAGTGGCAGCACCGGAGATGGGAGCTCTCCCATTCCTTAGTGCATTTGCCACCACTGCCAGACGGCTCCCGGGTTTGTCCCACCAGCAGATCCATCCAGCTCAGAGATATTTGTCACCAGCTCCAAGCAGGAGCAGGCACTAAATGCACCTATAAAATCGGGACAGCCGAGATTTGCAGTGATTCCACTGGACAAATCCCTGATTATTATTAATTTTAATGCTGCATTGTTGCAGCTCAGTGGGGACCTGTTTGTTCCCACAATCTGGAACACCCTCTACTCTGCCCTGTGGCCACCCAACATTTCAGGGACACTGTGGTGTCACCCAGGGTGGCGTTGCAGAGGGTGGCTCAGGATGCATGGAACTGGGCAGGGATTGCAGCAGGAGGGGAGCAGGGAATGATGGATCCCAGTCCCACATCAGTGCCCTTGGTCTGGGCCATCCTGGAGCCCAGCCCTGTGCAGGGATGCTGTGGACAGAGCCCTGCAGGGTTGTGTCAGCAGCTGGGATGTTTCACATGGCAGCAGAGGGGGATCTGCCCTCCAGGGTGGGGGGGCTTGAAAGGGGAGGGATGGAGCTCCCTACCAGGTTCCCCACGCTCAGCACGTTCTCGAACTCCTCCGTCATGGGGTAGTGCTCCATGGCCATGAAGAGAGTGTTGAGCACGATGCAAATGGTGATGCCCAGGTCCACAAAGGGGTCCATCACCACCAGCTTGACAAACTCCTTCAGCTTCACCCACGGGCGGCAGCAATTCCAGACCAGGAATGTGTGGGCAAATTTGTACCACCAGGGTGGGCATTTCTGGTGAGCTTCTTCCAGCTCTGAGGGTGGGAAAGGAAAAGTGTGAGATAATCTTGTCCTCACCTGGGTGGGCAAGTGCTGACCCCCAGGAGAAGTTCTCCTGAGGTCCTGGATCAGCTCTGGATGATTTATGATTTTAATATCATGGAAGACATCCACAGGGATCATTGATCCAGCTCCTGGCCCTGCACAGACACCCCAGCAATCCCATCTGGGCATCCCTGGAGCGCTGTCCAAACGCTCCTGGAGCTCTGGCAGCCTCGGGGCCGGGACCATTCCCTGGGGAGCCTGGGCAGTGCCCAGCACCCTCTGGGGGAAGAGCCTTTCCCTGAGCTCCATCCCAAATTCCCCTGGCACAAGCTCATTCCCTTGTCCTGTCCTTGGTAACAGGGACCAGAGATCAGAGCTGCCCCTTGGGAGGAGCTGAGGTCTGACCTCGGGCTCCTCTTCTCCAGCTGAACAAACCAAGTAACCTCAGGCACTCCTCATGTGGCTCCTCCACATCCTTCATCATCTTCTTAGCCCTCCTTTGGACACTTTTTAAAAGCTTTAGATCTTTTTTGTATTGTGGCACCCAAAAATACGGGCGCTAAAAGGAGGAGCTTTCCCATGTCCAGGCACAGAGATGATGCAGACCTCGCCCTCCAAACTGGAGAGGGATGGAAAGGCAGATCAGCCAGGGAACTGTGGAACCAAACCTGCTCCCAGCCCCTGGGCAGGATTTGAGGTGTTCCTGCCCCCCTGAGATTGCCAGGACATCCAAGGGGACTGCTCTGGGCTGACCAGGGGGTTTCATGCCTGTTCTTGGGGGGACAGGGGACATGAACTGCTGAGTTCATGGTGCTTTTTGCTGAAGCTGACACAGCAGCTCCTGGGAAGCTGCTCAGGAGTTCCCAGTTGGCTCTAGAAACTCCTCTAATCATCTGTAATCCCATTAATTTGTGTGAGATATTGGATTATTGCCTCCATGTGTCATCCCAGTGAGCTGGGATGAAAAGTCTGGCTTGAGCATCACTGACCCCGTATGGAGACCCCAGGGCTGGAGTCATCCCTTGTTTGGGGCTGGGAATTTGGGACAGCCACAGTAACCAACCCAGGCCTTCCAGCACTGACCAGGACCCTCACCCTGTGGGACATACCTTCCACAGCGTTGGAGATGACACTGATGGCACTTCCCACCCTCTTCTCCAGCCCTGGCCCATCTTGGTTGGCCACAGTGAGGTGGTTGAGGTCTGGCTTCTCTGGCTCATGGGTGGGGTTGAACTGGGAGGAGAGGAGGGAGAGTTATTCCATGCTCTGAAAGACAGAGCAGGCAGAAAACAGGGAATGGTCTGGAGAGACCTCTGAGTGCAAGCTGGGGACCCCAAAAAGGCTTGTAGGATCCAACCCATATTGAGGTGGGCACAAGCCTGTCCCCTCAGGAGGTTGGTCAGGGTGGGCACCCTCAGGGATGGTAGGGGCAGAGCTGGCACCTACATCAATCACGGTGTCGGATCTCTGCAGGGTGATCTTGGGCACCACCTGCCCGTTGCAGTCCTTGGCCTTGTCCTGGTCACTGTTGAGGTCCGAGTCGTGTCCCTTCCCGGCCACGCTGCTGGGCAGGGAATTGCTGCTGGATGCGCGCTCCTGCAACTGCACAACCCCGTCCCTGTCACCCCTGTGCCCACAGCTGTGGGCACATCCCAAGGTGGCTGAGGGCTCCAGGGGCTGGGAAAATTCCTTCTGTCCCTGGAAGTGGTGGGTGGATGAGGCTTGGAGCAACCTGGGGTAGTGGGAGGTGTCCCATGGCAGGGGTGGGACTGGATGGGCTTTCATGTCCCTTCCAACCCAAGCCACCCTGGGTTTCCAAGCCTTTCCCTTTCCCTTTCCCTTTCCCTTTCCCTTTCCCTTTCCCTTTCCCTTTCCCTTTCCCTCCCCCTTTCCCTTTCCCTTTCCCTTTCCCTCCCCCTTTCCCTTTCCCTTTCCCTTTCCCTTTCCCTTTCCCTCCCTGCACTCAGCTCTCCACAGCTGAGTTAGGTCTGTTCAGATTTGGTCAGGGAGAATAATTCCTAAGGACAAAACTGAGCAAACCTTGGTTCCTCAAGCAGGAAACTTTGCCCTTTGCAATGACCTCTCATCCAAAATGGCAAAGAAGCAAAATTCTCAAGGCTCTTGCTGAAATGTGACCTCTAGGATTTTTGCACTTGCACTAAATGTTGTTTTATCACATTTCCATTGCATGCAAATTTTTTTCTTTTTTTTTTTTTCTTTTCTTTTCAACAGTGCTATTTAAATTTGAAGTTTATTACACCCTCTCATAGCACTGATGATGCCACAGCAGAGTGGGAAATTCTCTGTTCTCACAGNCTTTCCCTTTCCCTTTCCCTTTCCCTCCCTGCACTCAGCTCTCCACAGCTGAGTTAGGTCTGTTCAGATTTGGTCAGGGAGAATAATTCCTAAGGACAAAACTGAGCAAACCTTGGTTCCTCAAGCAGGAAACTTTGCCCTTTGCAATGACCTCTCATCCAAAATGGCAAAGAAGCAAAATTCTCAAGGCTCTTGTGACCTCTAGGATTTTTGCACTTGCACTAAATGTTGTTTTATCACATTTCCATTGCATGCAAATTTTTTTCTTTTTTTTTTTTTCTTTTCTTTTCAACAGTGCTATTTAAATTTGAAGTTTATTACACCCTCTCATAGCACTGATGATGCCACAGCAGAGTGGGAAATTCTCTGTTCTCACAGCACATTGTTGAATCCAGGATATTTTCCATCTTTAATCATGGGATATTAAATAGATCCAAACCCCCATTTCTTGTAGGTGCTTTGCCCTCACTCTCAGCTTAATTCTCTCTGTCTTTTTCATTTCTCTGTGTGACTCTAAAGGAAGACATCCCTTAACAAAGCCTTGGGCACTTCCCTGGTTCATTTGCTCAGGGAAGGGGCCTCAGCATCAGCCTGACCCCAGCCCCAGAGTCCCCAACCCTTGGGCAGGGCTGGCTCAGACCCTTCCTGCAAACAGCAGCAGCTAGAGAGGAACAAGCCACTTCCCAGGGGATGTTGTAGCTCTGGACAGATAAGAGAAGAGAGATAAGAGGCTCTGGAGAGAGTCAGACGTTGGTTTGTGTCTCTCTACACGTGAGGGAGGAAGAGTCTTGCCCGGACAAAGAGATTTTCCGTGATGTCTCCTGCAGATGTTGCTGACATGGACCAAAAGGATGATTAGAGCTGGAAAATGGCTGGGCTGCAGCACCAGAGGCTTTTGGCCATGTTTTTATAGGAATGTTGTGCTGAAAAACATTCCCAAGGACAGCAAAGGGATGAAGGTAACATCCTGCCACTACAATGGGACATCTCTTGTCTGGATTGTGCTTTGGCCAAGCAGGGCTGGAACAGATGATCCTGGAGGTCCCTTCCCACCTGGTATTTATTGAATCCCAATGTGGTTTGGACCGGAAAGACCATTAGTTTCCAACCCTTCTGCAATGAGCATGGACACTTCCACTATTCCAGGTTTCCCTGGCTCCCATAAGGACACCAGGACCTCCCTGGTGAGGCTCAGGGTGACTCCAGCCCTTGGTTGTGTCTCCAAAGCCAAGGGTTTGCTGACACATTGAGCTGTGCTGCAGCATGCCCTGGATGCCTCCTTTGTGCCCTGGTGACACCGAGCTGGGCTCCTGCCAGGCTTCCTGGTGTGCTGCCGGAGATCACTGGAACTTCTGAGGCCTTTGATGTCCCTCACCTCCTCCTCTTCTCAAACAACACCTCATCCCTGTGCTGCTCCTCTCTGCTGCCTCCCAGTGCACCCTGGGCTGGGATTTGGATGTAGAAATTTGATCTTTTCAGCTTTTTTTGTCCCCACCCATGATAGTATCTCAGTTTTTTGATTTAGATGTGATGCCCAAAATAGTTACTCCATTTTTTCTTTACTTCCTATGGACCAAATGGAGTTTTCCTTTGGATTTTACACCATGCTTGTTGCTGCCTCCATTTCCTCTCCCTATTCTCAAGACCTCTCATTTTGCCTCCATCCTTCCAACTCACCAGCCTTTCCTGCTCCTCTTGCTGCTTCTTCAGTTGTTCCATGAGCTGCTGGAATTCCTCCTCCTTCTGCTGCTCCTCCAGCATGGTGGCGTCGTTCTGTTCGGCGTAAGCCATGGCCACCACGGCCAGGATGAGGTTGATGAGGTAGAAGGAGCCCAGGAAGATGACCACCACGAAGAAGATCATGTAGGTTTTCCCTGCTGCCCGCAGTGTCTGTGGAAGAGGTGGCAGGGATGACACGATGTCACTTTGGTGACGCTCCCAAGAGAAGGTGCTGCCCCGGGACACCCTCCTGGTTGTGGTAGGAGAGAAATATTTTGCTCCTGTCTTCTCCAAGGGTTGGTCATTGCCCAATGGACCTTCCTGCAGGCCCTGGCACTGGGTTGGGACTGGTGGGAGGCAGAGAGAAGCCTTGGTTCCCAAGGTTCCCAGAGGCTGGGAGTGGTGGAGGTGGGACCAATATTCCATCACTGACTCTGCTCAGCCCCCACATTCTCAGGTCTCACCTTCAGGACAACATGGTCGTTTTCTGACTCTGATCAGCTGGGCAAACCTTTCCAGAGGATGGGGTAGCCTTAGGTGTAGGATCCCTTTTATCTGGTCAGCCTCTGGGGCCGGGGTCACCTGGGGTTTTGTGGTGTCTCCCTAGAGGACAGCTCAATGAGGGGACAAGTGCCCTGGCTTCTCCTTCTGATCCTGTCCCTCAGCTCGAGCCAGAGGTGCTCTGGACGATCTTATAAATCCCTGATTTCCATGCTAGAGCTGACAGCACCCTGGGAAATGCACTGCACTTTCATGTTAGGGAAGTAGTACATGGGACCATCTCATCTCCACTGATCCTGGCTGGACCCACAAACCACAGGAAAAGAACCCAAAGCTTCCAGTCAGACTTTTCACCTCAGGGGCAGCACGGAAACAAGAGGAACACTTGCACAGGGATGGAGGGACGGTACCTACCAGCTGGAAGAGGTTCTCCCAGTAGTCCTGGGTCATGAGGCGGAAGAGGGCCAGGAAGGCCCAGCTGAAGGTGTCGTAGCTGGTGTAGCCATAGTTGGGGTTCCTCCCGGCCTTCATGCACTCGTAGCCCTCGGGGCACTTCCTGCCGGGGGGCATCAGGGGTGAGACCCTGGCACGGCCCCACAGCCAAACCCATCCCTATGGAGAGGGGGTGCAGCCGGGGACCCTCTCCTCCAGGATGGGACAGGTGGGCTGCCTGGACTGATACCACCTGCCCCTGTCTGATACCTGATGCCCCCCAAAGCTGATACAGGCAGGATGCTCAGACTGAGACCCCTCAAGCTGATAAATTTGGGATGCATGAACTGATTCCACCTGAAGTTGATAGAGTTGTGATGCCTAGACTGATATCCTCAAGCTGGTACCATTGGGATGATCCAGCTGATACCCTCAGGATGGTCCCCAAGCTGATCCATTGGGATTCCTGGACTGTTCCCCTGCAGAGCCACATTCCCAGCCCCAACCCTGTCCTGTCCCAAGCATCGGGGGTCCACGAGCTGTGCCAGCTCCCTGTCCCCTCCCAGGGATGCAGAGGCAGGGGGTCTCACTCACCCAGCATCGCTGCTGTTCCCACAGAGCAGAGCATCGAGGGCTCCCTCCAGGAAGTAGTGATTGGCTTTGCAGGTGGGGAAAGAGCAAGGAATATAAATAAATAAATAAACAAACACAAACATTGATTTTCAAACTCTTGGGTGCAACTTGCTGTCAGGGAAATTCCTTGAATCCCAGGGGAATTTGCTGACTCCCAGTGTCAGGCACGTGGTTATATACTCTCTGTTGACTTTGTTGTTTGTCTTGGCTCTGTCTCAGGGATCTCCTGGGATTGTTTCATCAATCCAACCAGGTCTCTCCCAAGCCTGGAAATAGCTCTGGATCTGGCCAGGGCCAGGCCACCTGGAAAATGGGTTAACATGAGGTCAAAGGATCAGGGCTGGCCTGGGAAATCAGGGCATTCACAGGAAGCACCGAGCGTGGAGCACTGCAGGTGTCCCATAAAAACCTGGGGAAACTGCTCCTGCTCCATGGCTACACCTTCTCCTGCTGCTCCCATCGCTGGTGGGGACACCCCCACCCTGCTCACAGACCTGGGGTCCTTAAAGCTCTTCCTTACGGCTCCAGCACAGATCCAGAGCCACAGGAGCTGCTGAGACCAGGGACACAGAGGAGCACCTGCAGACACCCACACCTGGATATGGCAGAAGGCAGCTGGATCCAATCCTGAGCATCACCCAGCACAGCCCTCCCAGGACTTCTGGGGCTTCCTGAATCCCCCCTGGTTCTGCCTGCCTTCTTGCCATGAGGCTTCTCTTTACCCTGTGTGGGCTCAGGGAGGAAATACCGTTTGTGCAATTCCAGGTTTTTGGGCTGGCCCCAGCAGCTGCTCTGCTGCACTCGTGGTCTTGGGCAGCTGCTTGTTGCACAGAGCTCATCAGATCCTATGGATTGAACATGTCCCCTACCAAAAACTTCCTGTAATGAATTCTTCAGCTGATTGTTGGGCAAGCAGCTCAGCTGAGCCTGGCCTTCCGAGCTCTGCTGAGTGTCCTGAATGAGATGTGGAGCATCCCTGTGGGGCAGCCTGCCACCCTGCAGCTCTACCAGGCAGATTTGCTAGATTTTTACATTTCATGGAGTTTAAAAACTCAAAATTGAAGAACACACCAAAAATCCACCCCACTTTGGGCAAAATTTTCAAAGAAGGGGTAGAAAGGAGAAAGGTAGACCTTCCTGAGGACTGATGCTGGTCCCACCTCTCCCTCCCTCTTTCCCTCTTCCCCTCTCTCCCCTCCTGTGGCTTTTGTGGTGTTGCATAAAGGGTTCATCGGGCACTGTGGTACCTGGGGAAGCATCCAGATAGTGAAAAGTGGCTTCAAAATGTCATTCCTGCATCTTTTTCTCTGGTTTTCCACCTGAAGTTCCACCTGCTCCTCAAGGGTTTGGTCTCCCTGCTGTAACCACCCCAATGGCACATTGGCCCTGAGCAGCAAGTGAGAGAGATGGAGACTCTGGTCCATCCAAACCTTCCTGTTCTGAAACCTTCCTGGAAGAGCTTAGCTTGCCCAAGTGGACCTCATTTTCCCTGTCCAGGTGGATTTGATCCCTTCTGTGAGGGTGCACAGCCTGTTCCACCCACCAGCCTTGGCAGGAAGATCCATGTGAGCAAACCTTGGAGTGGCCAGGAGGAGCAGGAAACTAAGGAGCAAACCGGGGTGAGGGGTCAGAGGAGAAGGGGCTGCAGGACCTTTACCTTCGTCGTTGATGTAGGCCTCAAAGTCAAAGGTGCTGTTGCTGGTGAAGTTCCCGGTGAAGTTCCCAGTGAAGTTCCCAGTGAAGTCATCCATGAAGTCGTAGAAAGTTGAGTTGACCGAGGTGTCATTGTCCAGCCCCAAATCCTCTAGGAAGGTGCTGTTGGGGGGAGGCCACCGCACACACTTCTGCCGGAGGTTGCCCATGAAGAGCTGGAGGCCAATGAGGGCGAAGACGCTCAGGCAGAAAACCGTGAGGATCATCACGTCCGAGAGCTTCTTCACCGACTGGATCAGAGCCCCCACGATCGTCTTCAGCCCTGGGGGGAGGCGTCACCACTGAGCTGATTGCCCATTTGTTAATTGTGGGGAGCAGGCTGTGGTGTCCCCAAAAGGTGCTGGCTGTGGTGGGGATGTGTGTCACCACTGAGTTCAGGCCCCCAGCTCTGTGCTCGCATCACATCCCAGCTCTGTTCCCACACATGGCTGGGCCCCCCAGAACTGTCACCCTTGGGTTGGTGCTGGTGACTTCCCCACCCTAGCCTTGGGATATCCAAACCAAAGCCCACCCCAGCCTGACAGCCATCAATTCCTCTGGATTTTCTTTCTTCCCTAAATGCCACAATCTGGCATTTTCTTGTACCAAACCACTGGAGTGAAGCACTTCAGAGTGGAACATGGAGAAGCTCTTTCCTGGCCCAGCTGTGTGATGCTGTGCACCTCTCCCAGCTCCAGAAAAGCCTCCGTGGTCTAACTGCTGTCCCTGGGTGGTTGGGAGCCAGCCAGACCCCTCATCCTGATCTCTTCAAGCTGGAAAATCTCTAGTGTGCCCAAGTGAAGGTGACAAAGTGAAATCTGCATCTGGATTAACTCATCTCTCCCTGCAACATCACCCTTCCCTCCCCAGAGGAGGCTCATCCACAGGTCCTCAGAGGGATTTTTCCATGGAGGATGGAGATCCTGTCAGCCAAGGATGTTCCATCAGCCACATGGATGATGGGCAATGCTGAGACATCCCAATGTTCGTCTTTAGAACTTCTCTGAACCCAGAGCTTTCTCACATAGAGAAATTCTCCAAGGAAATGATTTTTAGCCCTGTCCTCCTGCCAGCTCCTCATTCCCCAAACTATTTAGGTAAAATCCCGTTCTCCAAGGGCCTGACCAAGGTCAGATGTTCTAAACCAGCTTATTTTTTGCCACTGCTATTTCTGCAGAGCCCTTGGGGATGTCATTCCAGAAAGAAACAGCTGTTTACATTTTGCTCAATGCAATTTTCAGCCTGTTTGATGGAGGAAGAATGCATTCCAATGTGAACCCTCACGATCTGGAGCCTGCAGGGACACCACAAGGATTTATTCACCACAAGGAATTTTCATTTTCTGTTCAATCTCACGCTTCAGATTTCTGTGTGCTTGCACCAGGCGTTGAAATGGCTTCAAATTTGGAAATCAGCAATCAGAGGAATTTGATAAGGTGCTCCTCACATGAGTCTGGATGTTTTGGGTGATGTTAAACCAATACCTGTTAAATATCCCAGCCTCAGCACCAGACAGGCAACAGTGGCACAAAATTGAGTCCCTAGCTTAAAAAATGGAGAGATTTGGTGTATCAAACCCATAAATCCACTGGGAGCACAAATTCCCTTAATTCATCTTCAAGGAGCCTTAAAAACATCACATCTGCCTCTTCAGGGGCTGCCAAACAACCTGATGAGTGCAGCTGATTTCAAGATGTAAAATCAGCAGGACCTGACCCAAAAGCTGAATTATGTGGAAAATTTATCTAATTCCTCATTTCCTCTGTTTTCTCTTGGAGCTGCCAAAAGAACCAGGAATTGCTGGGAACAGTGGGAATACCTGAGCTCAGGGGAAGGCACGGAGGGGAGGCCCCTTCTCTAAGCCCCACCTGGTATCACCGTGATGGTTTTCAAGGCGCGGAGGACACGGAAGGTCCTGAGAGCAGAGATGTTCCCCAGGTCCACGAACTCGGTGATGTAGCTGTGGGACAGGAGAGGGAAGAGCTCCAGGGGCTCTGCCCAGAACACTCCTCGTTCCTCCAAATTTCCCTCCTGTCCTCCCCATCCCACCGGACTCACGCCATGGAGATGACCATGAAGTCCAGCCAGTTCCACGGGTCACGCAGGAATGTGAAGTCGTCGATGCAGAAGCCTCTCGACAGGATCTTGATGAGAGACTCAAAGGTGTAGATCCCAGTGAAGGCGTATCTGAAACGGGACTGGTCACTTGGGACACCAGGTCCAAGGTTTTTCCACCCCTTCCAGGGGGAATATCTTGAGGAGCTGACTCTGGGGGGCTGATGAATTTTTGGGGTGCTTCAGGACTAGGAGAGGTTTTCACCTCCCCTCGTAAGGTGGGTTGGCATATCTTGAGGTACCAATCCCTCTGGTGACCATTGTGCAACACCTCTCTCCCTGCTGATGTCCCACCACCCCCACGCTCTCTGTAAAGCCCTGCTGAGACCTGACTGTGCAGAAGCACAGCAGAAAATGCTGGATGTCTCCTCTCCCCTGGGTTGTCCATGGTCCCTGGACAGGTGGATCAGCTCGGCCTCTCCAGACTGACAGTGCTGACCCAGCCCAGCCCAACCTGCTCTTCAGAGCTCTCCAGACGTGGGAACCCCGCCAGATTTTGGGCCGCTCTGAAACGTCCTCACTCTTCAATGCCCTATGGAGGGTGTGGACATCCCTTCAAGGGTCACCAGCACCTCCCAGTGACACCTCTCCTGCACTGAAGGGTGCCTGAATCCCCAGCCCCCTCCCTCAGCCTTGGTCTTGTCCCTCCTGAGGGACATTGCCAAGCTGGGCTGTCCCTGTGGCCAGGGGAGATCTGAGGACTCACTCCACGTTCTTGGACCACGCCGGGGGGTTGCTCAGCGTCATAAACACGCAGTTGGTTAAAATGGTGATCATGATGAACATGCTGAATAATTTAAAACCTGGTCAAGGACAAATGCTCTGGATGGTGCCTGGATCCCCCTTCCCACAGTCTGGAAGCCAAGTGTCCCTGTTCCTCTTGTCCTGGCTACCACCTTAGTCCTTCACCCAGCCCTGCTCTTCCTGCTGCTCTCCTGCCTCTGTCCTGTGCTCACACTTCCCTCTTTTCCTCTCAGCTTCTGTGCATGGTCCCAACCCCTCTCCTTCCTTTCTGCTCCCTTTCCCGGCTCTGTGGTGCCTCCCTTTCTGTTCCCTGTGCTCCTTCCTCTCCACCATCTTTGGATACAGCTTTCCCTTCCTTTCATATTCTCTCCAGACCTCAAAAAACTTCAGCCTCTTTCTAGAAAGTTCTAATTCTTAGGCTTAGACCCCTCTGCCCCAAAACCTCCCTCTTTTCCTCCTCCCTCATGGCCATGAATCCCCACTTCCTCCAGAGCTCTGCTGGGATCACTTCCACCCACCCTGCAATGCCCCTCGTGCTCTTGGGCTCCTTTCCTGCCTTTCTCTCTGTCCTGGTTCCTCTGCTTCCCTCTCCCAAAGCCTCCTTGGAGCTCCCCTGCTCACCCCCTTCCCAGTGGGACCAGACCCCCTGGCCCATGAACATTTCCCTTCCTCTCCAAGTCTCCCCAGACCTCAAAACCCTTCAAGTTCTCCCTAGGAAGCTTCACCACTTGGGCTTCTTCCCTTCTCCATCCAAACTGATTCCTCCCTTCTCCAACAAAAAGCGAGCTTTTGGTGTCACCAAGGTGCCCATCAAGGACCTACTCCTTGGACTAAAGCACTGGACAGCAGGTCCTGGCTGCGCTGGGGGCTCAGGAGGTTTCCACACCACCCCATCATGAGCCCCTTCACTTGTCCCTCTTCTGGGACTGTTTAGACTCTGAACATGAGGGTTTGACCTGGCCATGGAGCAGCACCCCAGAGACCAAGGATATGAATGGATGAGGACTTTGATGGCTCCTCTGCGGATGGGGTGGAAGGGCCCCAGCATGTAGAGCGCAGGGGTGGCCGAGAAGCGGAAGATAGACTTGCCCTTGTTGAGGACTATGAACGTCTGTGGAGAAAAGAGGGGGAGGGGGGTTTGTCGCTGTTACTCATAGAATGAAGACATGACTCCGTGATTGTTCTTTCAGAAGGCTAAAAGGAATAAATTATTAGAATGATGGCTCTCTTTATAGAGAGCTTTGCTAACAGCTACTTGATTGGTTAAATGACATATCTCTCTGCAACTATTGGTTTCAGATAGAGAGAGCATGTTTTGAAAACACACACAAAGAAATGGTAAACTTATAGTGAACAACAGCACCTGTTGTTTTGAGAATGAGGACTGCTTACAGAATCTCTGTCTGCCTCCTCTGAGAACATGAAATGCCCTCAAGGCCATTCTCTTCAGAGGAAAGTTGTTCTTTGGGAAAAACCTTTGAGCTTGCTGCTGAATTTTCTCTAAGTCCACCGTCTGTCAGCCCCACAGGGGTTAGTCTTTCTACAGCCCCCAAAACACCACAGACCAAGGGCTGCCCTCACAGGGGAGATCTCTTTGTGTGTTTGGAACTCCAAAGGCTTGGAGATGCCCTCTGCTTTGGAAGAGAAGCAACCACAGCAGTCTGGGGTGGTGGATCACCAGGATGGGCTCAGGTAAGCACAGTGGAAAGCACATGAGGTCCCTGCTTGGGACTTACAACTAAGACCAAGCCTACCACGGGCAAAGCTCTGGCCCTCACCTTCTTGTCCTTGTAGAAAGGGTCCAGGTCCTCCAGGGGGGTCCCGATGAGCTCCAGGGGTGGGTCACCATAGATGAGGGGCAAATTCTTGCCGGCTTCCAGGTCACTGCTGGGCTTGACCTCCTCTTCCTCAGGCATCTCCACCTGCTGCCGCTTTATCCGGAGCGCCTCGGCCTCGGCCATGCGCTGCTCGATGGCGGCCAGCGAGGCCGGGGTGAAGGGGCGCAGGTTTTCGGGACCCGGGATGTGCGGCAGGCTGGCCATCCTCTCATTCTGCTTCTGGGCCAGCTGCGCCCAGCCTGCAGGCACAAGGGGCTGAAACACCAGCTGGGGACACTGCGGGGGCGTTTGGTGGCAGGATCTCAGTGGGGTTTTAGCAAATGCATTTATGGCAGAAATACTGAGCTCGCAGGAAAGGTTATCGTGCATGGATCACGGAGCACCCCGTGCGTTCCTGCTCCTCCCAGACCCCATTCCCAATTGAAGCTGGGAAGCCTCAGTCTGGAGGAGGCTCAGGAGGGACCTTCTGGTTCTCCACAACTCCCTGACAGGTGGGTGCTGCCAGGAGTGGGTTGGGCTCTGCTCCCAGGAGCAGCAACATTACAAGGGGACACAACCTTAAGCTGCACCAGGGAAAGTTTATGCTGGACATCAGGAGAAATTTTTTCCCAGAAAGGTAGGGCATTGGAAGGGGCTGCTCAGGGAGGTGGTGGGCTTGCATCCCTGGAGGTGTGTAAGGAAAGCTTGGATGTGGCACTGAGTGCCATGGTCTGGGTGACAAGGGGGTCATGCGTTGGACTTGAAGATCTCAAAGGTCTTTTCCAACCTCATTAATTCTGTGATTCTGTGATTCCACCTCCAATCAGAAGGCACCATGAGGCTGGGACACCTGGTGTCCCTGTCACCACTTGGCTGTGTCAGACACAATTTCACATCCCAAACAGAGTGTTTCAACACAACCAAACACCTTGGGAAGCAGCAGCTCCGCTCCAGCTGCCTCCCCTTGGCAGAGCATCAACAGCTTTGCTCCTGCAGCTCCTGCAAGGGGCCTGTGGTGCCTTGAACAAGATGTTCCTCAGCCAGAGGAGCTGGGTCCTGCAGGGCTGTGGCCCTGGCACAGCTCCCAGCCATGGGCAGCACGAGGAACCTGCACTGCTCCCAGGGAGGGTTAAAGGCTTGTCCTGAGCCAAAAAGTGAAGCAGTAACTGCACTTTTGAATGTTACAGGGATCAGGATGACTTCCCAGAAGGAATAGGGTGGGTGGGTTAGGAGAGTTAAGGATGTTCTGCTGCATAAAAAGAGTTGGAGAGGGGGAAGTGTGGAGGAGAGGAGAGTGCAGACCTGGGGGAAGAGGCTGACATGCCCTGGGAGAGGTGGAGATGCTGGCAGAGGCTCCCCCAACACCACAGAGGTACTTGCTTTGAGCCCCTGTGCCTTGACAATGTCCCATAACCACCAGATTGTGTGGGATATGAGCCCAACATTCTGTAAAACTCGACCCTGCTTCTCATGGACACTGAGACAGCTGTGCCTCTGTGCCTCACCCTCCCAAACCAAGCATCCCACTGGCAAACCCAAACTTTCTGTGAAACTGCCAAGCACCTGCCCATAAAAAACCTTCAGGATCAATACTTGCCAGAGCTGCAGCCCTGCTGTGGAGAGAGCTGGAAAGCCTCAGCCCTTTGGGACATTTACAGCCCTGATGGAAAAAGAGAATGGAAATGGAGCTGGGGCGGCTCAGCCTGGAGAAAAGGAGCCTCAGGGGGGCCCTGCTGGCTCTGCACAACTCCTGACAGGAGGGGACAGCCAGGGGGGTTGGGCTCTGCTCCCAGGGAACAGGGACAGGAGGAGAGGCAAGGTGCCAGGGCAGGTTTAAATTTGGTGTTGGGAAAATTTCTTCATGGAAAGTTGGCCAGATTTTGGAACAGGCTTCCCAGGGCAGGGCTGGAGTCCCCATCCCTGGAGGGGTTTAAAAGCCCTATGGATGTGGCACTTGGGGACAGGGACCAGTGGCAGCCTTGGCAGTGCTGGGGGAACAGCTGGGCTTGATGATCTCTGAGGGCTTTTCCAACCTGACAGATTCTCTGTTTTAGGGAGAGTTTTGTCCTTGCTGAACGGGGTTATTTAATGGTACAAACTGAGTCACATCACTGCAAAGTGGAGTCCAGCCCCAGCCCAGCTTGTGGCCCTGACAGCAGCAGAACAGAGCCCAGAGCAGGTCCTCCACGAGTCGGGGGGGAGGGACCCCAGAGGTGGGACCTCATCAAAGCAAACAAAAAGGGAAGTTTGGGTCCCAGGTGTCTTTGAGAGGGGATGATGCCTGGACACGGGGCAGAGGTGCCGCCAGTGCTGCTTCTCATGGAATTACTTGGGACTTACACCCAGTTCCTGCTCCACTTGAGCAGCTCTGGAACCTTCCCCTCGATAACAGGGAGCTCAAAAAAGCCAAGAAGCTGTGGCTGGTTTTATCACCCTAAATGCCAGAGGAAATGCGCTGGTGCAGGGGATCACAGAACACCTCCAGCTGGGAATGGATCCATCGGGATCATCAGAGGGAGCAGTACCCACACTCCAGCAGGACCACAGTGCCCACGGGGGACCTTCACACAATTCACAGAATCACAGAATCACAGAATCACTGGGCTGGAAGAGATCTTCAAGATCACTGAGTCCAACCCAGCCCCAACACCTCAACTAAACCATGGCACTGAGTGCCACATCCACTCTTTTTTTAAACACATCCAGGGATGATGACTGCACCACCACTCCGGGCAGACCATTCCAGAATTTTATCACTCTTTCCATAAAAAACTTTTTCCTAATATCCAACCTATATTTCCCTTGATGCAGCTTGAGCTTCCCACCTCATCTCTGGCACTCTGGGGACTCAGAGGAGCTCGTCACTCTGGGCAGCCTCAGCTTCCCTGGAAATCGGGGTTTGCAGAGCTGTCAGGACCAGCCTGTGCCACGGGCTGTGCCAGAGCTGCTGTCCCCTCCTCAGTGCGGGGGGTGCTGCCTGGGCCGTGCTTTCCCCGGGTGCTGCCGCGGCGGTCCCCCAGCGCTGTCCCCGCTGGCGGAGGTGGCTCTGCCTCCAGCTGCCACCAGCGATCAGCGCCGGGCTCAGGTTTCTGCAGCCCCATGACTCTGCTCATTCCTGTCCCGGCGGGAGCAGCCCCAGCTCTGCTCCTGCCCGTGTCCCCTCTCCCTGCCGCTGGGCCGGAGCCACCGAGCTGCTCCCCAGCCGATGGAACAGCACCTGGCAGCACCAGGAGCAGGGCTGGCAGCCACCGAGGGAGGTGCTGGGGCAGGGCAGCACTGCCTGAGATTACACTGGGAGGCTCAAAGGGGGTGTTGTCCCTGGCATGGGAATTCTCTGCGGCTTTTCGGGGCCTTTTGCAGCTCCTAGTCCTGCTCTGAGCCCTTTGGGGCCACCCAGAGAGGATGGGATGGCTCCAGGGAGCAGGAGCAGGACTAATCCCATGTCCAGACCCCACACACCACAGTCAAGAAGCCAGCAGCATCTCTGGTTGCTTCCCAGATTGAGAAGCAAAGCCGAGCCCAGGCTGTGAGGGCTCAGCCCAGCACCCCTCTGTCCCCAGTGAGCCCAGCCCCACACTGGGGCCGGGGGGGCACAGGGCGGGGCACATGGCTGGGTCCCACCTGCCCACCCTGGGACCAGCCCCCCGGCCATGGGAACAGGAGGAGCAGCCCCTGGCCCTGGCCTGGCACATTTTTAGCAGCTCCTATGAATAACCCAGATCAAACTCTTTGTGCTTCTGTAGGTGAAGGCAGTCCAGGCCCAGTGACAGGTCCTGCCCTGGGCACAAATCACCTGCGAGGTCCCTTGGAGCTCTGACCCAGCTCTCCAGGACATGAGTCCTCCAAGAGTCCCTGATTAAGGAAGATCCCTGCCCCATCATCTTCCCTGCTGGGAAATCAATCATTTAAAATGTCTCTACAGAGCACTGGTTTATGTGCTTCTTAAATTTTGGCCACCCAGCTAAGATGAATGACTCCTTTTTGCTGTGACACAGGTGGGCTGCAGCTTTGGGACACTGCCCATGGCATGTCCTGGATGAGCATTTCAACCCCCAGTTCCTGCCTCAGGAATTGCCAGCAGGGATCTGGGAGCAGCTCCAGGCTCAGGAGTGCCCAGGCTGCACTTGGAGAGAAATTCAGTTCCCTCTGATATTTTTGCTGCTCTGAGGGCACACAAAGGAATCAGGCACCAAAATAACAGGACTGGTTTGGGAGCTCGCAGGGATGCTGTGTAAGAGGCTCTGTATAACAGGACAGTGGGTGCCAGGTCCTGTCTGAGGCTGCTGGAAAAGTCACCCCACCCAGGCACTTTATTCTGCCCAGAAAATAACCTCCCATGGGCTGGGGAAGATGGGGAGGACATTCTTGGCTCTGGGGGACACAGGGGCTTGGGATCTCCCCCATCTGCCCGACCCAGGTCCAGCTTCTCCCTCCCTAAGGCATTTTTCTGGGGGATCACCTGCAAACCTGGAGCCTCCTGTGCTCTGGGGGAGCATCTGCAGCCCTGGAGTTTCCCATGGAGCCGGAGAGGTGCAGCTTCCCCCAGGCACACAGGGCTGGGAGGGTGAGGGCAGGCACAGCTGGGGGTGTGCCACGGGGGATGCTGCCCCCGGGGGATCCCAGCCCAGCAGAGGGACGCCCTGACAGCTCAAACACAGCTCAAGGAGCTGCCGTGACCTGCTCTAAGAGGAGTTCCCCTGTAAACCTGCCCTGCAAGGGTCATCCTCCTGAGACACTCAGGAGAAAACCCCGCAGAGACCACCCGGGACACGAGTCCAGGAGAGCAAACACCCGGCACGGCCCCGAGCAGGTGTAAATCAGCTTCACTCAGCAGCAGGAGCAGAGCCAGGCCTGGGGCCCTGCAGCAGGGATTAGTGTGGGACAAGGGACTCGTGTGACCAGGGGACAGACGGTGCCAAACGCGTGGGGGCCGGCCTCCCTCTGGAGCTGTGTTAGCACCCAGCACTCAGGAAACCAGAGCCTGCCACACCCCAGCCCAAACCAGCCCGGCAAAACCCTGCAGCACCCCCTCCGTGCCTCCCAGAACCTCCTGGAGGTGCCACTTCCACCCCAAGAGTGCCCAGGTCTGATGCCCGCAGGAAACCCCCTCCCTCTGCATCCCGACCATCCCGGCAGGGGCCCGGGCGGGGCAGGGTGGGGCAGCAGGGCCCAGCTGGTCTCGCAGGGTTTGTGGCTGAGTCACGGCTCAGCCCTGGGAGCTCGGGGATGTCCCCAGCGCTGCCACGGACACCATCCCCCCTCCCCTGCACATCCCCGACCTCCAGGAGCAGCTTTGCCTCCCAGTCCTGTCCTGGGCTGCATTCCCTGGGCAGCAGGGAAAGGGAGGGTGGGGATTCTGCATCCATCCCCGACATCGGAGGGATGTGGGATGAGTCCAGAGGAGGCCCTGGAGCTGCTCCAGGGCTGGAGCCCCTCTGCTCTGGAGTCAGGCTGGGAGAGCTGGGGGTGTTCACCTGGAAAAGATCCATGGAGAGCTCAGAGCCCCTTCCAGGGCATAAAGAGGCTCCAGGAGAGCTGGAGAGGGACTGGGACCAAGGGATGGAGGGACAGCACACAGGGAATGGCTCCCACTGCCAGAGGGCAGGGATGATGGGATATTGGGAAGGAATTGTTCCCTGGGGGTGTGGGCAGGCCCTGGCACAGGGTGCCCAGAGCAGCTGTGGCTGTCCCACCCCTGAAGTGTCCATGGCGAGGCTGGACGGGTCTTGGAGCCACCTGAGACAGTGGAAGGTGTCCCTGCCCATGGCACAAGGGTGGAATTAAATGGTTTTTAAGGTCCCTTCTGACCCAACCCATTCCATGATTATCAGATCCCTGAGCTGTTCCCAACCCTGCTCTCTCAAACCTTCCGTGTGTCCAGGAAAACCCCTCCCCACCCCTGCATGCTTTGAATAGGTTTTAAAAACCCCCAAACTCCATGGATTAAGCTGCCAGGAAAACACAAATTTACTCCAAACCCAGCCAGGGCACCAGGAGCCTGCAGGGTGACAGGAGCTGTGTTGGAAAGTCTGATGGCTGCAGAAAACCCTCCTGGCATGGTCCTAGGGATACCACGGCCTGAAAAAGTCCTATGGGCTGTTTATTTGTTTAGTTCCTACTGTATTTCCCACAAGTTTTTGGAAAAAAATGAGAAGATTGACAAAATCTGATGTGAAATGGGTTTTTTTATCCACAAGTGGCACAGGGGGTGGACAACTCCAACCCTGCAGGTGGGGGAGATTCACCTCAGGTCCTGCAGATTTCCCAGGGGCTGAGCACGGCTTTGGAATTTTCAGGATTATGGAAGTTTCTCTCAGGAACTCAGATGAGCACCCTTAGTTGTGCCAGACAAAATCAGCCATTTTATAAACTAATTTACATTCCTTCCTGTGCCATTTAATAGTTTGATGCTTCCATCCCTGGATAAATTGTCGTCCCTTAATTCTGTGCTGTAACTCCATTACACAAACCATGAGGAAAGATACAGGAAACCTCCAGAATTTCCTTTTACACACAAATGGTTCTTAGGACACTGCTGTGGGATGTTGGAATTCCACCACTGCAGTGGTTCTGGAAACTCTGGGTTTTAAGGCTGTTTTAAAAGCAGAGTGTGGGAGAATTTCACAAGAAAACAACACCGTTAAGAAAATTAAGTAACCACGAGCCTTTTCCCACTCTATTTTAAAATAGTGGTGGGCTCAGGAGACTCAGAGGGAGAAAAAAAAAAATTAATTTTTCATTTTCCAGCAATGTCCTTTGAATTGCAGATGTTTTAAACGCTCGGCAGGGTTGTGTGGCTCAGACGCCTCTGGCACTGGTGGCTCCTGTGAGTGACACGTCTCCAGGGCTGGTTCCTGTCACCACCGCGGCTCTTTCCCCTGCTCTGGGCGGGGTTTGTTGCTCTGCCTTCAGCGTGGCCCAAGCCAAGCGTGCCAGCAGGAATGTGGGAGGTTTCCAAGTGCATCCGTCACCATGGGCTGCCTGGAATCCACCCCGAGCCCAGCCAAAGGCAGGATCTGCTGGAAGCCCTTGGGAAATCACTCCAGAGCCGGCCCAGCACTGCTGGATGCCTTTTCCCAGCCAGAGCAGGGACACTGAGATGCTGCAGAGGAGTTCATGCTCCTCACGTGCCACCAGTCCCCCAGGCAGGGCCACTGGTTGTCACCACAGGTCACCCAGGGCAGCAGCGCAGGGGGCTGGGGTGGCTGCGTGGGCTGGGGAGGGACTGGGGACAAAGGATGGAGGAACAGGACACAGGGAATGGCTTCCCACTGCCAGAGGGCCGGGATGGATGGGATTTTGGGAAGGAATTGTTCCCTGGGAGGGTGGGGAGGGACTGGGGTGGAATTCCCAGAGCAGCTGTGGCTGCCCCTGCATCCCTGGAAGTGCCCAAGGCCAGGCTGGATGGGGCTTGGAGCACCCTGGGACAGTGGAAGGTCCCCGCCCATGGAATGTGATGGGCTTTAAGGTCTTTCCAACCCAAACCATTCCCTGATTTCATGATTTTAGGCACACGGAGAATGAATTCCCTGCTATGGGAACGATGCAGCTCCGCTGCTTTTTGCCTGTCTCGAGCAAAGAGGAGCCCTCCCACCACTCCCCAGCCTTTTCCTGGGAACAGCCAACCTGCTCCAGCCTGCAGAGCCCTGGGACAAGGGCTCCCAGCAGCTGTGCTGGCGCTGGGGGATCCCCATGGACCAGGATGGATGCACGGTCCCACAGGAATTGTGTCCCACTCCAGCAGCACCTTCCATGGGCTCGGCACTGCTCCGGGGCTCTGCACCTGCCAAAAGCGGCGCCGCTCCCTCCTCCAGCTCCTTGCAAAGACTCGGCCGAGCCCACCCCGGCACCGCCTTCCTTTGGAAAGCCAAATCCTCCGTGTTGAGCCTCCGAGGGGCCACACCTCCTTCAGGGATATCAACCCCAAAAATCCAGCCCTGCAGAGGCGCCTCCGCTCCTGCACCAGCATCAAAGCCACGTGGGAATGAATTCCCTACAATTCCCGGATCGCTGCTGCCCTGTAGTTCCTGGGGCTCGGTGCCCGAGGCTGTACCTGCTGTGCTCAGGGTGCGGGTGGCACACACAGCCCGGGAGCTGTGAAATCCTGGGATACTCTCCCCGGCCACAGATGGAAATAGGAGGTTGCACCATCCTGCAGCCACGCACGGACCCGTTCCTGCCTGGAGCCGGGGATGCCACCCCATCTCCACTCCTGCTGTCCCTGCTGGGGGACAGGGCATTGCTGGAAAGGGGACACCGGGCTGGGTGGTGGCTTGGGGTTATTTTGGGGGAGTTGGCAGTGCTGGAGGCTTGAGCAGCCAGGGAAGGGTTAAAGGGGGGACCCTGCGCTTGCCCACTGCCCACTCTGCACTCGGGTGTCATCCTGAGCTGCCGCTCCTCCCTGCCAGCAGCTCCCGTGTCAGGCTCGGAAAAGATCTGAGCCGTGCTGGGCAGGCAGCGAAGGGACAGAGCGGGGGAAGGGAGAGTGGCGTGACCTGCTGCCCCCCCGGAGTCCCCCAGGCTCGGGGGCACGGGGGGCAGGGATGCCCCCACCCCTGGGAGATACCGGGAGAGACACCAGCTCCCGCAGGCATCCCCAGCACAGCTCCTGGAGCAGGTCCCAGACCTGCTGCTCCCATGGGATTTGCAATACTGGGAGCCCTGCAACTTCCCAGGGCTGGAAGATGCCCCTTTTCCTTTGCACCCTCTGGATCCCAACTCCCCGGACCCGACGCCTGCAAAGCAGGACCAGCTCGGGGCACCTGGAGCTGCCACAGATGCTGAGCCTCACAGCCCGAGAGATCTCATTCAGATCCACCTGGAAATGGAAAAGGGGACCCAAAGATGAGATGTTCCCAGGGATTTATGGATCCCAGGAGGGAGGCAGCAGGACAGGCACAGGCACAAAGGCTGAGCATCCTCCCTGCTCTCTCCCGAGCTAAACTGGGATCTTTTCCCTCAAAACTTCCCAAAGCATCCACCACCTTCTCCCCTTTCTGCCCCGCACAGAAACCACCTAATTAGTCCAACCTGCTGCAAACAGAAACGGTGCTGGGCATCTCCTCGTGGCTCTGCCGCTCACTCTCCTCCCCCAAATCCAGCAAATTTCCCTTAGGGTAGCTGGAGCTGCCCAAGGGACACAGAGCCAGGCAAAATCCTGAACTGGACCCTTCTGCACACATCAGAAAATAGAAAATGCTATTTAAATATTAGCACAGCGAGTTAAGGCAGGACTTTGTGCTCGTTAATCAGTTCCTGTAAATATGCTCTTTCCCCCTCAAACCATTATAAATCCGGCATATTTCCTGGAAAGGACCAGAGGGGGCAGCTCCAGCTCTGCATCAACCCATCCAGCATCTCCCCGGGACAATGGGACTGACTGGGATGTCCTGCTGTCCCCAGGGCTTTGTGGAATTGTTGTCCTCCCTGGCAGCCGCAGTTCCATCCCTCGCCTGCCGCAGGCTGATCCCTGACAGCTCCATCCATGCCCGTGAGGGCAGGGGAGGAAATGCTTGTGCTCCTCGGCAAACTTCCCTCTGCAGGGATGGGGGAATGGGGGAAATGGGGTGAATGGGGGCTGACTGCCCCTGGATAAACCCCAAAATGGCTCTGGGAGTGCACGGTGAGCTCTGCCCATGCAGCAAGTGATGGGAGCTGGCACAGGGGGGATACAGCACCCAAAAACCCCGAGCTGAATTCCAGCCTGACACCGCCTGATCCCCATGGGGGATCCAGCTCTGAACCCCACCCTGGGCTCATCCTGGCACCCTTTTGGCTGTGCCTGTGCACCCACAGCCCCAGGGTGGGAACAGCCTCCCATTCCCTGCCACCCCATCCCCGACATTCCCGCGTGACGCAGGGGTCCCACCGCCTCCCTCTGCCCTCGGGGTCCCTCCCTGTGCCCCACGGAGGACGGGGGCTCTGCAGGGACAGGGCCCTTCCCGAAAGGAGACACTGGGAGCACCCGCAGACCTTTCCTGCAACCTTGGCTTGCCCAGGCTGGGGTTTATATTTAGACCTCCAGGAGGAGAAGCCAGGAGAAAGGAGCCTTGCGACTTGTGAGCCCTGCCTGTGGCTCCTTTACTGCCACGGGGAAGGTGGCTCGGGAACCCATTGCCCGCCACGTCCCTGACTGTCCCCTCTCATCCTGACACAGCTCTGTGGCCACTGAGAGCCCGTTGGCTGCTGCCACCCTCGTCCCGTGCCCCGCCTGCACCTTTGTGGGGACTTTGTCCCCTGTCCCAGACAGTTTTCCATGCAGGGGGGTCCAGCAGGTGCCTCCAGCCCTAAGCACCCCCCGCAGAGACAACAGAGTCCATCCTAGTCCCGTCCACCTGCAGCGCTTGGACCGCAAATCCCGGGACATTGCCGGTACCGCTCCAGGCACAGCGACAGCGACAGACCCGGGGACATCCCAGACCCTGCAGCTCTGCCCGCGGGCCTGGCAGCAGCCCAGGGCTGACCCCAGTACTTACTGTTGGGTGGAGAGTGCGAAATCCCAAGGAGAGACCTTTTAGGGCCAGAATTTCCCTCTCCTTCGACTCCTGGAGGCTTTGGCTCGGCGAGTTGGCAGAGCAGCTGCTGCTGCTGTCAGATGGTCACGAGTGAAACCTGAGGACATGCGGGGTCCTTCAGGTAGCCTGGCCCGTCTCAGCTGTGGCATTCGCTCCCCGCCGCGCCAATCACGGCGCTGGCAGGGCCGGAGCCCCCGCGGCCCCA
>WEZZ01003715.1:86187-129575 GCA_013400585.1 Chloropsis cyanopogon
GATGGGATGGGATGGATGGGATGGGATGGGATGGGATGGGATGGGGTGGGATGGGCAGCCCCCACCCTGGGCAGGAGGACCCTTCACTGGGGTGGCTGGCATGGGGGGACCGCCAGTGCCTCCCACCCCGTCCCGCATTGTCCCCAGGGCCACTCACCTGAAGCATGGGGAGGAGCAGCAGGAGCAGCAGCGAGCGGGGCCGGGGCGGCTGCCAGGGACCCTCCACGGCCGCACCCAGTGGGGTCCCGGTTCTGTCCCCGAGCGTCTGGGGACAGCCCAGCTCCTCCTTCATGACCCGGCGCTCCGGGGGTGCCCCAGCACCTTCCTGCCCTNCCCTGCCCCACGGGGCTCTGCTGGCCCCAGGGTGGCCGGCAGCGCTGCCGTCCCCGTGCCAGCCCTGTCCCCCGCCCCGTCCTGCCTCTGCTCCCCGGGGCACCCCCGAACCCCTCCCCGATATTCCCCCTTCCCAGAAAGTCCTAGGATGAGCTCTGGGGGTGTGACAGCCCCATCCTCTCTGAAAATTGACACCAGCTCTGCCTGGCCCTGGGTTTGGGGTCGCGATTTTGGTGTTTTGGGTGTGCCGGGTGTTGTCACCTCGGTGCCAGAGCAGAGCAGAGCAGGGAAGGTTTTGGGGAACCCCAGGCACCACCTGGGATTGACACGGAGCAGGGAACACCTGGAGCTGCATTCCTGGATCTCCCGAGGGGATGGGGCTGCCTTTGCATCCAGACTCCCAAGCATCACCTGGGCTCTTCTTACAGAAAAAAATCTAAAATTATGTATCTGCAAATACATAAATATGTATAAAATCTATATAAATATGTATTGTGGATATGTAAAATAAATGTATTTATAGAATTCTCTCTGCTAGAAAGCCCCAGCTCCCTCACCAAGGGGAACTTTGACTCAAACGTCACCACGCTAATTATTTTAGTAATGGGACCCCCAATTCTGAGGAGACTTTAGGGGTCCCATACCCAATTTTGGGAAGATTTTCAGGTTCCCATCCCCAATTATGGGGAGATTATGAGGAAATTTCTCTGGTTGCCACCCCCATTTTTGGGGAAAATTTTGTGGGTCTCTGGGGTTCCCACCCAAACTTTAAGGGAGACTTTAGGGGGTTTAGACATTTAGGGTCCCATCCCTGATGTTGGGGGGAGGGGGGGGTCTCTGTGGGCCCCATCCCCAATTTTGGGGAGACTTTTGGGGGGTTCTGGGAGCCCCATCTCCAATATTAGGGGAGATATTTAGGGGTCCCATTCCCGGTTTTGGGGAGGTCTCATTAAGAAGCTCTCTGTAAACGAGATCACCCTAAAAAACGCGGATGAAAGAACCGGATCCGCAATAGTTCCGAGCTCTCGTTTACAGTAATGAGGAGGCAAAGGCTGAGCCCGGGGTTATGCTGACACCAAAGCTGCCGAGGCCGGGCCAGGCTCATTAACATCTGAAATGGAACCACCCAAATTAATCATTTAATTTTCCAGCAGCCCACAAACATGGGGATGGAGCCTAAAGCCCGAATTAAACCGTCCCCGCTGGAAGAACCCGCGCCCCCCTCGGCACCGCCCCACAGGGGCTGCTCTGGGCTGGGGGTGGCCTCCGGGTGCCCCAGGTCCCCACAGGGCCGATCTGGGGCCGTCTGGTGGCAAACGGGCCGCGGGCTCTGTCCCGGGCTGGGAGGTGGCCGGGCTGGTTGGAAAGCCAGAGGAAATGGGGAAAGCATCGCTGGGGGGTGGGAACCCCTCTCCCCTCTCCCAGGAGGATGGAGAGCCCCGGGCTCCTTCGGGCGGTTCCCAACCCACACATTCCCGAGCTGCTCNCTTAAGACCCTTCCCTGCCGCGGGTCTCGGTCCCTGCCCGTGTCCCCTCGCTGTGGTTGTCCCCGGCGCCGCTGGGCTCCGTCTCTCCGCCGGCCGGGATGTCACCGCTCCGGGATCCGAGACCTGGAGGCTCCTCCCTCCCCTCCCCTGCCCGCGCTGGGGTTGGACGGAGCAGCTCGGGAGGGACCCCCAGGCTGGCACTGCCCCCCAGCACCCACCGGCGACTCGGGACCCCCGCGCCGGGCCCAGGGCGTGCCCAGCGGGGACACCGAGCCCTTCCCGGCTCCCTGGGTNTTTGACTCAAACGTCACCATGCTAATTATTTTAGTAATGGGACCCCCAATTCTGAGGAGACTTTAGGGGTCCCATACCCAATTTTGGGAAGATTTTCAGGTTCCCATCCCCAATTATGGGGAGATTATGAGGAAATTTCTCTGGTTGCCACCCCCATTTTTGGGGAAAATTTTGTGGGTCTCTGGGGTTCCCACCCAAACTTTAAGGGAGACTTTAGGGGGTTTAGACATTTAGGGTCCCATCCCTGATGTTGGGGGGAGGGGGGGGTCTCTGTGGGCCCCATCCCCAATTTTGGGGAGACTTTTGGGGGGTTCTGGGAGCCCCATCTCCAATATTAGGGGAGATATTTAGGGGTCCCATTCCCGGTTTTGGGGAGGTCTCATTAAGAAGCTCTCTGTAAACGAGATCACCCTAAAAAACGCGGATGAAAGAACCGGATCCGCAATAGTTCCGAGCTCTCGTTTACAGTAATGAGGAGGCAAAGGCTGAGCCCGGGGTTATGCTGACACCAAAGCTGCCGAGGCCGGGCCAGGCTCATTAACATCTGAAATGGAACCACCCAAATTAATCATTTAATTTTCCAGCAGCCCACAAACATGGGGATGGAGCCTAAAGCCCGAATTAAACCGTCCCTGCTGGAAGAACCCCGCGCCCCCCTCGGCACCGCCCCACAGGGGCTGCTCTGGGCTGGGGGTGGCCTCCGGGTGCCCCAGGTCCCCACAGGGCCGATCTGGGGCCGTCTGGTGGCAAACGGGCCGCGGGCTCTGTCCCGGGCTGGGAGGTGGCCGGGCTGGTTGGAAAGCCAGAGGAAATGGGGAAAGCATCGCTGGGGGGGTGGGAACCCCTCTCCCCTCTCCCAGGAGGATGGAGAGCCCCGGGCTCCTTCGGGCGGTTCCCAACCCACACATTCCCGAGCTGCTCCCGACCTTCCTGCGGCGAGGAGGAGCTGGGACAGGCGGCGGTGGCCTGACCTCCTTCCCGCTGCGGGTGACCTGCCCAGCCCTGCTGGCCCGGGCTCATTCTCCCCTTCGGCAGGAGCAAGAGGGAAAGAAACGAGGAGAAACTCTCAGGATTGCAAATCCGGACCCAAATCCCGCCCGCTCTGGGCTCCCCCCAGGGGGTCCCATATGGGCTGGCGGTGTCCATTCATGTGGCGGTGACAAGTGGCAGAGGTGACAGGCGGAGGGGACAGGACAGGACAGGACAGGACAGGGCAGGAGGATTTGCCTCGGGCACACGGCTGTGGTGTGGCAGCACGGCCCCGGTGGCGGGGAACGGCGATTGTGTCCCCGCCGAGGCCGCAGGGAATGTCCCCGGGGGCTGCCCCGCAGGCACGGCCGCTCCCGTTGATCCCGCCGCGAATTCGGGATGACTCAGCCGCTTCCAGAGCAAAGGAAGTCACTGACAGGACTCTTCCTGCAGGTGACGAACGCTCATTTAGGGAGGGCTGGGATCACTGATTGTGCCGCCTCCATCCCACCGGGAACGTACCAGGTGGGGTCCCCGCCCCGTCCCAGCTGCCTCTTCCTGGGTCTTTCCTCCGTGGAAGGAGGCAAGTCTGGGAAGGGAAATTCGGAGGAAGAGGAGCCCTCGATGGCTGGGTGACAGCTTGGGGGCGACGGAGATCAAAGCACTGGCAGCGTGAGACCGCCTGGAAAGGGAAAGGGAATTTTTTGTATTTATGGTTCAAAATGAGGAGCTTAAACCCATTCACAGTTCTGGACACAGAGAGCGTTCCCAGAGGTGTGTCCTGAATGTGACAGCGTGATGGTGGACAGCTCGGGGGACAGCAGCCCCCACACTGCCACCCCATAGCCAGGGTTTGTCCCCGTGTGCAGTGCCAAACTGGTCTGGGACTGGTTTTTGGAGCCCCTGGGAGGCAGCAGGGCTTGGGGGGATGGGTTGCCTCAGCGGTGCTTTCTTCACCTCCCCCGAGTCTTGGGCAAGGCTGCTGATCCTGCCGGGGTTTCCTCACTTTGGGAATCTCTCTGGCTCCGCTTGGTCTCCCGGGAAGGGAAGTGGTACAAGGGATGTGCTGTCACCTCCAGGGCAGCTCAGGGCTCGGTTCCTCGCCTCCCCGGTGCTCCCGGTCTGCCCCGCCCCCATGCCCTGCCTGCCTCTGCTCTCTTATTGTGCCAGAGTTGGTTGATGGCCCGCAGAGGGGGGCTGGATCCCACTGATCCCATTCCAGGAGCTGGAGCAGCACCCACACGGCCCAAGAGGTGGCAGAGGGTCCCTGTCCCTCCTGGTCCCTGTTCCCAGGGACTGACCCCATTCCAAGGCCTTGGAAGCAAAGGTCCTGACAAGCAAAATTCCTGGGGCTCACAGATCCTGGGGCTCACCCTGTGCCTGAGCAGGGACAGGGCTGAGATCCCGGCCCTGGGCTGGGGGTAGGGGGGAGTTTTTGAGGGTTTCCAGAAGAAATCCCAGAGTTGCTGTAAGAGCTTCCAGAGGGAGCAAATCCTCTGCTGGGCATACTCATGGTGTCCTTGGCACTGGGTGGCTCTTCCAGGGGACAGCGGGACCTGTTCCCATCCGAGCTGGAGAATCCTCTGATCCCTCCTGGGTTTTCCCTGATCCCTCCTGGGTTTTCTCTGATCCCTCCTGGGTTTTCCCAGTGGATGTTTTATGTGTCCCCACTAACACCCCAAGGTGGGAACACAAACCGGTGCAGGGCTGTCACCTCTCCCAGTGTGGGTGAGTCAGACTGGGGGGTCAGCAGAGGTGGCACCTCCAGCTGGGGCATCATTCGTACCTCGGGAAGGGGACCTGGGGACAGCAGAGCCACAGCTGCCTTTGTCCCCATCCCACCTGCCTTGACACTGGCACTTCCCTGTGCCAGCCTCTGCTTTCCCGGCTAGTTCCTGTCCTGCCACTCAGGTCCTTCTGGCCATGGGTCCTCCTGCTCCTCCTCCTGTTACTCCAAAAGACCGGGAGTGCTCCTGCCCTGGGACTGCCCCCACACGGACCTGCAGCCCTAATTCCGTGACCCTGAGCTTTGTAGAGGTTTAGGAGTTGGAGTGATGGGATGTTCTGGGGGAATTGAAAAGGGCCAGGGGACAGGCTGGAGCCAGGCACAGCCCAGAGCTGAGCCCAGCCTGAGCCCTGTCCTGCTGCACAGCACACTTGGGACCAGCCTTGCTTGTGTTTGCTTTGGCTCAAGAAAACTTCCCAAATTCCCTTCCCTCCTTCACCTCCTTCTCCTTCTCCTTCTCCTTCTCCTTCTCCTTCTCCTCCTCCTTCTCTTTCTCCTTCTCCTTCTCTCCTCCCCTCTGCCAATAATGACCCCCAGGCTGCCATGGCAGGGCTGAGGACATTCCAGGCAGGCCCCTGTCACCCTTCATGTCCTACCCCTGGCACGAGGCTCCCTTAGACTCCTCACCCACCATCCCAGCACCTGAATCCCTCCCAAGGGGAGATCGGATCGGGACCAGCCCAGCTGGGCTCTGCCAAATCGGGCAGGAAGCAGCACAGTAATTAAATGGGCAAATAATGGGAATTTAGGATTATAACAAAAGGCAGAAAAGCAATCCGGAGGGGGTTGGAAAAATTAGGAACACAGAGAAAAATCCAATCAAGCAGAAAATAGCCCAGACTGGAGCCAAGGGCTGGGGGCTGACGCAGCCGGGCTCGGAGCGTTCCTCCCTGGGGGCTGGGGGAGGATTTGGGGGGGTCTCCGGTGTCGTTCTGGGGCAGAATGAGAGTTTTGGGAGAGATTTGCTCCTGAGCAGAGCTGGCCGCAGGCTGAAGCCCTGGGAAAAGTTCCCAGATCTGCACTGGGGCACGGCAGATCTGGGATGTGATATCCATGGAAATCTCCCAGAGGAGCAGCCTGGAAAGGGCGGCTGGGGAGTGGAGGGGAGCAGCCTGAGGCTGGGGGGCTGCGATCGGCCGGGGTCTCTGGGGGAACAGAGTGCATTTTGTTGGAATTCAATGTTTGGTGCAGACTCCCCATTCCCAGGACTTCCTGGGATGAGCGGGGACATGCTGAGCTCTCTGCCAGGAGCTGGCTGTGCTCTGCTGGGCACAAATCCTTTGGGAATATCCTGGGAAGGACCCGGGGCAGGGGTCTCTGGGGCTCCCATCCCAAATTTTGGAAAGACTTTTGGAGGTCTCTGGGGTTCCTATCCAAATTTTAGGGAAGATGTTTGGTTCCCATCTCCAGTTTTGAGGAGATTTTGGGGGGGCCTTCTGTGGTTCCCATCCCAAATTTTGGGGAGGTTTCTGGAGGTCTCATCCCAAATTTTGGGAAAGTTCCAGCAGCAGTCTGGAGCTAGGCTCTGCTGCCAGCACTTCCTGCTCATTCCCAGGTTTCTGTGGTGCAGGGAGCTGGGACACAGCCCCACGGGACCTGGCACGGTGACAAGAACATCCCGGGGACCCCAGGTGGCGCCGAGGCTTCTGACATCCTGGGGACAAGCCCTCACATGCCACTGAGGCTGTGACATCCTGGGGAGCAGCCCTGGGGTGGCACTGGGGCTGAGTGATATCCCAGGGACCATCCCCAATTTTGGGGAGACTTTTGGGGGTTTCTAGGAGTCCCATCCTCCAGTGTTAGGGTAGATGTTTAAGGATCACATCCCCAATTTTACAGGGGTCTCTGGGGGTCCCATTCCCAATTTTGGGGAGACTTTGAGGAGGTTTTTGTGCTTCCAAACCCCACTTCTAGTTGAGAACTTTGGAGGACTCTGGCGTTGCCACCCAAATTTTAGGGGAGATTTTGGGGGTCCCATCCATAGCTTTGGGGAGACTTAATTAATCCAAAGTCCCTCCCATTCCCTGATGAAGCTCAGATGCCATTAACTGCTCCTTTCACCCCCTCACCATGAGACACAGGGTCGGGGACACGGCCCAGCCCCGTGGGGACACACGAACACCCCAGCCCGGTATCCGCAGGACCTTTCCCGGGGATTTCCTGTCAGGAAAACCAGCCCGGGGACATTCCTGGCGCGCCCGAGCCTCCCTCCGGGCACGGTTTGTTTCCCCCGGGAGCCCTGGAGACGATCCCGGCTCCTGCCGCAGCTTCGCTCCCCTCGCACCCGAGCCATGGAGGGGGGAGCGGCCGGGGACCCCCGCGGGCTCTGGGGGGACCCCCCGGCAGGGACCTTCCTTGTCCCACGCAGGGTGAGCCCCGGAGCGCTTCTGCCTCTGGATTTACGGGATAAGGGTGGAGATGGGATGGGGCGGGAGGAGAGAGGGGTTGGGATGGGCACCGACGGTTTTGCACACGCCTCCCGGCGCCCCGCAGACCCCGAAAGGCCATCCGTGCGCAGGGACCTGTCCCCAGAGGCGGGGACTCTCCAGGTCTGGAAGTCATCCAGGATGGGAGGGCGGTGTCCCTGGAAAAACCAGGGGAGAGCAACCATTCCCTTCTGCAGGGCTCCCGTCCCCCGGGCCACGTGCTCCTCCCGCCAGCAGCCCCGTCCCCTCTGTCCCGCCACCATCGCTGTCCCGCTCCCGCCTGCCACCAGCCGTGTCCCCTGTGTCCCCCTGCCCCGCTGCCAGGACGCTGGATTAACCCGGGAATGTGCAATCCCGGGGTTCTCCTTCCCCTCCTGCCTTCCAGCTGCGCGCCGTGGGATCGCCCGCCGGAGCCGTCCCCGTGTCCCGGCCGCCGGTGCTGATCCTCCAGCAGCTCCCCGGGCCCGGGGCCGCCCCCGCGGGACCCCCGCCCGTCCGGGGAGGTGCGTGCGGGCAGGGCTGGGAGAGGGCAGCGCTAAACCCGGCTTGACTTCAGCCGCTCCTTTTCCCAGCCTTTTCCAGGGTGAGAGGCCGGGGACTGAGCCACACTCAGGAATGTCCATCCCGTCCTTGGATGGATGTTCAGCCCCACAGGATGCGATTTTTGGGGATTTTACCAGGTCTGGGCTCCAACTCCAAGATGCTCCCAGGAAACAGCCCGGGGCTGGGGTGGTTTTTTTGCTGTTGGTGTGGGTTTTTTTTTTTTTTTAATTCACCTGTTTATGTTCTCCAAAACCCCATTTCCTGCTGGCATCCCCGGGGAAAGCCGGGGTGTGACAGGCTCCTTGGAATTGCAAGGTGGGATTGAGTGGGATTGGAACCCTGGGCTGTGCCACTGTCCAGAGGGGCTTCGCCCAACCTTGTGCCCCCAGGCTGCAGCAATCTGGGCTGGGGGTGCTGGCAGCAGGGCCAGGGGCTGTGGTCACCAGAGACAGCAGGGCCAGGGGCTGTGGTCACCGGGGCCAGCAGGGCCAGGGCTTTGGTCACCAGAGACAGCAGGGCCAGGGCTGTGGTCACTGGGGCCAGCAGGGCCTGGGGCTGTGGTCACTGGAGCCAGCAGGGTCAGGGGCTGTGGTCACCAGAGACAGCAGGGCCAGGGGCTGTGGTTACTGGGGCCAGCAGGGCCAGGGGCTGTGGTCACTGGAGGCAGCAGGGCCAGGGGCTGCGGTCACCGGGGACAGCAGGGCCAGGGGCTGTGGTCACCAGAGACAGCAGGGCCAGGGCTGTGGTCACTGGGGCCAGCAGGGCCAGGGGCTGTGGTCACCAGAGACAGCAGGGTCAGGGGCTGTGGTCACTGGAGGCAGCAGGGTCAGGGGCTGTGGTCACTGGGGATGCACCACGGGCAAAGTCACCTTGTGTTTCGAGGAGGGGTAAGGTGGAGCTGTCCTTAAAAATCCGGGGAGGAAAAAGGATGCTGCAAATCAGTGTGGAAGGAGAAGAGAGAGCCAGCCTGGCCTCTCTGGGGTGGGAGGATCCATTCAGAGCTGCCAGCACGCAGTGACCCACCCCTGGTTCCATTCCTTGCTGCTGGGGTGCTCCCTGCTCCCAGATCCAGTTCAGCAGAGTCCCAGGATGTGCTGGGGTGCTCCTGGCTGGAGGGACAGCCACCTCCTGGTGTCCTGGGAGCCCAGCCTGTCAGCTCTGGAGCCTTTGGGGATCTGGCACATGGGGTATGGGGTGCTCCAAACCCCTTTTTACTCCAGGTCATGGAACCAGGGAATCCCAGAATGGTTTGGACTGGAAGGCACCCTAAGGATTGCCCAGTGCCACTCCTGCCATGGGCAGGGATGCCTCCCACTGCCCCAGGGTGTTCCAAGCCCTGTCCAGCCTGGTCTGGGACACTTCCAGGGATCCAGGGGCAGCCACAGCTGCTCTGCGTGGATGAAGCCAGCAGGATCTCAGGGGAATCCAGCAGGTTTATAAGAATTTTCCATGGGAATTTCACACCTGCAGAAAATGGGGATGGTTTTTGGGGATGCAGAGCCAGATTTGGGGCTGCCTCTGTGTGGATGGGCCTCAGCAGCCACCCTCAGTGTGGCCATCCAGCCAAGGGGACAGGGACACTGCCCTGGGCCCAGCTCCTCATGTGGAGCCAGGCAGGAGCTGAGGAGGCACTGAGCATCCCCACCCTGCTCCTCCCCTGGATCCAGCTCCCAGGAGCGGGGACTGGGATCCAGGATCACCCCCATGGTGCAGCCCCAGCTCCTGCCCCGTGGGGGGCTCTGAGCCCTGTGCACGGAGCAGAGCTGACCCTGGAGTGCTCTGGGCCATCCCAAGGGTGCTGCCTCTGCCAGCTGCTGCCAGGGCAGGTGCTTCCCAAGCCCCTGAGCACTTCCAGGGTTGGAGAAATTCTCCCCAGAATGGGTGGAAAGTCTGGTGCCTCCAGCCCCATAAATCACCCCTCATGAGCCAGCCCAGATGTTCGGTTATATTTGCAAGGAAGAAAAGGCTCAAATATGGCAATTTTCAAGCTTTATCCGAGCAAAATAATTTTAAACACCACATGAGGCTTCCAAGCCGGGGTGGGGGAAGCCTGGCTTTGCTCCCACTGCTTGGGAACAGGGAGGAGCCCTGGGCCCGCCCCATCCCAGGCACTCATCCCAGGCTGCGCTCCTCCTGCCCTCCATCTGCTCCCTCTCTGACGCAGAATCTCAATTTCTCTGGCAGATTTGATGGAGTTGATGCTGATTCAAACCTCCCAAATGCACCAGCTGTTGATGCATGGCCTGGCCATGGCAGCTCTGGTGCCCCTCGGTGCGGGGCCAGCCCCAGCCCCTGCCCAGGTGAGGCTCAGGGGGGCTTGGTGGGCAAAGGGACCAAAGAGGGGCCAGAGGGACCTTCCCAGGGCTGTTCAGGAGAGTGGGATCACCACGTCCTGCTTTGGGACCCTCTGGGTGCAGCACCTGGCTGGTGCCAACCCAGCTCAGAGCAGCCCTTTGGGGTTTTGGGGCTTTGGTTTGACCCCCAGCTCTGACAGCTCAGACACCTTCCAGGCCCTCGGGCAGAGGTTCAGCCCAGCTGGGAAGAGCCAGAACCCTCTGGAAGCACAGCCCAATCAGGCAGGAAGGCTCTGCAGGGGCCGCCATTTAAAAATCCATCTCGAACAAAAACCACATGAAACATTTCATCCCCTTGGGGGGGAACGATGCTGCTTTTGGGGCAGGACTGGGCTGTGGCAGCTGCTGAGCTCACTGCCAGCTGGCACCTCCTGGCACTCACCCCCTGCCCTCCCAGCGCCACAAGTGCAGGGTGGCCAGGACTGGACCCTGCCTGCTCAAACGGGTCTCAGACAGATCAAAGGGGCTTTTCCCACGGGGTTTTGGTCCCATCGGTGGGGCTGCCATCCCCTCTGTCCCCAGCAGCCGCGTTCCCACGCTGCTGCCCGCGGGGCTCTGTGTGGGACCGAGCCCACCCAGCGGGAGCAGCCGGGTGCGATCCATGGGAAGCGGCGCTTTGGGAGCCCCCGAGCCCGGCCCAGCCCTGCCTCGGTCCCTCCCCGCAGGGGCTGACGGAGCCTTCGCAGGGCGAGGAGGAAGAGGAGGCCGTGGTTTTCCACCATCACTACATCCCCTGGCCCGCCCCCGGCCCGGTCCCCGTGCGGTTCCTGCGCTCCTCACCTGGGGACGAGCGGTGAGTGCCGGGGTGGCTCGGTGCCACCTCGCTGTGACAGCACCTCCAGGGGACACCATCAATCCGTCACTCACCTGTCCTCGCTCCTCTCCAGCAGAGCTGTGCCCCCCCCACCGCCCCCCAGTGCCACCGGGACGGTGGGACCCGGCGTGCCCCCAGCAGCGGGTAAGGACAGCCTGGGGGACATTGTCCCCATGGCCCCCGACAGGAGCAGCTGTCCCTCAAACTTCCATCATCCCAGGCTGAGCTTCCCTGCTCCCTGTCTCCATGCCATCCCACGCCGTCCCGGGGCTGGAATCCCTGTCACACCCCCTTGTCCCCACAGAGTACTACAGCGCGGAGGAGCGGCGGCTGTGAGCTCTGCCTCCCGAAGATCCCGGACGGATGCTCCTCGATTCCCATGGTTCTGGGGTGGTTTCCCCGCTGAGCCCCCCAGGGCAGGGGTGTCACAGCGCTGTCACCAGCCCCAGGGACACCCCGGTCCCAGCTGGGCACTGCGCCCCCGCCGAGCCACGAGGCCGGGGTGGCACAGGCTGTGCTGTGTCCCCGTGGGTGGGGACAGAGGATGGTCCCAGTCCCTCCAGCTCTCAATGCAGCATTGCCTGTAATTAATTTGCTTTGTTAAGAGAGCACCCTGCTGCCGCTAATTAAGCATCTGTAATTACATGGGCTGGTGGCTCCGTGCCTGAGTGCAGGGGCTCCCTCGGGGCTGTGGGGCCCAGAGCCTCCTGCACCCCGTGTGGGGGGGTCTGTCAGAGCCTGGGGGTGCTGACAGCAGTCCGGGGGCATCTGTCAGGGGTGAGGGGGTACTGGGGTGGTGCTGGAAGCTCCAGAGTGAGATCTCCTGGCTGAGCACGGGCAGAGCTGGATCTTGGTGGGGATGTGGTCGGGAGAGTGAAATCACTGAGTTTCCCAGGATTCAGCAACCCCTCAGCTCTCCAGGAAGCAGGAGGAAGTGGGCAGTGAAGGCGTTTGAGTGCTGGGAGCTGTCCCCTGCCTGTGCCACCTCTCCAGCCCCATGGAGGGGTGCCAGCCCTGCTGTGCCCTAGGGGGTTTCCAGGCTTTTCCCTGGAGCAGAGCTCCTGGCAGGAGACCTCAGGGCTGGTGGTCTGGAGCTCCAAGGACACAGAAAGGCACCTTAAACCCCCACCCTGGACTGCCCTGCCTCTCCTCTGCCCAGTGGAAGGCAGGATTTACCTTCCCTGTGCTCTGGAATGGGCAGATCTTCCCCAGCCTGGCCCCTGGGGGAGCTCCCAAATGTGGAGCAGGAGGATCACGTTGGATTCCAGCAGGAAGGTCCAGCTCCTCCAGCTGGGAGGGACTGAAGGAGGCATCCAAAAGCAAAGCTGGGATTGATGCGAGACCAGGCTGGTGCCCAAAGGTTCCCACATGGACCCAGAATGGGAAGGAGGAGGTGAGGAGTCACCTGGAATGGGCTGGACAGGAAGGGTGGGCTCGAGATGTGACCCAATCTTTGCTTTAATAGGAGAATAATGAGAGGAATGGGAGGGTGAAGCAATGGGCATTGCAACACCCCTGGTGGACGTAACCCCGGGGTTACTGGTCAAACAGGGGCACCCTTCAGCATGGCCAGAGCCTGGGGACATCTCTGTCACCTCCAGGGGACAGGGGAAGGTGTGGGTGGAAGAGCAGCCCTGGGCACAGCGGGGGCAGCGATGCAGAGAGCTCGGGCTGAGGGCAGGTCCTGCCAGGCGAGGGGCAGGAGGGCTGGCATGGTCCCAGTGGATGTGGAACCTTCCCAGGAGTGGCCTGGGGGGGACCGGGAGACCCCCAGAGGCCCCGTTGGGGTCATTATGGGGAGGCACAAGGGGGTCTCACTGCTCACATCTCCTGACTGAGGTCAGGTCTGAGCTGATGGCTCTGGGAAGCAGCGCAGGGATGTCCCTCCTTTCCCCACCCCTGGAGATGTCCCAGGCCGGCTTGGCCGGGGCTTGGAGCCACCTGGGATAGTGGAAGGTGTCCCCGCCAATGGCAGAGGATGGCACTGGATGGGCTTTGAGGTCCTTCCCACCCAAACCGTCCTGGAATTCTGGGATTCCCTGATTTGGGCCATGGACCAGAGGGGCTGGGAGACGCTGCTGGGGGCGGACACCAGCCCAGTGTCTCTGCTGGGGCAAGGACTTGGTTCCAGGAGTTTCCAGGGGCCTGGCCTGGATCCTGTGTGCCCAGTGCAAGGCACCAGAGCAGGAGAAGAGGTTAATTACAGCCTGTGCTAATTGCACCCATGAAAACACCTCATGCAACACAGCCCCTGGCTGCCAACTGGGCCAAGGGCTGGCATCTCCTGCAGGCTGGGCTGGCAGCGAGGGGTGGCAGAGTCCAGCCCCCCAGGCACTGTGGGGACCTTGGGGACAGATGCTGGGTCTTGGGAGGGGAGGGCAGAGGGGCTCCTGCTGCCCAGACTGAGCAAGGGATGGGGAGCACTGGTGCCACATTCCCGCTGTCATTCCAGGCAGGAGATGTCTTCCAATAATCTGATGCTCTGCAGGGTGAGGTTTGGGTGCCAGCAGGTGACTGTGACCAGCCTGGCTGGGGTGATGGCCATGGACCAGGAGCAGCTTCTGCTGTCCCCACCAGCTGAAACTCCCTTTCCCAGGGCTAGCATCCATGTGGCCAGGAGAGATTCCCGGGACAGGAGCACTTTTATGAGCAACAGGTCTGATCTTATCAATCTGGAGTCACTGCAGTGGCTTTTAACAGCCCAGGAGGGCCCTGTCAGTGGTGACAGCTCAGGTGACTCAGGGTGCCCGTGTGACTCACGGCCACTCTCCACCCTTGGGTGGGTGTCCTGCTTCCACCTGAGCCACTCCATCCCGGGATGAGATCCAGACCAAGCCTTCCCCTGGGCCAGCCCCAGCCACCCACGCAGGATCCTCCTGATTCACCCGCCACGCTCCCGGCAGCCCCGGCCACTCTCCCGGCTCCCGGCCCGGCCGTGGGCTGAGCTCCAGGGTGGCACCATGGACGTGCTGCTGCTCCACGGGCTGCTGCTCCTGCCCCTGGCAGCGCTGCTGCTCTACAGCTGCAGCCGCCCCTTCCAGTACCTCTGCAAGATGGCCTTCTTCAACTGCTGGATCGTGGCCTTGGCCACCCTGCTGTCCCCCTTTGCCGCCTTCCGGGGACGCTCCGTGGAGAACATGAAGTGAGTGTGGGCTGGGGATGGGGAGAGCTGGCTGGGGCTTGGCTCAGGTGGAGGAAGTCCCATGGTTTGTGGCCACAGGCTCTGTCCTGCCCTGGATGGAGCCACAGCTGGGTCACAGCTGGTGGCAGAGCCCTGGGGCCAAGGTGAGCTCTGTGGTCACATCCATGGGGCAGTGAAGTGCATCTTGTGGTGTGAGAGGTGCTGGCTGTGCCCAGGGAGGGTCAGACCATGCTGAAGTTGGAATTTGTGATCCCTGAGGGATGAAATAACATAAAAGGAATCATTCCTGACCACGGCAATGTTGGGGTCATCACTTGGGTGGGTAACGGGGGTTTGGAGGTACCATCAGGACAGGGGGTAAATACATGCCCAGTGCTGTGTCCCTGGCTCTGGTTTTGCCCATGGGAGACCCGGGAACAGCACTTTGGCAGAGGGATTGAGGGTGGAGCGGCCCTGGCACAGATTATTCTGTGGCTGCCCCATCCCTGGAAGTGTCCCAGGCCAGGCTGGATGGGGCTTGGAGCCACCTGGGACAGTGGAAGGGGTCCCTGCCCATGGCTGCGGGGGGTACTGGGTGGGTTTAAGGTCCCTTCCAACCCAAACTATTCCATGTTTTTATGGTTTTGGGATGTCTTGGTGCCATCACCTGGCAGGGGCACAGCCCTGTCCCCATCACAGCCGTGTCCTGATCACAGCCATGTCCCGACTCTGCTCCCGAAGGGTGGAAGCAGGGAGATAACATCACGGAGATAACATCACTGTGCAACACCGGAGGAAGGTCTGGGTGCTATCAGGGTGTTGCAATCCCGTTGCTGGATTCCTGGGCAGGATGAGCACACCAGGAGGGATGTAACCACACAGGGAAAATATCCCAGCTTGAGAAACTCACCGAGGATTTGAGTGGATGGATCCCGGCCCGCGCGGGAGCGTGGTCAGAGGTTCGGTGGTACCGGTGGTGCTGCAGCCTCTCCCAGGCCCTTCCAGGCTGGAATGCTGGGCACACTCAGCGTCCAGGGCTGCCCCAAAGCCAGCGCTTCCGGCGTAGTGGAAATCCCCGAGGGAGGCAGTGACTCACCTGCCTTATCAGCGCTGCCTTATCTTGTCCCACCGACAGCTCAGTGCCCGGCGCAGCACGCCCAGCTCCCTCCCCTCCCAATCCCAAAGCCTGCGGCTCGGAGCGCTTCCCTGTCATTAGTCCTGGCTTTGGGGCACTGTTTCTCCTCGGATCCTCGGGGATCTCCGAGCCTGCGGCTCCCGAGGGATGGGGGCGATACCATGGACCCTGTGCCTCCTTCTCGCTCCTCACCCTGCCTGGTGCTGAGCCCTTCCCTGCCCTGTCCCGAGGGGGCAGGGACAGATGTGGGGACCCTGGCACAGACCCTCTGTGGGTTGGACAGTGCCCCATTCCAACACCGACGTGTCCCAGGATTTTATCTCCGTGCCTACTGGATTCCCTGGTGCTCCCTCCTCTCTCCATTCCTCTCATTATTCTCATACTGAGCGTTACCCGTCGCTGCCATCCCGATATTCCTCTTCCTGTCCAGCCCTCCCGGGATGTGACACCACTTTTCTGCTCAGATCCATCTCTTCCCGACACTGCAGGTCCGGGGGAGCGATTTGTGATTCCCCTAAGGAATGTACCCGGCCTGGCTTTCCCTTCCCCCTGCAGCACAAAGCTGTGCAGGGGTAGTCCCTGGGGTCACCCACATCCCTGGGGATCTGCCTGTCCCTCTGCCATCCATCCCCAGCGCTCATCCATCCCCAGCTCAGCTCCTCCTGGCTGGGATCTGTCTCTGGCTTTAGGAGTCTGGGATCTGGATTTCTGTCCACACACGGATCCGGCTGAGCACCTGGGGAGGCTCCCCCGGGCAGAGACAGTTTGTCCTCGTTGGGATGTGAAGATCCCGTCCCCGTCCCTATCTCCAACCCCTTCTCCATCCCACCCCTTCTCTTTCTGCTTTCCCATCATCCCTGGACACCAAAATCCTGTTTTTACCCTGCCCCCACCTCGTGCTGGTCACTCTCCCTCCTCAGCAGCTCCCTCTGCTCTGAGCCAGGAGCTGGGCCCAGCTCAGGTGGGAACCAGGTGAGTTCTGAGCCTCACAGGCTGCAAATGTGTGAGAAATCCAAGCATCCCTGAGCCTGAGCCCGGGTCCAGCAGAGCAGCCACAGCCTGGCCCAGCCCGCCCTCCCAGGCCGGTGCAGATCCGCTCCCCACACGTGTCCCACCGCCTTATCTCGTCCCTTATCTCTGGCAGGCTCCTGCGTGCCGCGCTCCTGCCCCTCAAGCGCTTCTACGGCATCAGGATGCAGGTGAGGGGCTCCGAGCGGCTGCAGCTGCAGGGGCCCTTCGTGATCGTCTGCAACCACCAGGCTTCCCTCGACCTCATGGGTGCGTGCGGCGTGGCGCGGGGCATCCCCGGCACCTCTGGGGGCTCCAGGGGTGCACCGGGATTGCTTTGGGGAGTCGGCACCGGGATTAGGGCAGGGATGTGTGGTGGGAACGGACCAGGAGAGCTCTTGGGACACGGCTGTGCTGCAGGGAGAGGAGGGACAGCGGGAGGTGATGCCACAGGGTGGTCCTGGGATTGGGGACAGCTTAAAGTCCTTTAAGTCAAGACTAGAAAAACCCCAACCTATATTAGGGTATAAATGATTAATTAATCTGTGCACTGATGAAATTTGGCCTCTCCAGAGAGTTCCTCTCTCCAGTTATCACCTCTCAGGACTGGCTGAGCTGCAAAATTTATTCATTCTTGATATCCAGCTGGTTTGTCCAACCTGGAGGTTCAATTTACAAGCACTTTTCCCAGGTGATTTTTCTGCTGCCAGTCCCATGGCATTGGGAAGGTGTTAATGGACGTTATCCGTGCCCCAGGAATGGTGGAAGTGATTCCTGAGCGCTGTGTGCCCATCGCCAAGCGGGAGCTGCTGTACCTGGGCACGGTGGGCTGGGCCTGTTGGCTCAGTGGCATCATCTTCATTGACCGCCACCGCAGGGACGCGGCCATCGAGGTCATCTCCCACACTGCCAGCACCATGCGGCGAGAGAACGTGAGAAAAACTGGTTTGGGGGGAAACACCCATGGGGTGAGGGGGGTGTGGGCAGGACTGACCTGGCTGAGGTCCGGGGTCACCTCTGTCCCTGTCCCCTGCAGCTCCGCGTGTGGATTTTCCCTGAAGGCACCAGGAACCCGGGCAAATCCATGCTGCCCTTCAAGCGTGGGGCTTTCCACCTGGCCGTGCAGGCCCAGGTAAGGGCACCCTTATGGTCAATCAAGTGTTGGACTCAATGGTCTTGGAGGCCTTTTCCAAAATGATTCCTTCCCCTTTGGCTCATCCTGGATGGAGCAGAGTGGGTGTGAACCCTGGGGCAGAGGGATGGGGAAGTTTGATCCCCAGGGATGCAGGGATTTGGTCCCCAGGGATGGACATGGTGCTGGGCAGCACCAGGGAGGGACAGGCAGGAGCAGGAGTCCCACCTGGGGAAGGCTCTCTCTGGGGGATCCCCTGACCCTCCGTGTCCTGCAGGTTCCCATTGTCCCCATTGTGATCTCCCCGTACCAAGACTTCTTCAGCTCCCAGGAGAAGAGATTCACCTCTGGTAAGGGAAGGACAGGAATTCCCATGGCAGAGGGCAGGGCTGGTGCTGGGGATGAGGCACCTGGGGGTGCCTGTGGGACACTGAGGGGTGGGGAGGCAGCTGGGGTGAAGATGCTCAGGGGAACACCCAGTTCCTGGTGGGATCCCCTAACTCATCCCTGGCTTTTCGCTCCTCTCCCAGGGACCTGCACCATCCAAGTCCTCCCCAGGGTGGAAACGTGGGGCCTGAGCCCAAAGGATGTCCCCAAACTGACCGAGAGTGTTCGCCAGGCCATGGCTGAGGCCCTGGCCCAGATGTCCATGAGTGACCACGGGGACCAGGACATGGAGCAGCCTCTGCTGGGGGAGGACAGGGGCAGCCCCCAGGGCTGGGGGGACACAGCTGGGAGCAGCAAATAGGCAGAGGGAGCGAGTCCCTCAGGGCCACCAGGGAGGTGTCCCTTGTCCCCTGAGGAGGTGTCCTGCAGCCCTGCCACCGCCCCAGCAGGACGGTGCCCTAAGGGGAGCAGAGTATGGCAGGATGGGGACCAAGCAGCACCCCTGAAACAGAGCAAGGTGCCCCCCAAAACAGAGCAAGGTGCCCCCTAAAGCCCCTCATTGTGACTGTACATCCCCTGGATGTTCCTCTGCCAGACCTGGAGCTGTGGCTGTCCCCCTGGAGCTGCGGCTGTCCCCCAGGATGGCTCCTGCCTGCTCTCTGGGCAGGGCAGGGATGGTCCAGGCAGGGCTGGGGGNGGCTGGGGGTTCCCAGCCCCGTTTTCCACTCCTGATTGTTGGGTTCCCCCATGGATTCTCCTTCCAGAGGCTCCTACAAGCTGGAAATGCTGTTTGGGTGCAGCCAGCTCTGGGGAGGAGCCCAGAATGTGTGGCCTGGGGAGGGGCACGAGGTCCAGGGAGGGTTGCCAGGGGGGGAGAACATCCTTAGTGCTGAGCTGTGAGCCAAGGGTGGGACATTAAAGAGTCTGGAGCTGGTGCTGTGTCCTGGCTGTGCTGCGGGGGCTGAGGGAGAGGGGGATCCATCTCTTCAGGGAGACTTCACCCCTGCACATGGAGCATCCCTGCACATGGAGCATCCCCACGGCTTCTCCAGGGATGGTGTGAGGAGCACATGGCAGCATGAGGGTTACACTGAGGGTCTGCCCCTGAGGTAGAGCTCTCCCTGCACCAGTAAATGCATAAGAAGAGCATCCATTGAAGCCTCAAATTCCCAGCAATACCTGGATCGTGCCCACCTGGACACAATCCCACCTGGAGGTGCCTCTCCATGGCCTCTGGACCACGATCCATCCAACAGCTGGATGGTTCCCTGCAGCCAGGCAGGGATTTAGGATCTCCTGGCTCCTTCCCAGCTGAGCAGATTCTGTGCCAGCACCCCAGGGTGGCAGCAGGGCAGGGACAGGGCAGGGTGTGGCTGTCCCCTTCTGGGGAGCAGGCTGGGCAAGGTTTCCCCTCCCACCTGGGATAAAATGTGCAAACCACGGGCACAGAGCTCCGGTTTGGCATCATTCCAGCCCTCAGGAGAGCTGGATTATGGAGGAAATCCTTCAAATCTGTTGCAATCATCTGACACCAAGCAGAAAGAGGCTTCCCATGAGGAACAACCTGTGGGATCAGGAGATGTCACGTGGACATGGCCAAGGGCACAGGAAGGTCCCATGTCCCAGAAACCCCCTTTAATCCTTTCCTGCTTCCCCAGATCCCCAACATGTGGCACAATCTGTCAGCTCTGAGCTGGCCTGGGGGTCCCACCACACCCCCACCCCTGAGTGTGGTTTGGCTGCCCGAAGTTTGGGTTTGGGGGGTTAAGTATCAATAGAATCATGGAATGGTTTGGGTAGGAAGGACCTTAAAGCCCATCTAGTTCTGCCATGGGCAGGGACACCTTCCACTGTCCCAGGGGGCTCCAAGCCCCATCCAACCTGGCCTCGGGCACTGCCAGGGATGCAGGGGCAGCCACAGCTGCTCTGGACAAAAGCTTGTGCTGCCTGGAGGGCCAGGGCCCAGCCAGAGCCCTCCCTGGATTTTCTATTGTCGGTGGGAGGTGACAGCTTGCGGAGAGGATGAAACCTTGGCATGGGGGCTCTGGGAACAACTTTCTTTGTTTGCTCCTCCCAGGCCTGCCCTGCCTGGCTGCTTTGGCTGCCCAGTCCTGGCACAGCTGCCCAGGGCAGTGCTGGGTCCCCATCTGTGGAGGTCCCCGGTTCAAAACCGGGCAGAAACACTAATTTCGTATAGTGGTTTTGGTTTGTTAATTTGAGATTTTTTTTTCTCTTTCTTGGGCCAATGCACTAATAAGTGTGGTGGGTTTTGGTGCTGGCTACCCACCTAGGCACCTCCTGCTGTGAGACAGGATTAGGAGAAAGGTAAGGCAGAGTCCAAATCTTCAAAGGACATAAAGAAAATTTTATTAACAGTAACTAACAGGGAAAAGGAAAAAAAAAAGGAATCAAAATAAACTATTCAGAACACTTCTCCTCGCCCTACAACTTTTCTTTCTCACTGACAATGTAAAGAAACAAAACTTAAAATTTTCCGTTAGTTTACTACCTCTAAAATAGTCTTTCTTCAGTTTACTTAGGGAGAGGAGTTTCTCTTGTTAATGTAATGGAGGCTTCTCCACAAGAGGAAAACAACAGTTCTCTCGTGGCTCTCAATTTCCACATCCAGCAGCCGCACGGGGAAACCTGCCAGCATGAAACTCTATTTTCTACAAGCCTTCCCACAGCTTGTGTAAGGGCCATGTCAACTCATGGGGTACTGTTTTAAAGATGAGCTGCTTAAAAGCAAAAATCCTCAATATCTATTTTTAAAATCATCTTCATCCCTGGGAGCAGAGATCCCTCTTCCTCTCCTAGGGACACAGGACTAGTCTTTTTTTGTTCTCTGTTCGAACTTCTCATAAGATTATAGCTAACATCTAACTTTAACATCTTCTTACTTCAATATAGAGGCTTTTGTTCGATATTAATTTGAACCCTTCGTCTCCCTATAGTTTTATGCGTTACAGGAAAAAAAGAGTCTTTTCTCTATAGCTCACAAGAAAATTTTAGCTCTAAAATTATGGCATTTCCTCAAACCTCCCATCTGGGACTTCTTCTGTCACTGACTATGATGTCTTTATGCTGTTCTTTACATGCTTCCATCTTGTTCCTTTCTCTCACTCGAGGGAGGATTGAAGCACTGAAAGGGTGAACACCTCACCGGGGCTCGGTGCTGCAGAGGCAGGAGTTGCAGCTGGGATGGAATCAGCCAGGCCAGGACTCAGCAGCAGCAGCCCGGGGTGAGGACTGGGGGGTCTCTCTCCCTCTTCCTCCCTGCCCGATGGTTGCGGACAACTCCCACGGGAGTGAAATCCCGGGGCTGCCCCGGGGCCCGGCGGGCTGAGCTGGCCCCGGGCTGGGTGACAAGCAGCCAGATGTCAGCCAGGCCGGCTCAGTTGGGCCTGGGCTGGGTGACAAGCAGCCAGATGTCAGCCAGGCCGGCTCAGTTGGGCCTGGGCTGGGTGACAAGCAGCCAGATGTCAGCCAGGCCGGCTCAGTTGGGCCTGGGCTGGGTGACAAGCAGCCAGATGTCAGCCAGGCCGGCTCAGTTGGGCCTGGGCTGGGTGACAAGCAGCCAGATGTCAGCCAGGCCGGCTCAGTTGGGCCTGGGCTGGGTGACAAGCAGCCAGATGTCAGCCAGGCCGGCTCAGTTGGGCCTGGGCTGGGTGACAAGCAGCCAGATGTCAGCCAGGCCGGCTCAGTTGGGCCTGGGCTGGGTGACAAGCAGCCAGATGTCAGCCAGGCCGGCTCAGTTGGGCCTGGGCTGGGTGACAAGCAGCCAGATGTCAGCCAGGCCGGCTCAGTTGGGCCTGGGCTGGGTGACAAGCAGCCAGATGTCAGCCAGGCCGGCTCAGTTGGGCCTGGGCTGGGTGACAAGCAGCCAGATGTCAGCCAGGCCGGCTCAGTTGGGCCTGGGCTGGGTGACAAGCAGCCAGATGTCAGCCAGGCCGGCTCAGTTGGGCCTGGGCTGGGTGACAAGCAGCCAGATGTCAGCCAGGCCGGCTCAGTTGGGCCTGGGCTGGGTGACAAGCAGCCAGATGTCAGCCAGGCCGGCTCAGTTGGGCCTGGGCTGGGTGGCAAGCAGCCAGATGTCAGCCAGGCTGGCTCAGTTGGCCCCGGGCTGGGGGGCAAGCAGCCAGATGTCAGCCAGGCCGGCTCCATCCAGCCCTGCAGCCTGGAGAAGAGCCCCAGCCTCCCCCATTCCCCCCGGCAGGGTCGGCCGGCCCGGCCTGGCTGAGACAGAGGCCAGGCCAGGCCTGGTTACCTGTTCCTGACCGGAAGAAGAAAGAGAGAGTTCCCGAGTTTTTTGTCTTTAACATGTGTTTTTCACTGAGGCATGTCCAGCTTTTTAGTGCTAGAAACTTCCCATGCCATGACAAACTACGCCACCATCCCAGGAAGGATTTCACAGCTGTGTGGAAGTGGCACTTGGGGACAGGGGTCAGTGGTGGCCTTGGCAGTGCTGGGGGAGCCGTGAGCTCCTCGTCCATCCAACCACGCTGGGATGTCTGTCAGGGCACTGACCCCCGCCCACATCCTGGCAGGACAGGATGAACTCCGGCCGTGCTCCCGCCTTGTGTCCTTGGGGGTGGGAGGTCCAGCCCCCTCAGGCCACCCACAGCCTGCGGGGCTGCTCCAAAGGGCAGGGAGATGGGCACGGAGCTGTGCCCAGCAAAACCTGAGCTGGGCAGGCATGGCGACACAGCCATGCTCATCTGAGATCCCATGGAAAAGGTCAGCCCCATCCATGGCTTCCTGTGAGGCCCTGGCACAGGGTGCCCAGAGCAGCTATGGCTGCCCCTGGATCCCTGGCAGTGCCCAAGGCCAGGCTGGACAGGGCTTGGAGCATCTGGGACAGTGGAAGGTGCCACTGCCATGGCAGGGAGTGGAAGTGCTTCAAGATCCCTTCCAACCCAAACCATTCCATGATTCCATGGTTCTCACACCCTCAAAGGGAAGGGAACTGCAAGGCCCCAGAGCAGGGGATGTGCTCAGGACACTGTGGGGCTGTAGTGGAGCTCCTCAACTGTCCCAAATCCCCACCAGGACAGAGGGAAGCAGCTCAGCCCTGCCCTGGTAGGTGTCCAGCTCCCATGTGTGGAATGGCAGCAGATGAGCGATGCCACATCCCAACACTGTCCTGTTCCTCTGTCCAGATTGGATGAAACTGGGTAAAAAGCCAGCCTGGGACATGTGATCACCCCAAATTTGGTTAAATTTGAAATACCTGTAAATTTTTCATTTCTGAGAAATCACGCCTGGCTCCCAGCCACTCCTCATGTTGTGCTCCCTATTTTCATTTTCTATGTATTCCTGCTGCCTTCTGACACCATTTCCCAGCAAACCTGTGTGGAGATGGCTCCTGTCCCAGACTGAAACTCCAGGGACCTTTCCCAATATTGCAAACATCCCTGGGATCCTTGACCCCCGGACGCTGTGGGCAGAGGGCAAACATTGCCCGGACTTTATCTGCATGTGCCCCGATTTCCTCAGTGGATGGGACACAAGGATCCCATTTCAGAGCCTGCAGCGGATCAGACGCAGATCCAGAGCGATCCAAGACCCACAGGGGGAGGCTGTGGCTGTTCCCAACATCCACATCCAGCTGGAGACATGATGTCTCCAGCCCTTCCCATCCTCATCACCATTCTGCTCCTCTCAGCCGGGGCCTCTGGAGCACCGTGAGTGCCCTCTGTGTCCGTCTGTGCCTGCTGGGGTGGTTTAACCTTGGCTCCTTGGCAGTTCCTGGTGGGATTCAATCTCTCCTGTGCTTGATGGGGTGGTTTAACCTTGGCTCCTTGGCAGTTCCTGGTGGGATTCAATCTCTCCTGTGCTTGATGGGGTGGTTTAACCTTGGCTCCTTGGCAGTTCCTGGTGGGATTCAATCTCTCCTGTGCTTGATGGGGTGGTTTAACCTTGGCTCCTTGGCAGTTCCTGGTGGGATTCAATCTCTCCTGTGCTTGATGGGGTGGTTTAACCTTGGCTCCTTGGCAGTTCCTGGTGGGATTCAATCTCTCCTGTGCTTGATGGGGTGGTTTAACCTTGGCTCCTTGGCAGTTCCTGGTGGGATTCAATCTCTCCTGTGCTTGATGGGGTGGTTTAACCTTGGCTCCTTGGCAGTTCCTGGTGGGATTCAATCTCTCCTGTGCTTGATGGGGTGGTTTAACCTTGGCTCCTTGGCAGTTCCTGGTGGGATTCAATCCCCCCAGTGTCTGGTGGTATGGTTTTGCTTCAGCCTCTTGGCAATTCCTGGTAAGACTCAATCCCTCCCCTGCCCTGGTTGCCGCCCAGGATGGGAATGCTCAGGCTGGGGGTTCTCCCTGCCCAGCAGCACTAAGGACATGGCCCCAGTGCCATGGTGGCATCTGAGGAGTTGTTGTGCCCTCACCTGCAGAGCTGAGTTGAGGAGCCAAGAGCAGCCTAGAAGCAGAGGGGGGAGGCTGGGAGGGTTCCTGTGCTCCCAGAGGCTTTTCCAGGTCTCCGTGGGGCCGTGCTAGATGTGCCTCACCCCCAGGGCTCTCCTGTCACTTGTCTCTGCCAGGAGTTACGTGGTGGTGTCCCCGGCCGTGCTGTACCACCCTCACCCTGCCACGCTCTGGGTGCACCTCAGTGACCTCCAGGGGCCTGTCCGGGTCCATGTCCAGCTGCAGGGGGACAGTGGGACCCTGCCCACCACCCTGCTGAGGAGAGAGGTCCTGGAGCCTCATCTGCACCTGAACGTCACCTTCCCTGTGAGTGTCACCCCAAACCAGCCGGGAGCAGGTAGGGCGGGCCCTGGGTAGCCTCCAGGGCGTTTCCATCAGCTCCACACAGGGCTGGGAACAGATGATACATCCCCATCTCGTGGCAGGGTCTCTCACCCCTCACACTGACAAAGCCAGGCTCAGCCGGTTATCCCGTGGCTGGAACGATCCCGTTTGCAGAGCTGCAGGGTGCTGGGGGACCCTGCCCAACCCCTGGCTCGGGAAAGGGGCTCCTGGGGGTGGGGAGTGCTCTGGGACACCTGGAGGGAGCCCAGGCACCGTCCTTGTCCTCACCCTGAGCCTGCTGTTCCCCCTGCAGGCTCCAGCTCCAGCCAAAGGGAAAGAGGAAATCGTGGCCCTGCACGTCTCAGTCCAAGGAGATTCCCTGAATGTCTCCGAGTCGAGGAAGGTGATGCTGAGAGCTCTGAACCCCGGGATCTTCATCCAGACGGACAAGGCTGTCTACAAGCCTGGGCAGGAAGGTGAGGGGGGCAGGAGGGACCACCCTGCCCTGGGACAGCCCTGGAGGGGGAGAGGGGTGAGGAGGCCGAGCCTTGCTCCGGCACTGCCTGGAAATGGGAGGGATTATCCTGGGATGTCTTGGGGTGCCCGGCAGGGGCACAGGGCAGTGCCAGGGCTCGCTGGAGGCCGTGCTGCTTGAGGGGCAGTGCAGGGCTCAGGGTGGATTTCCATTCTCCCTCCCATGGGGAGTTCCCCTCCCTGCGGATGAAGCCACTCCTCCATCTCCGTTTCCTTTCCCAGTGAAGTTCCGAGTTGTCTCTTTGGATAAAGACCTGACCCCCAGCAACCAGAAGGTGAGAGCAGGGCTGGGACGTGGGGCGGTGAAAAGGGCTCCCTGCAGTGTCCCAGCCGGCCGTGGGAGAGGTGTGGGAGTCACCTTTCCCTTCGGGAATGCTGCCCCGGCCAGCTCTGCCCGGGGAGCTGCCCCCGGGGCAGGAATGCCCTGTGCTGCTCAGGGATGCAGCAGGATCAGGAAGGAGAAAGCAGAGGGCACGTGTGACATGGGAATGTGCCCATGCCAGCTCCCAGTTAGGGATGCAGCCCTGGTGAGTGGGAAGTGGGGAATGTGCTGATATCCATCAAGGCATCAGACACCAGGAATACCGGCAGGCTCAGCCTCTGGCAGCCCTGAGCAATCACTGGAGTCCCTGGAAGTAAGTGCAGGATGTTCCTGATTAAAGGGCTTCCGGACCCTTCCTAAGGCGCTGGGAGATGCCACCTATCTGTGCCACGCTGGCAGTGCCCTCGGCTCAACCCTGCCACAGCCAGGCTCAAAATCCATCCCAAAGCATCTTGAGGGCTGGGAAGTTCACAGCATCCCACCTTCCCTCTGCCCCATCCAGGGTTGTGCCCACCCTGGTGAGACCCCAAGGAATGGGGTTGCTCCTCTGACCATCCTCTCTTTGCCTTCCAGCTGCCCCTGGTGTTCCTGAAGGTCAGTTTGGGACACCCAGGGAGTGGGGTGGGCTTGGGAGGGCCGGGACAGGGGACACGGCACAGCCAGGGGCTGTTTGCCGGGCTCCCTGGGCGCTGATCCCGCATGTCCCTGTGCAGGATCCCAGCGGGAATCGCATTGCACAGTGGCGGGAGGTGACCCCTCGCCAGGGAATCGTGGATTTGTCCCTCCCACTGGCCTCGGAGCCGGCCCTGGGCACCTACACCATCAGCGTGGAGGGGAAGAGCCATTCCTTCAGTGTGGAGGAATATGGTACATGGGGACTGGGAAGTGGGATCCCACCATGGGCAGCAGGTCTTGGCCCCCTCCAGCCACCCAGGAGATGTTGTCATTGTTCTGGGAGTGACCACCCTGTGTCCTTGTGCCTGTCCTCTAGTGCTGCCCAAGTTTGAGGTAACCATTCATCTCCCCAGTGCGCTGTGGGAGAAGGACGAGAAGCTCCCGTTGGAGATTTGTGGGCGGTGAGATGGGAACAGGGAATGGCGGGGATGGGGGGATCCAGCAGGCTGGGGCCCCCTGGCACAGCCTCTCCACTGTCCCCGCACAGCTACACCTACGGGAAGCCTGTCCAGGGGAAGGTCCAGGCTGGTTTGTGCCTCAGCCTGAGGCTCTGGCCTCACCAGAGCCGGAAGACCTGCACTGAGATTACTGGGCAGGTGAGTGTGGCCAGGACTGGGGGTGTCACTGGGATGGCTCCTTCCCAGGAATGCTGCTGACGGGGTTGATCTTGCCTCCAGACGGAGAAGAACGGCTGCTTTTCCACAGAGGTTTCATTAGCTGCCTTCAAGAAGACAATCTTGGGCTTGAAGAAGGAACTTGAAGTCGAGGCATCGCTGGTGGAGGATGGGACAGGTGGGGATGGGGGTGTGGCCATCCCTACATACTCCCAAGGGATTGGTATTCTCCAGGAACGTCCAAAAGCACTGCTGGGATTTAGGGATGCACATGCAGGGATGGGGTTTGGGTGAGTCAGGTCAGCCTGGCAAAACTTGGAATTCCAAGCAGAGGAAAAATGCCTTTCCAAGATTCAGCAGCTCTGCCAGTGCTGAGAGCTGAGTCCTGGCAGTGTAGAGTGGTTGGGTTCACCCAGGCTGGTGGGGTGGCTTCGCCTCCGAGCTCGTCCCTCACTCACCACCAGGAGTGCCTGGCCTGGCTGGAGAGAGGAGAGCAGGGCTTGTGCCTGTGTCCAGCAGCCCCAGGGGGCTCCTCATGATAGTGCTTTGGTGAAGAGCCTTTTCTGAAGTGTCTGCCCACAGCTGCACCCTGGCTTTAGGTCTGAAATATTCCACAGGGCTTTTGCTGCTCTTGTAGGAGATGCAAACTGTGCTGGGAGCTGCAGGAGGAAAGCCCAAATGTCCAGGGACCTTTTCTGCATGGGGACAGGGGCACTGGCCAGAGCTAAGCTGTGTCCTGCGTCCCTGCAATGCCCTGAGCTCCGCACTCACTCTCCACAGGGCTGGAGGTGAAGAGCACCAAGAGCTGCAAGGTTTTACGCAAAACAGTCACGGTCACCTTTGAGAACCCTGATCACGTCTACAAGCCGGGCCTCCCCTACAGCGGGATGGTAACGGAGGGTCCCCTTTCCCCGTGGGGCTCACCTGCTCCCTGCTGCTCCCAGCCCTGCTCCTGCCCACCCCCAGCCCTGTTCTGCCACAGCTGCAGCCCCAAACCACGGCATCTCCCCTTCCCTCCGGGCACAGATCCGGCTGCAGGGAGCCGATGGCTCTGGGCTGCCCCAGAGGCAGGTCCTGCTCTCAGTCATGAACCAGGGAAAAGAGAGGACACAAAGCGTCCTGACGGACAGCTCAGGGAGAGCCCCCTTCCAGCTGGACTCCTCTGGCTGGAGTGACAGTGTCTCCTTGCGGGTAAGTGCCCCACCCTTGTCCCCCCCTTGGGGGTCCTGGAGCTGCTTCCTCCAGTGGGGTGGGGCCTTGGAGCTGCACCAGCCTCGGGGGCTGGTGGGTGGATTCACCCCGATTCCCACCTCAGGTTCAAGTCAACGGGAGGACAGCTGAGAGCCAGGAGGAGGACTCAGCAGACACCTACCACGGTGCCTCTCTGAGAGTCATGCCCTACTCCTCGAAGAGCGGGAGCTTCCTGCACATCCGTGACCCGGAGGGGGAGCTGCCCTGCGGCCATTCCCAGCTGTTCCACGTGGATTCCATCTTTGGAAAGGAGGCTTTAGGCAGTGAGCTGAAGAACCTGGATCTGGTTTTCATGGTGAGCCTTGGCCCAGGGAGGGAGGGCAGCAGGAATCAGGGCAGTTGTGTGGGAAGGGCCACATCTCCACATACATTGTTCATGGTGGTGTCCCCAGGGACAGGACAATGAGCAACCTGTCCTGGAGAGACTGAGGGACCTGTCAGAGGAGGTGGCTGCTTCCACTGTTGGGTCTGCACCCCCATGGGAGCTGTTGGGGGCTGGAGACTTGGCATGGTCAAAAATCATCCCAGAACTCTCATCACGGGTCCGTCCTCCACCAGGGCACTTTGATTCCACTCTCAGCACCCATTTTGTTTTCACCTTCTCCTCTGCAGGTGCTGGCCAAGGGGACCATTACCAGCATCTTCAGGAAAGAAGTTGCTGTAGAGCCTGGTACGTCCCATGGCATTGAGGGGGGCTGTGCAGGGTTCTGCTCCCTGTGCCTGCTCCTCACAGAACCATGGAATGGTTTGGGTTAGAAGAGGCCTCCAAGCCCATCCCATTCCATCCCCCTGCCGTGGGTAGGGACACCTTGCACTCTCCCAGGGTGCTCCAAACTCTGTCCAACCTGGCCTGGGACACTTCCAGGGCTGGAGCAGTCCCAGTTTCTCTGGGTAACATCTCCCCCCTTTCCATGGCCCAGGACAGAGAGCCTCCCTGTCCCTGGAGCTGCCCATCGGGCCGGAGCTGGCACCCATGGCCAGGCTTCTGGTCTACGTGGTGCTGCCCAACGGTGAGATGGTGGCTGATGTCACTGAGCTCTACGTGGCCAAGTGCTTCCCCAACCAGGTGAGAGCAGTCGGGTTGTCCATGGCTGCCTGCCTAGGGATCCGTCCCGCTCCAGGTGCATCACAGTGTCGCAGTCTCTCAACCCATTCCCTGATCCCCAAACCCTCTGAGAAGAGCCTTCCCTACCTGTGGCTCGGTCCTGCCTCCCCACAGGAGGTGACTGCCTTCTGGCCCTGTCCCCTGCTGTCCCTGTGCAGGTGAAGATGGCGTTTTCTGAGGCCAGAGCCCTGCCTGGGGCAGTGCTGCAGCTGCAGCTGGGGGCTGCTCCAGGCTCCCTGTGTGCTGTCCGTGCCGTGGATCGCAGTGTGCTGCTCCTGAAGCCGGAGGCTGAGCTCAATGCTGAGGCCGTGAGTGCTGACCCTGCCTGGGGTCCCCCTGCAGCCCCAGGAGCAGCCTGGGCTGGGGGTGGGATGGTATTGGCTCAAGTGTCCCTCACATGGACCCAGTGCTGCGGTGGGCAGAGCCCTGTGCTCTGAAAATGAGGTTTTTGCATGTCTTTATTCCCAGGTCTATAAAGCACTGCCTGAATTCAACTACCCCCACAGCATCCAGGATGAACCATTCTGTGACTTTTACTGGTGGGACTCCAAGATGGAAACCTACAAGTTATTCCAGGTGAAGCCCCTGCCTGCCTGGGCCTCCTGGTTCCTCCCCATCCAGGAGCTGCCCATGCTTCTCCCAAGTGCTGGGAAAGCCACACCTGTGGCAAAGGACTTCCCTTTCCTGCCAAGAGCAGGCTCCTTCTCCACTTGTTTTCTGTAGCCCTGGGACTACTCACTGCTGGAATGAGGATATTCCTCCTGCTGGCTGTCAGAGGTGGACAACCTCTGCTTTTTCACAGGGTGCAGCACTGAAGCTCTTCACCAATGCCAAGACCAGGGAGGATTGCCCGCCCAGGCTCCCTGTCCTTGAAATGCCGGATCCTAGAGGTGAGCACAGCCCTTGTGCTGAAAAGAGCAAAGAGCTGGTGGCCAGTCCTGGCTGCCATATCCTCAGGGGGACTTTGAGCTATCCAGAAAACCCCCTTGGCATCAAAGAGGATGGAAAAGGATTTTGGTCATCCTTGTGCTGGCTGCAGGCAAGGTCCAGCTGAGACCTGAGGCCCTCAAGTTCTGCACTGCCTTTTCCAGGAGGAGTGGGACTACCCTATCTCACAGTGGGAAGCAATATTTCTCCAGAAATTATGACAGTGCTCAGCGCACCTATCCCAGGCATCGAGGACAGGGAAGAGCCCCCAGCACCCCGAACGTACTTCCCAGAGACGTGGCTGTGGGACCTGGTCCCTGTGGGGTGAGAGGACAGTTCCCAAGGGAAGGGAGTTGGAGACGTCAGGACTCCTTCTCCCCGTGGGATGGCACCAGCAGTGTCACAGCTGTGCCACTCAGGTGATGCCACCAGCCACGGTGGGGTGGCCTCATGACATTCTCCATGCCACAGGGAGGGCGGCTCTGCTGAGGTGACGGTGACAGTGCCTGACACCATCACGGAGTGGGAGGCTGGGATGTTCTGTATGGCCTCACAGGGCCTGGGGCTGTCCCCTGCTGTCACCCTCACGGCCTTCCAGCCGTTCTTTGTGAAGCTGGCACTGCCCTACGCCGTGGTGCGCCACGAGACCTTCTCCCTCAGGGCCACTGTCTTCAACTACCTGCGCCAGTGCCTGAGGGTGAGCAGGGACAGGCAGGGGACCCTGGGGTGTGGCAGGGGCTGATGAAGCTGTGCCATACTCTGGCAGGTTCAGGTGAGGCTGGGGAGGTGGTCCTGGCTCTGAGGGCTGGCAGGGGCGGGTGGGGCCATCACTGTGTTAAGGTGGGTTCAGGTGAGGCCCAGGCAGGTGACCCCGGCTCTGGGGTCTGATGGACCCATGGCCATGCCCTGCAGGTTCAGGTGACACTGGCAGAGTCGACGGAGCTAGAGGTGTCAGCAGGCGCAGGGGACACCTACAGGGGCTGTGTCTGTGCAGATGAAGCCAAGACCTTCCAGTGGGGCGTGCGAGCCACCAGCCTGGGTACAGAGCTGGCACCACCCCACCCTGCTGCCTGGGGACCCCCTCAGGGGATGGGGTAGGGTGGGCACAGAGGGCAGGAACCCCACGGCACCTGGGGAGTTCTCCCTCACTCCACTCCCACCCTTCCTGGGGACCCCCAGCCCAATCCAGCCAGCCCCACCCCAAGCCCAGGGGGCTGTGCTCAGGTTTGGGGGCTCCCTGGGGACTGAGGACTGCGTTTGCACCTTCAGGGGAGGTGAACATCACTGTGAGCACCGAGGCCCTCAGCTCCACCGAGCCCTGTGGCAACGAGCTGCCCCTGGTGCCGGCCCAAGGCCATGTGGACACCGTGATAAAGCCCCTGCTGGTGCAGGTCAGAGGGTTGCGGAGGAGGAATATGGGCTGGATTTGGGAGCAGGGTGCAAATAGCCTGTGGGGGGCAGTGGGAGAGCACCCAGACATGAAGCCAGGGGTGACCAAGGGGACTGGGGGACGGGCAGGTTGCTCCTCCTGACTGACTCTGGTGCTGCTTCCTCACAGCCTGGGGGGATCCTGGTGGAGAAGGCTCACAGCTCCCTGCTCTGCCAGGAAGGTAGGACTGGCCAGGGGTGTTGGGCAGTGCTGTGGGATGTGGGCCAGGGGTGCTTGGCCCACAAGGGCCAAGGTCACAAAGGCCACCAGTCCAGAGGAGCCAAGGGTCAGGATGCCTGGGCAGGAACGGGGTGGGTGAGGCTGCCATGGGACAGGCCGGGAAGAGCTGGGAATTCCCACTGTCATGGCCCTCTGTCCCCACAGGTGCTGAGGAAGTCTCCTTGGAGATTCCTGCAAACATCCTGGAGAGGTCTCAGAGAGCCCACATCACTGTGATGGGTAAGGGACAGGCCGGTGGGGCCTGGGGACCACAGGGGACGGGGGGATGCAGAGGTCCCCAGGCTCAGCAGGAAGTGCGACCACCCAGAGCTGACACAGAAGGGGACATGGGTGCTGGTGGCAGGGGCACAGCTGATGATGTGTCCCCCTGGGACAGGTGACATCCTGGGCAATGCCCTGCAGAACCTGGACAGGCTCCTGGCCATGCCCTACGGCTGTGGGGAGCAGAACATGGTTCACTTTGCCCCCAACATCTACATCCAGCAGTATCTGGAGAAGACCGGGCAGCTGCTGCCGGACATCCGCACCAAGGCACAGGGGTTCCTGCAGAGCGGTCAGTGGGACCCTGACTCCCTGTCTGGGAGGGACACCACTGTCCCACAGCCCCCTCCTCACTCCTCCTGGCTCCCCTGGGGTCCCTGGGCACAGAAACAGTGCCCTGTCCCCATGTGCTCCCGCAGGGTACCAGCAGGAGCTGCTGTACAAACATGACGATGGCTCCTACAGCGCTTTTGGGAAGAGCGATCGCAAGGGCAATACCTGGTGAGGGCTCTGCAACTGCATCCAGGGCTCCTCCTGCCACCCACAGAGCCCCAGTGCTGACCCTCAGCCTTCTGATGTCTCCCTGGCTCCAGGCTGACAGCGTTTGTCCTCAAGTCCTTTGGGCAGGCCCGAGCCTACGTGGCCATCGAGGAGCGGCACATCACAGACGCGCTGCGGTGGCTGCAGCAGCACCAGAGGAAGAGTGGCTGCTTCCGCAGCACGGGCAAACTCTTCAACAATGCCCTGCAGGTGGGGCAGGGGCTGGGGACCGAGTGTGGTCTGAGCAGTGGGGGTGTCCCTGTGTTGGTGTCACAGCCCAGCTGGACCCGTGTCCCACTGTCCCCTTGCAGGGTGGTGTCTCAGATGAGCTCTCACTCTCGGCATATGTGACGGCAGCGATGCTGGAGCTGGGACTGCCCACACTGGTGAGGATGGACTCTTCTTCCCCACAGGGACTGGTGGGGTGGGGACAGCTGTTGGGACAGGGGATTGGCCATTCCAGGCCACGTCACAGCACGAACTGGGCACAGCTGGTCGCACTGGGGTCTCTGAGCAAGTCGCATGCGCTGGGCTGGCTCCTGACTCCACTGCCACGCCAGGAGCCAGTGGTGAACTCAGCCCTCAAGTGCCTGGAGGCTTCTCCCACGGACAACCCCTACACACAAGCCCTGCTCGCCTACGTGTTTGGGCTGGCGGGGCTGCGGGAGCAGCAGCAGGCGCAGCTGCAGCGCCTGGCCCAGCACAGCGTCAGCGCAGGTACTGCCCAGGCAGGGGCACTGTGGGCAGTGCCACCTCTGGAAGGGACCCAAGCCCAGAGCACAGCAGGGGCTGAGCTGCTGCTCCTTCTCCTGCAGAGGGGCAGCTCTACTGGCAGAGGAAGGGGCCGGCTCAGAAGCCCTTGGAGCTGTCCTGGGCCACGGCTGCACCGGCCGAGGTGGAGATGACAGCGTATGTCCTGCTGGCCTACCTGTCCCAGCCCTCTGTGTCCCCTGCTGACCTGGGGACAGCGTCCCAGATCGTCCGCTGGCTCTGCAAGCAGCAGAATCCCTACGGGGGCTTTGCCTCCACGCAGGTACTGGCCCTGGGCTCCAGGGGCTGCTCCAAACTAGGAGCCGCGCTCAGGGGTGACCGGGCGCTGTCCCCGTGCACAGGACACCGTGGTGGCCCTGCAAGCCCTGGCCAAATATGCCGCCCTGACCTATGGCAGCAACGGGGACCTCACAGTGACAGTGACATCGCCCAGGGGGACAGTGCAGGACTTTGTGCTGGACAGCAGCAACCGGCTGGTGCTGCAGCGGGCAGCCCTGCCCGAGCTGCCGGGCACCTATGGGCTGCGAGCCCATGGGCAGGGCTGTGCCCTGGCACAGGTGGGTACAGCCTGGGCTCCCCGTCCTTGGCCCTGTCCTTGTCTCCTCACTGGCCTCACCCTGTGCTGTCCCCCAGGTGACCCTGCGCTATAACGTGCCTCCCCCTCCCAGCACGGGGGCATTTGAGCTGCGGGTGGAGACGGAGCCGCTGCCTGGCACACAGAACCCACAGTTCCTGCTCCGGCTCTGGGCACGGTAGGGACTGGGGCTGTCCTGGATTTGGGGAGGACAGCAGCAGCCAGGGAAGGAGAGAATCCCTAAGCCCATCCCGGGGTTCTGCCCTTGCAGGTACAGCGGGGAGCGTCCTACCACCAACATGGTTGTCATCGAGGCCAAGCTGCCATCTGGCTACAGCCCGGACAAGAAATCCGTGGTGGAGGTGAGGAGCCCCCTGCCCTGCTCTGGGATACCCCATCCCACCGGTCCCTGCCCCTCGGGGCTGTAGGACACGGAGGAACACCTGCTCAGGGTGCTGGGCAGCCATGGAGCAGCTGTGGCCCCCCCTGAGCCATGTCCCTGCAGCTGAAGAGGCAGAACCTGGTGAAGAAGGTGGAGGTGCAACCCGACCAGGTGACCATTTACCTGGAGCAGGTGAGATGGGGACAGGAGCAGGAGCTCTGGCATGTGGGGGTTTCCCCATGGTGGGTGGCTGCACCTCTCTCCCTGGACTGTCTCCACAGCTGAGCAAGGAGGAGGAGACCTTTTCCTTCCGAGCCCAGCAGGACTTCCTGGTGAGCAACCTCCAGCCGGCCACCGTGTCCCTGTACGACTACTACGAGACAGGTGAGCCCCGCAGGGCCGTGTCCCCTCGCCCTGCCGCTACCCCTGCAGCCCCAGGGGCCCAGTGGGGTCTGCCTGATCTCCCAGCTCCCACTGATGAGCTTTGGGAACAAAGGGAGCAGCTCTTCCCAGGCCCATGGTCACCACCCCTCCCATTGCAGGTGACCGTGTGGATGTGGCTTACACTGCACCCCCCAGCTCAGGTAGGGGCTGAGCCTGCCAGGCCAGGGGTCACTCCACCTTTGGGACCCTGATGGGGACCCACCCACCCTGGAGGGCCCCAGGGGAAGGAGGGCAGGGAGTGGGGACAGAGGATCCCATCCAGGAGTCCTGCCCTGATTGTTGGGGATTTGCTGACCAGAGCTTAGGGGAAGGTCACGGAGGGCCCAGGTGTGCAGGCTGGGGGTGCAGGAGATGCTGTGCCTCTTTGAGGGGGCTCAGCCCCCATTAGCCCAGGCCTTCCTCCAGCACCCCCTGGAGCTCCCCACCTGGAGCTTTGGGGTCACACAGGGGATGGGACACTGAGCTCCAAGGCATGGGGCTCAGCCAGAGGGTCAGGGGTAAGCAAGGGTGGTGGTGGGGGTTGTGGGGACTCCCCTCTCACACCACCCCCATATTCCATTTTGAAGAGGAGAAGGAAAACGTCTAACTCAGCCTGGAGCCTGGCAGCCCATCCCTGCTCCTGCGGCCGCCAAGGACAGGGATAGCTGAGGGTCTCTGCTCCCACCCTGGCCATGGTTCTGATCCTCCACGGGGGCAGGAGGTGGCCCAGAGACCCTCCCAGCACCACTGGACCCCAGCAGGGCCCCTCTGGATGGAGCCACAGCTCCCCCCCAGGATCTGCAGCCAAGGGGCTCCTGCAGGCCCAAGGACATAGATGGATTCTCCAGCCCTGCCACACATGGACTTGGCTGAGCAGCCACAGTGAGAACTGAACAGGGACACCCCTGGGCCACCTCCTGCCAACCCTGCATGGGGGCTCGGGTGTGCCAGCTCTGGCCTCTTCCCTCCCCACAGCACCTGAAGGGGACCCAGAGCTCCTCCCTCCTGCCAGAGCTTCCCTGGCAGGTCCCCACCACCCCCCACCCCTCCTGGGATCCACAGTGCCACCCAGCACTGACACAATGCCAGTGTCACCACAAGGGACTTGGGGACACTCTGCAATCCCAGCACAAACCAGTCAGGTGCCTCTTGGAGAGAAGCTAGGGCCTGGTGGACCCCAGCCCCTGCCCTGGATCTAAATAAAGCCATTCAGTCAAGCACTTCTTTACTCTTGGTCGTTCTTTTCCTTGAGGGTCCCACCCCAGAAGGGGGGTGAGGACAGAGGGGACAGGGTGGCTGCTGTGTCCTGGGGCAGCAGGTGAAGGTCAGGATAGTCAATCCCTGTCAGACAAAGCTGGGTGGGCTCTCGAGGCACGAGCGGCTGTACAGAACACACCCAGCAGTGCCCTCTCTGCCTGTCACATGCCACAGGGGGCATGGCACTGCCAGCACGGGTCCCTCACCTCACCCAGGCACATGACACAGCCCTGGTCGGCCTCAGACGGGGGTTAAACTCTGTCCTGAGCAGCTGCTCTGGGCAGAGGCACCACTGTTTTGCTACCTCAGCGAGAAATCTGGCCTAGGGGTGTCCCCCAGAGCCACACCGTCCCTGGGGACAGCTGGGGCTGGCATGGATGCTTCTGTGATGCCCCCAGGGGGAGTCACCCAGCAGAGCCAGCCTGGGGACACCTGGAGCTGTGGCCAAGGGCCAGGGCTGTAGCACTGGGGCCAAATGAGCCCTCCATGCCCCAGGGGAGGGCACAAGGCACTGTCACAGCAAGGCACAGACTGAGCAAGGTGTGGCTAAGCCCCAGCCCTGTCCCCAGGGCTCCTGAGGTGGCAGTGGAGCACAGGAGCCAGCCCTGTGCCCCAAGCTGAATCTTTTGCTGGGAATGGAGCCACTCCCACCTCACTTGTGGCGCTTTTTCTTCTGCTCTTTGCGCTTCTGAGCCCTCACATCCTTCTTGAGGCGGCTGTCGACCACCTTGAACTGGCCCTTGACGCCAGGGGGACGCCGCACCCGGGGTCCCACACCCTTCTTGGCCACCAGGTAGGTGACCTGGCGCTTCTCCTTGGCCAGCCCAGCCTTCTTGTAGATGCTGCACAAGAAGGACAAGGGTCAGAGTGAGTTTGGGTGGGACAAAAACCAAACCCAGTGTTGGGACAGCATCGGGTCCCAGTCCCCCTTGGGCTCTGCCATCCCCGGGTCAGCCTGGCTGGGGACACAGAGCTGTCCCAGTGGCTGCAGGGACACGGCCCCACCAGCCAGCCCACCCACAAAGGGATGAGCTGGATCCTGGCTTGGCCACTCACCGGCGCAGCTGGGCCACCTTCTCCCGCTCTGAGATGTCCACGGTGCTCACCACAGCCTCGGCCTTCTTCTTCATCTGCTCCAGCTTCTTCAGCATCTGGGGGACAGCCAGGGTCAAAGGTGGGACAGGGGAGTCAGAGGAGGGACGGGGGTTGGAGGAGGGATGGGGGATCAGAGGGGGTGGTCAGAGGAGGGACAGAAGGTCAGAGGAGAGACAGGGGAATCGGAAGAGGAACTGGGGGGTCAGAGATGTGACAGGGGGACCAGAAATGGGACACGGGCAGTGGAGGAGGGACAGGGCGTCAGAAAAGGATGGGGTATCAGAGGGACCAGGGCATTGGAGGAGGGACAGGGGGGTCAGAGGGAGGACTGAGGCCCTTGGAGAGGAGTCAGGGCACCCCTGGGAGCCCACCCCCACTCACCCTCCGTTTCTTGCGGGCCTTGGCCTCCGCCACCTTCTTGATGGGCCGGGCGTTGATCTCCTTCCAGCGCTGCCGATAGGCCTCGACCGTCTGCTTGTCCACGGGCAGCTGCCGGCGCCGGTGCTGCCGCTCCTCCTCTGTGAACCACTCGGGCAGCTCCCCCTCCTCCTCGTTGTAGGAGTACCTGGAGGGGCCCAAGTACCTGTGAGCAGGACATGGGGGCCCCACTACACCTGTACCCTTTGGGGAGCAGACCCTGCAGCCCCCAGGCCGGTACCTGTTGAAGGAGTCATCGATGAGGTCCCGCCGTGCCTTTTTGGAGGTGGCAATGACAGAGCCAAGGGCCAGGCCCTCTGCATCCAGGACTCTTTTCACTGTGGGACATGGCAAAGCTTGGCCTGGCTGCAGCCCAAAAGCCAGGGAGTAGCCCTGAGGAGCATGGTCTGTCCCTGCCCCTATCTCCTGTGCCTCCCGAGGGACCCCCAGGTCTGTCCCTGCCTCCCATCCCTCCTGAGGGACCCCCATGGCCCCCCACTCACCTGGGTTCTCAATAGGCACCACCTCGAAGCCACAGGGCTCGACATGGCCCCGCTTCCTCCCCACCGGTGCCAGTGGCCTGTGGAGAGGAGTAGGCAGGGCTGGGGTCCCTCAGCTCTCCAGGACTGTGGAGCTGGAACGGACACCCAGACCCCCCTCAGCCCCCACCTCTCATCTTCACTGCTGCTGTCATCATCACTGCTCTGCTCCTCCTGAGCTTCACGGGCTTCAGGAGCTGTGGCTGCTGCAGGGGTGGGCTCGGCTGGAGCCTCCTCCTGGGCAACCTTCTTCTTCTTCTGCCCTTTCTTTGTTGTTTTGTCTGGGAATGGAAAGCACTGGGTGAGACAGAGCCAAGGCAGACCCTGCTGCAGACCCTCCTCTAGAGATCCTGCTCATTAACACTGCACTAATGACAGCTCTTTAGTGACACAGGCTGGGAACACCCTCTGGTCTAGTGGGAGGTGTTCCTGCCCATGGCAAGGCTTGGAACTGGGTGCTCTTTGAGGTCCCTTCCAACCCAAACCATTCTATGCTACTGCTCAGGGCAGCATCCCCATTGTAGCTGGAGCCAGTGCCCCACAGCAGGCTGTGGGACTGTCCCTGTGTGTCCCCTCACCTCTCTGAGCCTCGCGCTGCCTCTCAGCCAACATCTGGGCCTGCCCCAGCTCCAGCTCCTCGTCTGCATCATCCTCGATGCCAGCAAAGGCGTCCTGGGATGGGGAACAGTGGGGTCAGTCACAGGGTAGGCCTGGGGAGGGGGGGCCAGCCCCAGGGAGGGGGATCAGCCCTAGGACAAGGGGGATCAGCCCCAGGACAGTCCGGGTGAGCTGCTGGGGCTGAGGCTGCTCCATCATTCCTGCGCCACAAGTGGGACTCACCTTCCCAAACCACAGGCTGGTCTGTCGCTCCTCCAGCACCGACTTCTCCTCCAGAGGCACCAGCAGGGGATTCTCCACTTCCTGCCTTTCTTCCTCCTCCTCCTGCTTCTGCCTAAACTTTGGTCTGTGACACAGAGCAGCAGGATCAGTGTCCCCAGCCCTGGCTGGGCCCTGGAGCTGCTCCCAGGGCAGCCCGTGCCCCAGGAGGCCTCTCCCCTCTCACCTCTTCCCAGCCTGCTCCCGCTCCAGCTTCCGCTGCCGGGCCTCGATCTCCAGCAGCTCCTCTGGGTCCAGGTCGCTGGCCAGGGACACATCGTCCTCTTCATCGTGATCCGACACGTAAATGTCATCGTCCCCAGGGCTGATCTCCAGCAGGGCATCAGCCGAGGCCATGTCCCCGCGGGACAGCTCATCCAGCAACTGCAGCACACGTTACAGAGTCACACAAGTGACACAAGTCACAAGCCAGGCCCCGTGTCACCCCGGTGTCCCCAGGAGCTCCCCACCCACCGGGGTCCTGTGGATGCTCCGCAGGGAGAACATGCTGGTGTCACCATCATCAGCGATGGACACTCCAGGCAGGTCCATCTTCAGCTCCACACGCTCCCGCTGCTTCCTCTGCTCCTTCAGGATCTTCTTCTTCTTTCTGGAGAAGGCAAAGGAATGAGGCCACGCTGTCTCCATCACACACAAACACCCCAGAGGCTCAGCCCCTACGACAGCACTGCCAACCCCCCATGACGGGTCCCCAGGGCTGGGACAGCCTGGAACACCTGCTTCAGCTGCTTGGGAGGAGCAGAGGAGCCCAAGGACCCCAAACCCACAAACTCCCCCGCCAGCAGAGGGACAGGCTGACACTGCCACCCTCCCTCTCCACGGCTGCAACACCATCTCTCCTCCTCTTTCTACCTCTTCAGCTCTGCCAGCTCCTTGGCCTTCATCTCTGCCAAGGCCAGCTCCACCTCCTCTTGCTCCTTCGCCTCCTCAGCAGCTGCAGCTTTCGCTTCTATCTTCTCCTTCTTCTCTTCCTCCCTGCCCTCCTCCTCCTCACCGGAGCTCAGGCTGCCAAAAAGAAGCAGCTCAGAGGAGCTGTGCTAGGGACAGCCCATCTCAGCTTGGTGACAGCCCTGCTCCCTGATCCTACTTGATATCCAACTCCTTCGCCTGCTCCTTCAGCTTCTTCGCCAGAAACCGTCGCAGCTTCGTTCTCCAGTTCAGCAGGGCCCTGGGTGGAGTGGCAGCTGTTAGGGACTGTCAGCAGGCCCAGCTGGGGGGTGTGGCTGTGCCCCAGGCCCAGCTGGGCGGTGTGGCTGTCCCAGTGTCCCCCAGCACCTGAGCTCCTTGCGGCCCAGCACTCGGATGTCCCTGCAGCACTGGCGCAGCTCCTCCGTGGTGGAGCTGTGATTCTCCAGCTCCCCATCCCCCAGTGTGATCTGGCACAGGAAAAGAGATTTAAATTTAAATCCCAGCCTCCCCTCCACAGGACAGGGACAGGGAGGCCTTCCAGGCACACACCTCGTTGGCCTTGGAGAGGAAGTCCACGGGGTTGGGAGCCTTGAGGAAGTCCATGAGGGTGAAGCGGTGGTACAGGGTGGTGTCACCATCTGCGTAGCCTTCGGCCTGGGGGGAGAAGGAGCTGTGGCAGCCAGGGCAGGGGACAGACAGGCAGATACCACCAGCCCTGAATGGTGGATGGGGTCACCTAACTCGTGTTTTGCTGCACTGGCCACCTAAATGTGTCTGTGGGTTGTTCTTGAAAACTTTAGAAATCGTTCCCAACCTCAGCCTGAGCTAGAACAAGTCACCAGCCCCAGCCCAGCAGCAGCTCCCAGCTTCAGACACAAGAGCTGACAATGATAGGTTTGTGTCAGCTCCATGCTCAGCTGACACCACCTGACACAGATTTACCGCCCTAAAGCCACCTCAGAGAGACACAAACCCCACGCTCAACCCCTGTAGGGTTTAATGACCCAGCCCCAGCCTCACAATCCCCAATTCAGCACTGCAATGACTTTAGAGCTCCAAACCTTCCCTAAACTGGCTTTTCCAATGCTTTCCATTCCCAAATCTTACATTTCCTGAACAATTTTAATTATCACAACCTCTTTAGGCCCAATTCCATTTGTATCTGGCCTTGCTCGTACCTTGGGCTTCTTTTTGCTGACCAGCTCACTAACGGACTTGGTGGCAACCTCCACATCCTTGAAGGCATATTTAGGGTCAAAAAACTTGCTGTCAATTTTGTCTGGAGCCTGATAACCTAGGATAGAGGCATAAGAGTCATGAGAGACATTCCTCTGGGATGGAGGGATCAGAACCAACCAGAATGGAGGAACCAGAGCCATTCCTCCTGGGATGGAGGAATCAGAGCTACTTCTCTGGGAGAGAGAGCTCATTCCACCGTCCCAGGAGGAATCAGAACCATCAAAACCATTCCTGCTAGGATGGAGGAATCACAGCCATAAGAGCTGATCCTCCCAGGATGAAGGCATCAAAACCCTTCCTACTGGGACAGAGGAATCAGAGCCACCCAGAATGGAGGAATCAAAGTCACTCCTGCTGGGATGGAGGGATCAGAGCCACCAGCAGGTTTTCCAGCCCATCCCAGCTGCTCCAGGTCCCCCCAGCTGCTCACCCTGGCACACCACAAAGATCTCAGCAGACTCGTTGCGGGAGGCCTGGGGCTTGGTGGCCTGCACCTTCTGGAAGAACTGCTGGAAGATCCACAGGAGGGGCTGGTAATCCCGGGAACGGAAAACCTTGGTGATGAACCAGCCACCCTTGCACAGGAACTCACAGGCCAGCTTCAGGGCCATGAGGGTCAGGTTGGCTGCAGCAGGAGAGAAGAGGGAGTGAGGAAGTGAGGGAACGACCTTTCCCTGGGAGGGTGGAGACAGGCTGGAACGGTTTCCCAGAGAAGCTGTGGCTGCCCCATCCCCAAGACTAGATGGGGTTTGGAGCACCCTGTGACAGTGGAAGGTGTCCCTGCCCATGGCAGGGGCTGGCACTGAATGGGCTTTAAGGTCCCTCCCAACCCAAAGCAGCGCGGAACTCTGTAAGAGCAGTGAGCTGCCCCTGTCCCTCTGTGTCCCCAGGCAGTCCCACCCTGGGAGTAGGCGTCGTGCACCCAGCTGGCTCCCACGTTGGGCGCTCCATCGTTCAGTACCACGTCCACCTTCCACGTCTGCAGCTCCTTGCGCAGGGCCTGTGGGACAAGAACACCCATTTGTCCTTCACCAAGGACCCCGCCCCATCCCCTGTGACCCCCCCCTGCCACCACAGGGGACCTGTGGAGCCCCAGGCCAGCAGGTGACGCGTGGGACCGTACCTGGCGGCATTTCTCGGTGGTGATGTCCTCCTGCAGTGTCACCACGTTGGGAATGGGCTTGATGGGCACCAAATCCACCCCTAATTGAAGAAAGACAGCAAATCCCCTCAAAAGGGGCTCCAGCCCATCCCAAGTGGCTTCCCCACCCAGCCCCTCCTCCTCCCAGGACCCCCAACCCAGGATCCCCTTCATTTCTCACATCCAGGGACTGTCCCCAGCTCCTGCCAAACACCACCACTCACCAATGATCAGGCTGGACACCGGCATGAATTTGGAAGCCACCTGAAGCCTGGGAAGAACAGAGAAGAGCAAAGCTCTAGCAGGATCCCAGGAGAGCTCTCAGTCTAGGACGGTGCTCCCAGAGTTTGGGATGGAGAGCAGGGACACAGCAGGGAACGCACAGGACACCCCCAGGCCAGCTGGTGGCACTGTGGGTAGCTGTCCCCACTCACCACCCGCCGGGGGCCGCACACAGGTCCAGCAGTGCCCGGGCCTTCTGCAGGAACTGGAATTTCCGATTGAGCTGGAGCAGCTTGAAGGAGGAGCGGGAGCGGAAGCCTGTGGGCGGAGCAGGAGGGTGGTTTCTGGGGTGACAGGGACTGCAGCCCCCAGTCCCCAGCGCCGGGCAGGGCCCTCACCCGTCTCCTTGGCCAGGTGGTAGAACTTGTCCCGCCGGCTCTTGCCCAGTTTGCTTTTCTTGCCCATGGTGGTGGCGGGGCGGCCCCTTGGGGGGGCTGGGATGTGCTGTCAGCCAAGGGCTCGGGCCTGGGGGGGACAGCAGGGCTGAGGGGCGGCCTGGAGTCCCCGAGGCACTGCAGGGGAGCCCCGGCCTCCCTCAGTGTTCCCCCAGAGGCCTCCCAGTGTTCCCTCCAGTGCCCCCTGTGTCTCTACAGCTCTCTCTCAGTGCTCCCTGCGTTACCCCTCTCAGTGCCCCTTCAGTCCCTCCCTCACTGCCCTCCCAGTGTCCCCCCAGTGCCCTCCCAATGCTCCCTTAACGCTCCTGGCACCTGCCCCCTCAGGCCCACCTGCACCCCCGAGGCGCATTCCGGCCCCGCTGTTCTCCCCTGAAGCCTCCGACCACCCGGGCTCGACGTCCTCCCGGCCCTGACACCCCCGAACCCCCTTCCCCAGCCCGCTGCCCCAGGGCACCGACCCTGACCCGACCCAGACCCTGCTCCCGATCCCGATCCAGACCCTGACCTGATCCAGACCCTGCCCCGATCCAGACCCTGACCTGATCCCGACCCAGACCCTGACCCGATTCAGACCCTGACCCGATCCAGACCGTGCCCTGATCCAGACCCTGACCCGATCCAGACCCTG
>WEZZ01003715.1:129729-148173 GCA_013400585.1 Chloropsis cyanopogon
TGATCCTGATCCAGACCCTGCCCTGATCCAGACCCTGACCCGATCCCGATCCCGATCCAGACTCTGACCCGATCCAGAACCCGACCTGATCCCGATCCAGACCCTGACCCGATCCCGACCCAGACCCTGACCCGATCCCGATCCAGACCCTGACCCGATCCCGATCCAGACCCTGACCCTGACCCGATCCAGACCCTGCTCCGATCCCGGTCCCGCCGCGTGCCGGCACCGCCTTCCCGGCGTGCCCTGCGCGAACCAGACAGCTTCCGCCTCCTCCTGCTCTGGCCGCCATTTTAGGAGTGGCGCGCCCTCTCCTCCGCAGCCTGCGGGCGGAATAAGGGGAAGGATACCGGGTGCCCTCGGAGGTGCGGGAAGCAATGACGGGCCCGCTCGGTGGCGCGATCACAACCCTGTTCTTTACTCCGGCGCTTGGCAAGGCGGAGACATCACCTTTGACCGTTCCAAGATGGCAGCGTCGTCCCGACACGAGCGATGTACTATTGCGCATGCGCACTGTGCCGTCCCGAGGTGTGTTTCGGAGAGGAAGTGACGCCATCAAGCCGGGCGCGCCGGGCCGGGCTGCGGCCGCCATCTTTGTTGAGGCCCGATGCCGGCGGAGAAGATGGCGCTGGACGGGCCCGAGCAGGTGCGGGCGGGCCGGGACCGGGCTGGGGATGGACCGGCGGAGCTTTGGGAGGGACTCGGGGCACTTCGTGCTGCTTCCGGGCTTGTGCTGCGGCCGGGGCTGCTCGGGGCCTGGCAGCGCCGTGACTAGGCGGGCCTCGGGAAGGCGGCGGGGAATGAGCGGCGGGACGGGACCGGGGCCGGGTCCGGGGGGCTCGCAGGGAAACGGGACCTGGGGCTGCTGTGGGCACCCCTGCGAACACGGGACACGGGGGACCCGGGAGTCGGCTTGGGGATGTCGGGAAGGGAGTGAGGGGGAGGGAAAGGGACAGTCGGGACCCGGGCGGGAGCGGGAATTGAGGACTGGGAACAGAGGATGGGAGGAGGGAAAAGAGGAGCCAGGACCCGGCCCGGCGGTGGTGATGGGGGAACTGGGGCCCTGCGGGGCAGCGCCGAGGTCGGCGGGGCTCTGGGGGGTGTCGGAGGCCGCTGAGCTCTGTTGTCCCAGATGGAGATGGACGACGGGAAGGGCGGCTCGGGGCTCCGGCAGTATTACCTGTCCAAGATCGAGGAGCTCCAGGTGAGCCCAGCTGTAGGGGACACCGGGACGGTGTCACTGTGCTTCCAGCCGGGATGGTGTGGCCGTGTCCCTACCCCTGTCCCAGGGGCGGTGGGCAGGCAGGACAGCCCTGTGGGCTCTGGGGACACGAGGTGGGGCTGTGCTCAGAGCTGGGGGCCCTGGCTGAGGGGCTGTTCCTGTCCAGGTCCCTGTCCCAGCTGCCAGAGGGCAGGGTTAGCTGGGATATTGAGATGGAACTTGAGGGTGCCCAGAGCAGCTGGCACAGGGTGCCCAGAGCAGCTGTGGCTGCCCCTGGATCCCTGGCAGTGCCCAAGGCCAGGCTGGATGGGGCTTGGAGCAGCCTGGGACAGTGGGAGGTGTCCCTGCCCGTGACAGGGGGTGGAATGAGATGAACTTCAAAGTCTTTTCCAAGGCAAAACATTCCATAATTCCCTGCTAGAGGCCGTGGTGCTGGGTGTGGCTGAGCCCAAGGCCGCTCAGCAAAGCTTTTCCCTTTCAGCTCATTGTGAACGAGAAGAGCCAGAACCTGCGGCGGCTGCAGGCGCAGAGGAACGAGCTCAATGCCAAGGGTAGGGCCTGGAGCCTCCTCCTGCTCACCTGGGGCTGGGCCTGGGGGGCTCTGGCTGGGCCTGGGGGGCTCAGCCCCCAGGGCTGGTGCTGAGCTGTTGCTTTCCCAGTGCGGCTGCTGCGGGAGGAGCTGCAGCTGCTGCAAGAGCAGGGATCCTACGTGGGAGAGGTGGTGAGAGCCATGGACAAGAAGAAAGTGCTGGTCAAGGTACGAGGCTGAGCTGCTCCAAGGTGACAGGGCTGGGCTGGGGGACCGCCCCGTGTCCCCACAGGGGATGGGACAGCTCAGGGACGTGGGGTGGGAGCTCTTTGTGCAGAGGAGCTCGGTGGGATGTCTCTGCTGGGCCTGGGGCTGCCCTGGGGTGTCCAGTGGGGTTGGAGCTCCTGGTTCCTCCCAGGCCATGTGGGTGTCCCTCAGCAGGGAATTCTCAGGAAAACAACTCCCGGGGGTCTTTGCTCCTTTACAGGTGCACCCAGAGGGAAAGTTTGTGGTGGATGTGGACAAGAACATCGACATCAATGATGTGAGTACCCCGGGGCTCTGGGGGGTCCCCAGTGCTGGCAGGGACACCCAGCTCCCCGTGCTGTCCCCACAGGTGACCCCCAACTGCCGTGTGGCCCTGCGCAACGACAGCTACACCCTGCACAAGATCCTGCCCAACAAGGTGGACCCACTCGTGTCCCTCATGATGGTGGAGAAGGTCCCAGACTCCACCTACGAGATGATCGGGGGCCTGGACAAGCAGATCAAGGAGATCAAGGAGGTCATCGAGCTGCCCGTGAAGCACCCGGAGCTCTTCGAGGCGCTGGGCATCGCCCAGCCCAAGGCAAGTGCTGCTCTGGGGGAGTCCCTGGGCTGTCCCTGTGTCCCCAGGCAGGCTCTGAGGTGCCATGTGGCCGTTCCAGGGGGTGCTGCTCTATGGCCCCCCCGGCACAGGGAAGACACTGCTGGCCAGGGCCGTGGCCCATCACACCGACTGCACCTTCATCCGCGTGTCCGGCTCCGAGCTGGTGCAGAAGTTCATCGGGGAAGGTAGCGGGGCAGGGGGTGGCTCGGGGGCTCCTCGGGGCTGGGCGGGCTCGGGGCCAGGCTGAGCCCTGTGCCCCCAGGGGCCCGCATGGTGCGGGAGCTGTTTGTGATGGCCCGGGAGCACGCGCCCTCCATCATCTTCATGGATGAGATTGACTCCATCGGCTCGTCCCGCCTGGAGGGCGGCTCCGGCGGGGACAGCGAGGTGCAGCGCACAATGCTCGAGCTCCTCAACCAGCTCGATGGCTTCGAGGCCACCAAGAACATCAAGGTAGAGGGGCCAGCCCTGCCTGGGGTCCTGCCAGCCCCACGGGGCCCAGGGTGGTGACAGTTGTGCCCCTGTGCAGGTGATCATGGCCACCAACAGGATCGACATCCTGGACTCAGCCCTGCTGCGCCCCGGCCGCATCGACAGGAAAATTGAATTTCCCCCTCCTAACGAGGAGGTACCAGAGCCACCCCCAGCTGGCCCTGTCCCTGCTGTCCCCACCCTCTCCCTGGGAGCCGTTCCTGGGCTCCAACCGTCCCTGTGCCCCTGCTCCAGGCCCGTCTGGACATCCTCAAGATCCACTCCCGGAAGATGAATCTGACCCGGGGCATCAACCTGCGGAAAATCGCGGAGCTGATGCCGGGGGCCTCGGGGGCTGAGGTCAAGGTGAGCTGGGGACTCTTGTAACATGGGGGCTGCCACAGGGGGCACTGTCTGATGTTTCTCTCCTGTCCCCTCAGGGTGTGTGCACAGAGGCAGGGATGTATGCACTGAGGGAGAGAAGAGTGCATGTCACTCAGGAGGACTTTGAGATGGCCGTGGCCAAGGTGGGTGCCAGGGGAGAGGTGACAGTGGGGGGTGATGGGGTACAAAGCGTCCTGGGTGGCGTTTGCCAGGAGCACAAACAAGGGGGTTGTCACCATGTGAGTGACACGGGAGAGTCTGCTGAGCCCTCCCTGTGCAGGGCTGAAACTTGGTCTTGGGGTGTTTTTGGGGTAATTAACACCCAATTAGGGTGCTGAATGTTGGACCCATCCCTGTCCCCTCCCCCCCAGGTGATGCAGAAGGACAGCGAGAAGAACATGTCTATCAAGAAGCTGTGGAAGTAACAGTGAGGCTGGAGCTGCTCCCTCTGTGCTGTCAATAAAGAGCTGCTGTGGCCAGGCCTGGGCGCTGAGTTGGGAACTGATCTGGGGAGGGGGTGGGGGCTGCAGGACACTGCACCCCCCAGAGCTGCAGGACACAGCACACACCCCACAGAGCTGCTGCTAACTGCTTTTATTAGAAAAGATCCAAAATAGACAAAACCTGGTTACACAAGAGGCAGAGCAGGAACCCCTGAGCCCAACCGTGGGAATCTGTAAACGCCCCCCCCACCTCGGGAGCCTGCAGGGGGGCAAAGGCACTTCAGTGGGGGTGGCAGTGGTGGCACTGTCCCCGTGGTCCCCTCCCTCCTCCCCAGTATCTCCAGTTCTTGGTGCCCCTGTGCCCCCCTGGCTGCAGGCTCCTGGGGCAGAGCCAGCCCCTCTGCCCCCAAACCTTGTCAAGACAAGTGGTTAATTATGGAATTACGTAAAACAGCAGGAGGGGGGAGAAGGAATAAACTGATTGTCACAAACTGAACCCCAGCCCTCGGTTCCATATCCCCAGAGCAGCGCTGGGAGCCTCCCTGAGGCCCTGCAGAGCCCAATGCAGGAAGAGGAACTCAATCAATATATTAATTAATTAATCAAATACAAACCCACTGTACAAAACGCTGCCTTTTTTTCTTTTCTCGTGTTTTTTTTTTTTTTTTATATAAAACCTGTTCACAAAAATAGTGCAAAACGTCGGGGGGAGCTGGCATTTGGAATGACTGAACTTTGGTTGTAGAGGGGCAGGGCGGGGCCTGCGGGGCTCGGGGTGGGGCTGGCAGCTCCTCCCCATGGGCACGGGCAGCGCTTCCCGACTCCCGGAGGATTTTTGGAAGCGGGAGGGGAGCGGGAAACCCGCGGGGGCTGCGCGGGGAAGGGGAGCGATGCAAAGCGGAGGAGGCGCTGCGGGGGCTTGGGGGGAGCGGGGACTCCGCTGTGCTCGGCCCGAGGAGCCCGGGGGAGCCCCGGGGCGGGGGGAGCTCCCATCCCTCCAGGCACATCGGGTTTGTGCAAGTGCTGTGGCTTCCAGTCGGTACCGTGCGGCTCGGGCAGCGGGCGGGAGCGGCCCGCGGGCCCCGCCCGCCTTAGGTGAGGCGGATCCCGAGCACTTGTTCCAGTTCCTGCCGGCGCTGCTGGACCTGGGGACACCGCGGCCGTCAGGGAGGGACAGAGGACACCGCCCGGGGTCCCACGGATCTGTTACTGCCATCCCAACTCCGTCCCCACCCCCGAGCTCACCTTGGCAAAGATGTGTCTGCCCACGGCCTCCTGCGCCCAGGGCTGTTGGTAAAACTCGGCCCGCCGCTCCTCCTCGGGGTTCCCGATCACATCCGTGATGATCTGACCCAAAGGGGATGGGGCACTGGGAGTGAGCTCCACGAGGGATCCCGACCCCTCCTGGAGCTCCAGGATGGACCTAGACCCCTCCCAGACCTACCACTCTGCCCAGCCCCAGGGCTCCAGAAACATGGAATTGTTAAGGTTGGAAAAGACCTTCAACCATTACCCCAACACCACCACCATGTTCACCCCTGTCTGCAAGGGCCACATCCATGGTTTTGAACCCCTCCAAGGATGGGGACTCCACCACTGCCCTCAGCAGCTGTGCCAGCGCTGGACAACCCCTTCCAATTTCCCAATATCCAACCTAAATCTCCCTAGCAATTGTTCCCCTTTACCTTGAGGTCCCTCCTCTGGGATTTGATCCACTCCTGGATGAAATCCTGGGGGTTGTTGCTGAAGCTCAGCATAAAATCCCTCTGTGTCTTCAGCTGGTTGATGGACTCTATGGTCTCGTGGATCTGGGGAGGTGACAGGAGTCAGAAGAGCTGTGTCCCCCCACAGGACACAGCTGCCTCCTGGCAGTGTCTCCTCTCACCTTGGCATCCAGGGAAGCGATTTCCTGCTGGTTGGTGGTGGAGGCCAGGAAATTGCTCATCTGGGCTTTGAGGGGATCGTCCACCTCCACGTCGATGTCATAGCAGGCTGTCTTCTTCTGGTCATTGGGGTCCACACTGGGGGAATGGGGTTGGGGGGAACTGCTGAGCCCCCACCTGTATGGGGGGTGGCTGGACCCCCAACAGCAATACCAGTGCCCCAAGCCCTAGATTTGGTGGTTCTTCCCCTCCCAGGTGACTTGTGCTGGTACTTCAGGCTGGGGAACTCAAAGTCTCCTGCGCCCCCAGCCCACAGAGCCCCCCAGCCCTGGGGACACTGCTTGGCTCATTCCCCACGCTACTGAGCACTCCCAGCCCTGGGGACACCGTCTGTCCCATGGAGTCCCCCAGCCCAGGGACACTGCCCACTGCCCATCCCATGGAGCCCCTTCAGCCTTGGAGACAACTGCCCAGCCAGTGCCCAGCCCAGAGCCCCTCAGGGCCCGTGCCCGCGCTGCGCCCCCACCTGATGGTGTGGTTGATGATGATGGGGTCCGGGTGCTGCAGGAGCCCTGCCAGCTTCATGGGGATCTCGGAGAAGCGCATGCGGACACAGTTGAAGATCTGGGGGTGAAGCAGAGCCTTTGGCACCCATGGCAGGGTCTCCCCTCACCTGTGCAGCCAGATGGGGCAGCCCCAAGCTGGTGGTGCAAGCCAGAGCCCAGGGAAGGGGCACAACCAGAGCCTGGAGGGGCTGTGGGAGGTGGTGAGAGGCTTTTCCCAGCTGGATGAGGTGGGAATGTGCAGGTACCTGGCGGAAGTAGCGGTTGCAGTTGATGAACTCCTTCTCGTGGCTGTCCTGCAGTTTGTTGTGTTTGATGTAGAGCCACAGGGCCTGCATGATGCTGGCCCTGGTCTGGGTGTGCACCCCTAGCAGCCGGGCCAGCCGTGGGTCCAGCTTGTACTGGGGGGGCTGCAGGGACAGTCGTGGTCAGCCAGGATGGAAAAGCCCTCCTGGAGCAAAGCCCAGCCTCTGACCCATCCCCGTCCTGTCCCCCAGCCCGGAGCACTGAGTGCCCCGCTGTTCCTGGGACAGCTGAAGGGATGAGGACTCCACCACTCTCTGGGCAGCTTGTCACAGTTTTTAACTCCCTCTCCATGAAGAAATTCCTCCTGCTGCCCAAAGAAGAGGCACTCGGGAGTGTCCCCCACAGCCCCTGTGTCACTGCAGCTGCATGCCCAGAGCTCCCCGGGCTCCTTTCGATCCCTGCATCCCCAAACCCTCATCCAAAGCCCTGTCCCAGCCCGTCTGATCCCTGGCTGTCCCCCAGGTGGCCCCAGGCTGTACCTGGTGGTCCAACATAAGCAGCAGGGTGCACTTCACATTGACATCTCCGGGACGCTTCACCTGGAAGCCGTCGGTCTCCTGGGTCGTGGGCATTCGGTGCCACTGCAAGGGACAACAGGGACACTGCTCAGGCCAAGGCCAATGGAAGCCACCTGCCAGCAGGGTTTGTGTCTGCAGAACTGGGCTGGGGCTCTGGGCAGGATCTGGCACAGCCACACAGCCTGGGGCACCTCCTGGCAGCTCCTGATCCCAGTGGTGGCAGCTCAGAGCTCTCCCAGTCCATCCCATCCCGGGTTGTGCTCCAGCACTGGGATGGACTAGGGCAGTTCCAGCCCCAAGTGCTTGGGGTCCAGGGTTCCCACAGCTTCTGGATCAATCCTGCAGGGAATGTGCATCAGGGCTGCTCCCAATGTCCCCTAGAAGGGAATTCAGCCTCTCCACAGAATCTCCCAGAGCAAAAGCATGAGCTGGGTGCAGGGACAGCTCCAGGCAGGAGCACCCAATAAAGGCCTGATCCTCTCCCAGGCATGGCTTAAACCCCCAAGGACCCTCCAGCTCAGGGACAGGCAGGAGGGCAAATCCTTCTTCCCACATGGCACTGAGGTGAGCCTCCTGTGGGATTAGCACCCACAGGGGACCCACCTGTGCCAGGCTGGGGGGAAAGCTGCCCCTGGAGCCACGTCCCTGCCCCCACACACCACAGCTCCAGCTCTGGCTGAGAACCTGGGCTGTGAGGGGTCAGAGCTGGGCTCTGCCAGGGAAGAAAAGGCATCACTAAACTGGAGCTGGGAAAGCAGGAGAGTGTGGTCCCCATGGAGGGCCTGGCACTGCCCCCAGCCCCAAAAACCTGCTCAGGCCCCTCTCCCAGCAGACAGGCCCTGGCCTGGGACCTGAGCATCCAGAGAAGGAGCAGCAGGGCCATGCCCCCATTTCCCACTGGGATCCCTTCCCCCCTCACCTCCACCAGGTGATTGTCTGGCCCATAGAGCTCCTTGTCCAGCTCGATCACAAGGCTCTTGAAGAAGGAGGAGAACTTCCTCTTCTGCTTGCTGGGCTGCAGACAGGGCAGCAGAGATTCCTGATCCCAAATCCAGCCCCAGACCCTGGAGCAGGGCGGGTGCTGCCCCAGGTGAGCTCTCAGCACAGCACCAGTGCTCCTAACACCTCCTCATCCCTCCTGGATACTCCTGATGGACCAGTGCTCCTCCTCCCACCATCATTCATCCCTCCTGAGTCCTGATGGACCAGAGTTCCTCCCACCAGCACCTCATCCCTCCTGGATGCAGCTGATGGACCAGCTCCTCCTCCCACCATCACTCCTTCCCTCCTGGATCCTTATGGACCAGTGCTCCTCCTCCCACCATCATTCATCCCTCCTGAGTCCTGATGGACCAGAGTTCCTCCCACCAGCACCTCATCCCTCCTGGATGATCTCTATGGACCAGCTCCTCCCACCACCACCTCCTGGATCCTGACAGACCAGCTCCTCCCTCCCTCCCTCTGGCTGTTCCTGATAGATCAGAGTTCCTCCCTCCATCCCTGCTGGATGCTCACATCCTCCAGCAGTTTCCCCTCCACACGGAGCTCCCAGGAGGCCACACGCTCCCCCCCCTCTCCTTCCTCTTTGGCTGGGGTGAAGGTGTTGGAGATGTAAATCCTGAGCTTCCTCTTTTGCTGTGGAATGGGAACAGAGAGAGGGATGGATGGAGTGAGAGGGGACTGCAGCACCCATCTCCACGTCAGGATGAGAGGAAATGGCCTCAGGGGAAGTTTAGATTGGAAATTAGGAGAAAGGGTTGCAAAACATTGGAATGGGCTGCTCTGGGCAGAGGTGGAATCCCCCATCCCTGGAAGTGTACCAGAAATGTGTGGATATTCCACTGGGGGACACGGCTTAGGGTGATGGTTGGACTTGATGACCTTAGAGAATTTTTCCAACCTTAAGTTTCCCATGATTCCATGACTTCCAGCCCCCCACTCACCGTCAGAGGTTTCTTGATGGCCTCCTGAATCTCCATCCTCTTCCGAGCAATGGTTTGGTCCAGCTTGCGCTCGAAGGCCAGGAGGTCCATGTAGGCCTGGGATTCTGGGACCAGCTCCCGGATCTGGACACAGGAATGGTCAATCCCAGTGTGCTGGGATGGGCTGGAACCCCCACAGCCCCAGCAGCCAGGGAGACACCTGGTGGTGAGTGCAGCATCCAGTTCTTATTTTAAACCCAGCCTGGAGCCCTGCAAAGCTCTGCCCAAACCAGTCTGGAGCCTGTTGCTGCTCCCAGCAGCATTCCTGCATGGAATGGAACCCTGGAATCTCAAGAGGGACTCTTAGGGACCTCCTGAGATCTCCATCCCACCCCATTCCTGCTCCTTGCTTGTTCAGAGTCCAACCGCACCCCAATCCTCTCCTGCTGTGCCAGAGGGAAAGACAGAAACATTCCAGGGTGGTTTGGGATTGAGCAGAGAATCCCAGTGGGCAGGAGGGAACTCAGGGAGATCCTCCCTTTTTGGGGACCCCCCTCCCCATCCCCTGCAGCAGCTCAGCTCTGTCCCCTGGGCTGAAGTGACACTCACCCTCTGTGGCAGCACCTTGTCAGCCATCTTCCTCCTCTTCACCCTGGGAAACAGGGAAAAATTACAGCTCTCACAGGACATCCTGCTGCCTATCCACTGGGGGATGGCTACTGGGAAAGGCTGGATATTGGGAAGTGCTGGGCACTGCCCAGGCTCCCCAGAGAATGGTCCCAGCCCCAAGGCTGCCAGAGCTCCAGAAGCAGTTGGACAGCACTCCAGGGATGGCAGGGTGGGATTGCTGGGGTGTCTGGGCAGGCCAGGGGTGGGACTGGATGATCCCTGGGGGTCCCTTCCCACTCAGAGTATTCCTGGGGGGAAGGTGTTGGATGTTGCAGCCAGACACCAGGGAAGGAAACCCAGGAAATCCTGGAGAAAGCAAAGGTGATAACAAGGCAAAGCCAGGGCTGCAGGACAGAATTCTCAAATTTCCCCTCTGAAAGCAGCCATCCCATTCTCCCAGTGTTCCAAACCAAAGCCACTGCCAGGAACTCCCTTAAACCCAGCTCAAACCAAACCCTGCTCTGGTGGGGCTGAAATCCTGGGAAAATCCAGCTTGGTTGGATTAAATCCTGCCCACTACAGACTCCCATCATCCCGAGCCCATCCCAGTGCCCAGCAAGCTCCTGCTGAGCCGGGGCACAGCAGGGAATGCTCTCCTGTTTTCCTGCCCAGGAGATGGGGCAGAGTCCAGCAGCACAGGGAATTCCCATTTGTCCAGCTGCTCGTGGAGCAGCAGGATCACACAGGAGGGGTCCGGGGGACACTGCATGGTCCAGGAGAACACTCAAGGAGAGGTCAGAGCCCTGCTTTGGAGCAATTCCCGCTCCATCCAACCCCTCCTGCACGCAGGGTCTGGACACCCCAGAGCAGCTGGAAGCTCCTAATCCCTTGATCCGCTGGCTGGGAACAGGGAATGCCCAGCCAGCTGAGCCTGGCTGATCCCTGATCCCAGTCCCCTGCCCTGCTGGGATGTCTCTGATGTCCCTGTGGGTGCCAGGCTGCTCCCAGTCCCCAGCCGGCTCCAGCTGTGCAGCGCTGGGATGCCCCAGGAGGGATCAGGAAGCCAACAGAGCTGCCAGGGAAGGGACTGGGACCTGAGCATCCATGAGCACCAAGGGATCCTGTCCGGAGATTCTAGGAGCCAAACAGCCCCCACAGAGGGGGATCAGCAGGGCTGTGAACCAGTGAGGAGCTGCTGGCAGAGCCCAAACAAAGAGTCCTGCCCTGACTGCACCTCCAGGGAGCATCCCTAAAATCTGCCAGCCCCATCCCACATTTCCCTAAAATCTGCCAGCCCCATCCCACATTTCCCTAAAATCTGCCAGTCTCATCCCACACTTCCAGCCACATCTGTGCCTGCAACAGCCACCAGGCACCCCTGGGAGGATGAAGAAGACCCCCAGGAGCTGCTGCTGGGGACCCTACGAGGCTCTTTGGTTCCTTGTGTGGAGATCAGAGTGAGAGGTAGCTGCAAACCGAGCAATCTCTGCCTCCATCCCAAAACATCCCATTCCCAAGTTCTGGCAGGTGTCAGGCTGAAGGAAAACCCTGCTGGTCCCCTCCTCTGCAGCAGGACAGCAGCTGTGGCACTCTGCATGATGTGACACTTGTGACACACTTGAATGGGGACCTGGAGAGGCTTTGGGGTCTTAAAGAGAGTCAAGCACTGACTGAACACAGCCCTGGGATCCCTGTCCTGAATGGAATTACATCTGCCTTTTTATAGCTCTGTATCTGCAGTGACATGTCATTGATAGCTACATTTCTATTAGATATGATTTATATTTATACAGATATATTTATATTTCCAAAACAGACCTCTCCTGTGCTCTGGAGAAGTTTCCCAGCAGAAGATCCTGTTGGGACTGAATTATTATGCCTGGTTTGAACAAAGCAACTCCTGGCTCAGTTCAGATGGAAAACATGAGGTGAAACACAGCCTGGATTCATTGAGAAGCAGGGATGCAGCTTCCTGTCAGCATGGAGCTTGGAGCACCCAGCGTGGAGCTTGGAGCACCCTGAGATAGTGAAGGCGCCCTGGGGTGCGACTGGATTGCTTTAAGGTCCTTCCACCCCACCCGGTCCGTGATTTTACAAAGTGCAGCCAGAACCCAGCAGGACCCCCCATCCTCCCAGGGGAATCCCTCCCAGCTGGGACATTCCAGCCTTACCCTCTCCTCGGGGTGGCCATGGGTGGTTGTGCCTGGGGGGTCAGCAGGCGCTTCCTGAAGGGATCCATCATGGCCTGGGGCAGGCCGGGCCTCAGCGGGGTTGCTGCTCCATAGGGGGGGGCTCCTGGGGGTCCCACCTGCAGCCCTGCCATGGGCATCCTGCCCCCAGGGGGCATCCCGGGGCGCTGCTGGAAAACAGGGACACAGGGTTAAACAGGACCCTGATGGTGCCACCCACCCTTGGTGCCACCTCTTCCCGAGGGTGCATCCTGGACCAGGGCAGGGAGCAGGGAATGCCAGCAGGAGCTGCAGCTGCAGGAAGCCATGGGAAGGCAGGAACAGGAGGAGAAGCCATGGAGTGCAGGGCTGTGGAGCCAAAGTCAGGCTGGTGGCCCTGTGCCACCCTGGGGACCTCGTGGGTTCCTCTCTGGAAAGCAGGACAGGGAGGGGGAGCAGGCAGGAAGGAAGTGAGGGATGGAGGAGGCAGCAGCTCCCCCCCATCAGCAGCCAGCTCCCATCCTTCCCCTCCCAGGAATGCACACGGAATTTGGGAGCCACAACAAAACCCCGAGGGGTCCCAGCCCTGGCAGTCCCTCTGCACCCTCAGAGCACTGATTTGGCAGCACCCACTGGTGCCTCAGGTGCCACCAGGTTGTCCCCCTGGGGACAATCGGTCCCAGCCCCCCAGGACCCACCAGCCACCCTCCTGCTCCACCTTGGAGCTGATCCAGCAGCTTCCTGGGATCCTTTGATCCTCAGCTCCCCCTGCAAGGTGGGAGGCTGGGAGAGCCACCGAGCCAGCAGAGCAACATTTCTGCCCTGCCCCAGGCTCCTGACGTGCCAGGACATCCCCACAGCCCTGCAGGGCAGGGAGCCAAGGAAACACCTCATTCCCTGCACACAGGGATACATCTGGGAGCAAACAGTGGATGCAAGAGTGTTGGGAACACGGGATGCAGCCAGCCTGCCCTCCACAGCTCACAGCTGTAGCAGGGGTTGGTTTGATGGAGCTGCAGCCTGAAAAACCCTAAAAAACACCCTGTGAAAAGCTGATAAACACAAACCCAAGAGTTTGAGCTGCTCCTGGCGCCTCTGCCAGTGGCAGATCCCGAGAGGAGAAGTGTGTTCCAGGCAGGATCAGGGCAGCAGCAGGGCCCCAGGATTAGTGCTGCACGTGGAAGCCCAAACCCCCCCAGGCCCAGGCTGAGCCCGTTACACAACACACACAACCACACGCGGCTCCAGAGCCTTTGAAGCAGCAGCCCCAGAGCCCGGGCTCTGACCCTGCCCTTCCCCAGGGAGCAGATGTTCCTCTCCTTCTGCTCAGCCCCATTTGTGCAACTCCTCGTGACTCTGGCAGCAGCACCGAGGGCGAGCAGGGCCAGCAGCACCTTTTTGTGCCAAAACCACAAGGCCAGGACCCAGTTTCTTTGGGTTTATCAAGAAATCCGTTGTGGCAGGGCTGACCCACACCCTGTGTAACACAACAAACAACAGTAAATGTTGCTCTGCGGGTCAGTTCCAGCCGGACTGTGGAACCCCTGTGGAACCCAAACCTGTGCTGACACCTGCCAGGGCTTCTGAAAGACAGAGAAACCCCCAGAAGGAGATGGGAAACTTTTGATTTGAAATTCCTGGGCCCCCAGAGCAGCTGAGTGCAGAGCCAAGCCCGGAAGCAGAGCCCGCATTCCCTGGAGCCCCCAGGAGCAGGAAATGGCTCCCAGGGAAACCCTGCCCCGGGTTTTTTTTCAGTGCCTGGAAGGCCAGGGAGGTTCCATAGCTACAGAGACATTCCCTGCCCTGGGACAGCTGTCAGGAGCTTGCTTGGAGCTGGCCCAGCCATGCCCAGCTCCTGTCCTTTGGTCAGAGCAGCCCTGAGGTCTCTCCTCCCTCCCTCTGCCACTCCATGGAGCACATTTCGGATCTATCCCTGAAGTGAGAGATTTGGAGGTTTCAGAGTCTTTGACAGCTCCATGTCCTTGGGCAAGGTCTCTTGAGTGTCCAGCTGCTCTTTCCAGGGCTCCATTGAGACAATTCCATCAGCAGGGAGAGGATCAGCAAAAGGATACACAGATTTGTTGCACTTGAACTTCACCATCACCTCCCAAACCATCTGAAAACCATCAGCCACAGCTCAGCTGCCCAGGGAGTGACTTCCAGCCCACCAAGGACCCACACTGGATTGCCTGGATGAGCAATAAGGGGAGGGCAGAACCCTCCACATGGAATTTTCCTCTCAGTTTACTCTCAGGATTTTCAAATTTGAAACAGAGAAGCCTCTTGGCTCAACCAGTCACCACTGCCTGAGGCAGACTTGCCCCCAAAGGCTCCCGAACCCCTCTCACACAAACCCAGCCTAAAACCTTCAGCCAAACTGGGAAGCAACACCACAGCCTCGGGGTGAAGCCTGTCTCCAGCCCCTCTTGGAAAGCCTGGAAACTCCCAGGATGCAGAGGGCTTAAACTCAGGAAATTTGATTAAACCGGCTCCAAGCAGGAGCTCATTCCTGCCCAGCACCCCCAGTCCCTGTGCCACCCCCAGGGCCCGCCCTGTCCCCTCCCCTCAGAGGGGCAGACAAAGGGCAAAGCCTGCAGGCTCAGCGGGAGGAACAGCCTGGATCCCGTCCAGCGCTCCCTGCGGAGCCCCTGGAAGCAGGACAGCAAACAGCTCGTGTCTGCTCCCTGCCAGGGACGGGGCTGCGCTCGGGGGGCATCCCAGGCCACCGGCCTTGGGGCAGCTCTGCTTGGAATTGGCCCCGGCCGAATCCAACGGGAGGCTGCAGGGGTTCCTGAGCGATGTTTGCTGGCATGGCAGGAGCCTCTGAGCCTGCCAAAGGCCCCTTCTTGAGGAAGGGCAGCCCAGAAATTGGGGGCTGGTAGCAGAAAGGAGAAGCAATAAATCCCAGCATGGATCTGCAGGAAGAAGCTGGGCTGGAGAGAGAACTTGAGCCAAAGCAGGAATTCTGCAAACAGCTCCAGAGTCTCTTCATGTCCCTTCCAGGATCCTGGCTCTTCCCTGCACCTCCCCAGCCAGGGAGGAAGGCTCCTCCCCACACCCGTCCTGTCCTGCTCCAGGATCCAGCTCTCTGCACACTGACAGGGAACCAGGGAGCCAGAGCCCACATCCATCCTCCCCCGGGGCTCTGGAGCAGAGCCTGGCCCAGCACCAAGAGCTCTTCCTGCAAGTTCCTCCCCTCGTGCCCAGGCAGCAGCACTTCCCATGGGGATACAGAAACAATCCCTGTTCAAACAGGATTCCAGCTCCACATCGGGTTGGGCTCCAGGAGAGCTCTGCTGCCCAGGCCTTTGCATGGATTGGGATCAGAGGAGCCCCCCACACACCCCAAAAGAGTGATTTTCCCCTTTGTTCCTCCTTATCTGTGAGCGAATCCCTCTTGGGAGGGTGCCAGGGCGAGCCTGGGTTGGTGCTGGCACAGACCTTGAGCTGGGAGGTGCTGCTGGGATGGAGATGCTGCTGCTGCAAACTCTGCTGCAGCCCCCTGCAAGTCTCCAGATTCCCTCACTCCTGGAAAACTTTGACACAGGGGGAGCTCCAGGAGCCAGATCTCAGCTGTAAAGCCCACATGAGGAAGTAGTAAATCAAAGGGAGAAGGGCACAGCACAGGCACAGCCCCCAGCAGATCCAGGACACATCCTGGAATGTCTCCAGCAGCAGCAGAGCTGTCTGGGCTGGACAAACCTGCCTGCCCACAGCCCTGCAGCTGGAGCCCTGAATGTTCCCAGGCAGAGAAAGGAGAGGTCACAGGGATTCAGATCCCACAGGGGCAGGAACAAGGAACAAAGGTGTTGGCTCCTCCTGGGAGCTGTGGGAGGCTCTGGGGAGAAGCAGAGATGGGCCTGGCACAAGCCCTGCCCGTGGTGCTCCTGCAGGGCCCAACTTTCTCCAGGGCTCCCGGGAAGGCCTGTGGAAGCAGAGGGAGCAGCAGTCCTGGAGCTGTTGTTGTTCCCCTTTCCCTGTCACGTTTCCCAGGAGCAGCAGAGCGTGCTCTGCCCTCCTCCCCCTGTTCCAAAGGACAGTGTCCATCTGCTTTGGATCAGGCTGGAAGCAGCTCCGGGCTCTGGCTCTGATGAAACCTGCCTTGGAAAGCCTCTCCCTTGGGAAGGGTGGGGTTATCCAGCACAAGCAGCCTTCTGGAACAGCTCTAGCCCTGGCTCTTGTCCCCTGGCCCCCTCCAAGCCAGTCCCAACCACTGCATGAGCAGGAACACTGCTCTCCCTGCTCCCCAAGGGGTGGATTTCTCCCGCACTACACCCTCTCCAGCATTTCCAGGCCTCCCCGGTTTCACTTGGCACAACATTCCACACTTCTTCAGCTCCTCCATGGGTTTCTCCATGAAGCACGACTTTCCTTCCCACTGCCATCCACCCAGGGACAGGATCACAGAGCTGCTTCCAGGCTTGGGAGTTCTTGGGCCGCAGCAGCCTCCTGGCCCAGGGAATCCAGTCTCTGTCTTCCCAACATGTGCCAATAAAATCCATTTATTTGGATTCTGCACCAGGGAAGCATCAGCTGGGGGCAACTGCAAGGCCAGTGCACTGAATTCCAAGGTCTCATCCCACATGGATCCATGCTGCTCCAGGCCAAGGTGTTACTCCCAAAACTTGGGGAAAACTCTCCTAAACCTGAAACCAGCACCTGAAAAAACAGGAAGGCTCCTTCCCATTGAACTTCCATGGAACCTGGCTACTGGGGCTCAGCCTGGGCATCTTGGCTGCTCCAGGGGCAGGGAGATCTGCCCACGCCCCCCACCATGCCTGATCTTCCTGCTCCTGGAAAAGGCCTCTCCATCCTGCTCCAGGCACGGCACTGGCCCCTGGCTGCTCTGGAAACACCAACTCTCACCAAAGGAGCCCCTTGGATTCCCTGCCTGGGCTGCCAGGAAATCCCCAGCAGGCACACAAGGATGTCCAAAGGACAAGCATATGTTTAATAATCCCGAGATTAGAGTTCCTAAGCCCTCGCTGGCCTGGCCAGGGCCTCTTCTGTCTCCTGGTGCCCAAAAAATGCAGCTCTTCCTAAAACTGGGACAGAACCAAGCCCCGGGGGGATGGCAGGGATGGGAGGGGCTGTTTTCTTCAGCCTGGGAATTGCAAAACAAAGGGCAGACCCTCTGGATTCTCTCCTTTCCCAGGCTCAGGGAGAGACCACTCAACACCAGCCCAGAGGCTGACCCCGCTGTGCCAGCGGTGCCGGACACTCCGGGGACATCGCCGCGGGGACATCGCCGCGGGGACATCGCCCCCTGCTCCAGTCCCAGCCGTGGGGGAAGCAGCATCTGCCAGCCTGTTTACCCGGCTGCTCCCAGCTGGCTCCAGCTTCCCAGCTGGATTTTGCACCCTGCACATGGAAGGTCAGGCAGTGCCCCCGCCTCGAGTTACCAGCGGCTCACACTCGGCCAGCTCAGCTTCCAACACCATTTTCTGGTGTTTTGAAGGCTGCAGGAGGAAGTTGTTTCCTCCTCCTGTGTTAAGGAGCCAGAATTTCCCTGAGCTTGGTTTATTTTCTGAGTTTTAAATCATGCAAATCAGGCACAGCTCTGGAGGAGGCAGCGGTGGTGGCCCAGGAGAATGTGTTGCACAACTGGGCTCCTCCATTTCCAGCCCGCCTGGAAAACTGAGCTTTACATCTGAAAACTCATTCCCAAAAGAATCAGCACAAGCTTGGGAGTGAACTGAGCAGCCGGGTGTGCAAGAGGGAGCAGCAATGTGTGCCAGGATACACTTCTTACTGCTGGAATAGCATAGAAACATGGAATGGGTTGGGTGGGAAGGGACCCCGAAGCCCACCCAGTGCCACCCTGCCATGGCAGGGACACCTTCCACTGTCCCAGGCTGCTCCAAGCCCTGTCCAGCCTGGCCTTGGGCACTCCCAGGGATCCAGGGGCAGTCCCAGCTGCTCTGGGCACCCTGTGCCAGGGCCTGCCCACCCTCCCAGGGAACAATTCCTAATTCCCAATATCCCACCTAACCCTGCCCTCTGGCAGGGGGAGCCATTCCCTGCGTCCTGTCCCTCCAGGCGCCTGTAAACACAGTTCTTACTTCCTGAATTTACTTGTAAAAGATGCCAGGCTGAAAAACGAGTGATTTCATGTGCTTTTTGAGGGCTGCTCGTTGTTTTGATTTACTTTCCAAGATTACCGAGTGCCTGCTCTCCTCTTCCACCACGAACCAACCCCTGGTCCTTCCGGAGGACACACCGGGAACACTCCGAGGATACTCCGAGGTTACACCGAGACTAGACCCGCACACCACGCGTTACCTCCGCCTTTGACAAGGACACAGACGTGCTCCCGGCGGGTCCGTGCCGGGGGATGGGACGGGCAGGGACGGGGAGGCTGCGGAGGCGGAGCGGGCCCAGGCCCCGGCTCGGCTCACCCGCTGCGGGACGGGACGGGCCCGGCCGAACTTCTACCGGGCTTTGAGGGTGCAAAGCGGGAGCAGGGGAAGAGGGAGATATCCCGACTAAAAGGGGCAGCAGAACGGCCCCACCGGGGGTCCCGGGCCCGCTCCGGGCGATGCCAGCCAGGCCCGGCCG
>WEZZ01003715.1:154453-165281 GCA_013400585.1 Chloropsis cyanopogon
CATTTCTGTGGTGGTTAAAGGTGATTACTCTGCCTTCTTCTCTATCATTAGGCTGAAACCCAATTAACCAGACCCTGTTCATCAGCGTAGGTGAGGCTCAGTGCTTCCCTGGGAAGGTGCTTGTTCCAAGCTGGCTGCAGGGACCAGGGAATCTTCCCCTCTGGATGGAAAACCACAAACATCCTGTGCAGATTTTTCATTTAAATCTCCCTTTTTGAGGTTATTCCAAATCCGTGCCTGTGGCCACTCTGCACCTTGGGGATGGAAGGGGGATATTTCACAAAAACACTCCTAGGGCTGGAAAACTGTCCCAGATGGTGGAGGAGGAAAGCAGCAGGATCACGATTGTTTGATGATGATCCTGCCAAGGGAGGGCCCGGAGTCCTGCAGAGATTCCAAACGAAGCTGTGCCCTGGAGGGAGGATTGAGGGACACTGTGGAGCCACCAATACAGCCTGGGCTCTGCAGAATCCCTGCCAGGCTTTATTTCTTGGAGCAGCTGGATGGTGCATGCCTTGGATGTCTCTCCATGAGTAAGGGCGGGGAGGGGCTGGGATGGAATTCCCAGAGCAGCTGTGGCTGCCCCATCCCTGGAAGTGTCCCAGGCCAGGTTGGACAGGGCTTGGAGCACCTTGGGACAGAGGGAGGTGTCCCTGCCTGTGGCAGGAGTGGCACTGGGTGTGTTTCAAGCTCTCCCAGCCCAAACCATTCCATTCTCCCAGTAGTGTGGTGCAGATTCCAAGCTCAGAGCACGTCACTCCCCTCACCTGGGCAGGTGTGCTCCTCATTTGGGAAGGAAATTCCCTGCTTTTCATCCATCCCCAGCCTGGCTGCTGCACAACTGCCGTCCAACCATGAGCCCTTGGCTATCCCAGTCTATCCCAGCTGCAGCTGGTCCAAGCTGAGACACAGCTCTCACACAAGGCACGCAATAAAACTTTGAGTTGCTGCCCTGGTAACTCAGGTTTTAAATGATTCCCCTGCGGAGGGAAGGTTTTCTTTTCCTATCAGGGAGAGTCAAAGGGATGTTGGGAATTCATCTCCGAATCCCTTTGAGTTTGTCTTCTCCCCACAGGGCTGTCCTTGGGCATTGGAAGCCTCCAGAGTGGCTCTGGAGCTTCCCAGACTCCATCCATGTGTGCTGGGCTCGGGATGGATTGTGTTGCCTGGAGGGGGGGGACAGCCCCTCCGTGTTGCCTCCATCCCCTGTGTCAGGGGACAAAGGCAAGGCTTGGAGGGTGGGTGATGTTTGGTACCATGGAACAGGACTGGGATGGCTTTTCCAGCTGAGCCAAGAGGTTTTGAAGGGAAAAGAAGCAGCAGCAGAACCTTCTGCTAATGCCCCAAATCCTGGGGAGCCCGTGCTGGGAAGCTGCACCCACTCTGCCAGGGGAGCCAGGTCTCCTGGCACATCCCTGGCACCAATTCCAGCCCTGTTGCTTCCTCCCACACCCTGATTGTCACTGGGAGTCACCACAAGTCCCCCCTTCCCTCTCGGCCGTGGAGGACCCTTCATGGCCCAGAGCTCCTGGCGTTTAAAGCATGAAACCAAATTTTGTGGGGTTTTATATCTTCAGGAAATTCAGGATCACTCTAAGGGGATTGGTCCCAATGGAAAAGCTTCTTCTGTTTTCCTAAAACCATCGAGGAGATGCATTCTGGGCTCAGCCCCTCCGTAAATTTGGGCACAAGAGGGCCCTGAAACACCGCGATGGTCAGGAACTACAAAGTCCCTTCTGCCCCTTCCTGTGGGCTCGGAGTGGAGCAGACACATCCTGAGACTGCCCCTACACCACCGCATGGAATCCACGGAATTACATCCCCTTAAATGAGGGGAGCATGAGCAGAGCTGGGATTTCTGGGGCTGGGACCAGAAAAAAACAATCAAACCCCTCAGGATTTGTGGGGTTTGAGGTCAAATATCTGCAGAGCAAAATCCCCTTCACTGCCAGGATTGGAGCCAGTGGGAATAAGGGGCTGGAGCCAGTGGGAATGAGAAGCTGGAGCCAGTGGGAATGAGGGGCTGGAGCCATTGGGAATCAGGAGCTGGAGCTGGAGGGAATCAGGAGCTGGAGCATTGGGAATCGGGAGCTGGAGCCATTGAGAATCAGGAGCTGGAGCCATTGGGAATCAGGAGCTGGAGCCATTGGGAATGAGGGGCTGGAGCTGGTGGGAATCAGGAGCTGGAGCCGGTGGGAATCAGGAGCTGGACCTGTTGGGAATGAGGAGCTGGAGCCATTGGGAATGAGGGGCTGGAGCCAGTGGGAATGAGGAGCTGGAGCCATTGGGAATGAGAGGCTGGAGCCATTGGGAATCAGGGGCTGGAGCCATTGGGAATGAGGGACTGGAGCCATTGGGAATGAGGGGCTGGAGCCATTGGGAATGAGGAGCTGGAGCCATTGGGAATGAGGGGCTGGAGCCAGTGGGAATGAGGAGCTGGAGCCATTGGGAATGAGAGGCTGGAGCCGGTGGGAATCAGGGGCTGGAGCCGGTGGGAATCAGGAGCTGGAGCCATTGGGAATGAGGGGCTGGAGCCATTGGGAATGAGGAGCTGGATCCAGTGGGAATCAGGCCTCAGCTGTGCTCCACAAACCTGGCAGCTGTTAATTGATATTAATCTCATCAATGCAGATTGTATTAAGCTCCCTGGACCCTTCCCAATGGCAGCGCTGATAATTCCCTATAAATCAAATTTAGCGGCCCATAAACATTGGAACATCCCACGGCCATTTTCACCCTCCTAAAAACCCATCAATTGCTGCCTGCCTGGATTAGAGGGAATAAATTCCAGAATTTATCTCCCTGCCACGCTCATGGACAAAACTACATTAAAGAGACACTTGGAAGCTGCTTTTGTGTTGATTGTTAAGGAGCTGCTGCTCCTCGGCTCCTTCAATCCACTCAGAATTGGGGATAATTGAGGGATTTTAAATCCTTCAATGCTTAAATGATAAAGTTGTTGTTTTTCTGAGCCCTCAAACACCTGTGGGAGCAATTTTTGTGAAGGTGAGGAATAAAAAACAACTTTATAAGGATCAGGGTTTGGGAAGAAGGAGAATAAATCCCTTTATTTTCTATTTTTAGGGATGGGGAAAAAGAGAAAGGATCTGATAGGGGGAAAAAGAGTTTGAGCCATTCACCTCCTTAAAAAGAAGACTGGGAGGAGTTCTTATTCCAGTGGGTGCATCCCTGGAAGAGCTGAACCTCCAGTGGGATAAGGAGCAAGGGGGGAGCAGTGGCTGAGAGGGAATGGGGGGAGGAATGAGGTGATTCCAGCAGGGAGAGGTTCAGTGCATCTGAAGGAAGAGATGGGGTTTCCTGTGGGGCCCAGAGGGTTTGGGAGCTGCTTCATTCCCACAGGATTTATGGGAGTGGTGCTGGGAAAGTCTCGAGGTTGAACATCCCTGGGATGAGGAGAAAGGTGGGGACCAGGAGAGTGCAAATTCTTGGTGTCAAAATTAGGTTAGAAACTGTTACACTGTTAATAGTAATATTGCTAAATAGTTAATAATTATTATGTTGACAATGCATGTACTGTTAAAACGTTTGGTTATTATAAAGGGGGTTAGAAGTGTAGTTATAAGAAATACGGTACTCAATTTACTGTATTACACCTAAGTAAAGAGCACCCCCAAGCAAAAGGAGCCAGCCTGGATGGAACCAAGAACCAATCAGCGCCTTAACCTTCAGGCAAATGAGCGATCCAAAGGGACAAAGAACAGGCCATGATCCAAAAGGACAAAGAACAGGCCACCCACCCCCATGCTTTAGGCTGCATAATAAAAGCTGAAATCACACTCCTACTGGGAGTGCCTTCCGTTTTTAAACACTTGGGATGTGTCTGCCTGGCATGACTGTCCTCACTCCAGGGACAGGCCTGATCTTCCTCCAGGATGCCCTGAATCTCAATCCATCCTTCCCTGGACACGCTTCTGGGCTGGTGGGATTTGCTCTGCAGGACATGAGCGTGGGGACATCGTCTCCTTAAGGGACAGCCGCTTCTCGGTGGCTTTCCCAGCCACGAAGTCCCACAGGACCTGCAGGTGGCCCCATGTCTCTCTGTGCCTCCCAGCAGAGCTCTCCTCCCTCTTCCATCTCCTCTGCTTCCTCTTTTCCTGGTTTTCCTCCCTCCTCCTCCTGCCTGGCCGAGGTTGAAGCATTTCCCCTGTTCTCCTGCCCCTCTCTGCTCCCTCCACCTCCTCCTCCAGGGCTGCTCAGGTGCTGGAGCTCCTGTTTCCATGGCAATGTCTCACCAGCTCCAGACTTCAGCACTTGTATCCCGGGAATGTCCCTGCACAGGAGCACTGCTGTCCCCTCCTCGGGACAGAAACCCCAAGTGAACTGGCCACCAAAACCCCCTGAAAGGCTCAAATCTTGGTGTGGTCACCGTGGTTGGGGACAAAAGCCCAGGGCAGGGGAGTCCATGGCTGGTGGCTCATCCCTTGCTCAGCCCCAGTTGGGTTTCATGGGGATGTCACCGTGGATGGTGACGCCTCGTCCCTCCTCCCTGTGCTTGGGGACAGAGAGGGATTGAGAGGGTAAATTTAGATTTATCCTTTGTTTCTGTTCCAAGAGCAGTGAAGCGACTCCAGGGGGATTATGGCTTAAGAGGAATATCCAGGGATGCTTCCCTTGGCACATCCGCGGGTGGAGCAACATCCAAGGGCAGGACATGGCCCCAGGGGACATCAGGATGGGCTCTCTTGGCCATGTGGAAACCATCCCAGTGCTTTGCGGGGAATTTGGGATTTTCCTGGGATGTCTAAATGCCGTGTCTGGAAATTGTGGCTAGAAAAGGGAGGGGTCCTGCGCTGCCACAGAGAACGTGGAGGGGCTGGAGGGCAGCCCCTCCTAGGGGGGTGGGGAGCACAGAATCCAGGAGGAATCAGGACCCAGCAGGATTTAGGATCTAGGATTTGTAACCAGGGAAGAGCCCTCCATGGGAATGGAGCTGCAGGAATCCCCCGCGGGGCTGAGCCACACCCCAGGAAGGATCTTCAAAGGATCTGACCCCACTGGCCCCTCAGTCCGCCCGGACCCCTGGACCCCTGGAAGGCGTCCCCGCCCACGGAACTGGGTGATCGTTAAGGTCCCTTCCGACCAAACCATCCCATGACTCTGCGATTGCATGCACTGCCAGCCTGATAAAACTGGCTTTTCCCGCAGCCGAATCCAGCTTTTTCCGGGATGAGATAAGCCCTCCCGGACAGCGCAGATGGAGCTGGGATGCTGCTGGATCCTGATCCCGGAGCACTCGGGGCTCTGGCACAGACTGATCACAGGCTCCTCAATCCTTGTGTTTAATCCCAATTTTAAATTGTAAAAGCCAGGAATGGCCCCATGGCAGGGTGGCCCGGCTGTCACCTCCCGCCGCGGGAGGCCTGGCTTTGATGTCCCCTCGGCTCTGATTGAGTGACTGATTGTTCTTAATGAGCGTTCCGAGCCGGGCGAGCGCTAATTGCCCTGCTGATGACTCCTCCGGATGTCCCGGCTGCCTTGGCTTATCCCGACAGCCAGGAGGGGAATGCTTGGAGTCGAAAGGTCGGGAACGGGACCATCATCGTGACAGCATCATCTCCTCGTTTTCCAGGGGCTATTCCTTCATCCCACCAACTCCTGCTCCATCCTGCAGCACCTCCTGTCTGGATGCGGGGTGGGCTCTTCCCATGGGCTTGGAATTCCAGCGAGTCCTGGCACATGGAAGCTCCCTGGAGCAGCACATGGAGGGAATGATCCTGTTTTCTGCTGTGTGATCATTGCAAAGATGGGAGAGAAAACGAGAGGGAATTGGATCTCTGTGGATTTAATATTTTTCAGGAAGGGGAAATGTTCAACAGGTTTTTGAGCCATGGAATTGTTTGGTTTGGAAGGGAATTTAAAGCCCATCCAGTGCCACCCACTGGGACACCTCCCACTATCCCAGGCTGCTCCAAGCCCCATCCAACCTGGCCTTGGACATTCCAGGGATGGGACGGGTTTTGGGATTCCTCAGAAAATGCCAATGAGCCTTTAATTGGACATGCCCATGTCTTCTGTGTGTTGGTAGGTGCTTTGGCTCCTCACCAGGAGCCACCTGGGCCCCTTGGAGCTGCTCTTCCCAGGCCAGCTCGGGGCCAAAGCCCTCTCCTGGCTGATCCGGGGGCTTTGGGGACTTGGGTTTGTCACCTCCCAGAGTGAATTGCCTCTCAGAGCTGAGCAGGGGTATGTGATAAGCAAGGAAGGACTTGGCCATGGCAGCTTAAAAAGTCACCTGGGATTTTGGGATCCCGTGGGACATGGGATGCAAGGACAGCAGGGCCTGGTCCCTATCTATGGTTGGAGGAGATCCTACAGATGGGCTGCTGGAGATCCTCCAGCTTTGTGGAGGTTCTTGGCTGGAAAAAGAGAATCCCAAATTCATGCCTTGTCCAAGACTTTGGTGGTGACTTGAGCGACTTTGGAGCCAGCTGGAGGTTTCCTCTCCCTCTGGAGGACACCAGGAGAAGCTGGAATTCCTGTGGGATGTTTTAAGGGCACAGTAGTGCATGAGAAACCAGGCTGTGATTTCCACTCCTCACAGAATACCTCAGTTTTCTTTTTCTCTCTTTCGTATAAATACGGATTTTCTCATTATCCCCATAAAAGGGAGAGCCCTCCTCAGACCCCGCAGGTGATGGCAATGACTTCCAGAGGTCTGTCCTGCTGTTAGGAATTCCTCCGGTGGATTTTATTTGCCTGTTCCCATATCCCTCCTACTTCCTTCAGCTGAGCATTCCTCCCCTGGATTGGGAAGAAAGGCAGGGATGGGGCTGATCAGGGAGTTGCACTCCAGGTGGTCCTGAGCCTTTCTTCATCCCCTGACACATCCCCAGCTCCCTCCAGCCTTAAAACCTCCATAATTAAAGCCTCTTCTAAAGACAAACAGTGCCTGGGAAGATTTATCATTTCTGCTGCTGTAATTACCTGTCAGGATTAAAAGAATGGCCCTTTCCAGGGAACGCTGGGCTTGTTCTTTAATTAATTAATATGCAGCTTGTCATGCGAAATCAAGGTCATCAAGATGGAGATGGAGATGATGTCCCAGCACTGCTGCTCTTCTACAGCCTGGCAGAGCCCTGGGGGGAGAGATTGGGGGAGAGTGGGGATGGTTTATTTTGGAATCTTACTCCTCATGGGCCCTATTGAGCCAAAAATGTCTTTTTAATAAAAATTATATCCTTCAAATTGAGACACTGAGGGTTTAGATGGGATATTGGGAAGGAATTCCTGGCTCTGAGGGTGGGGAGGCCCTGGCCCAGGTTGCCCTGAGGAGCTGTGGCTGCTTCTGGATTCCTGGAATTGTTCAGGGTTGGACAGAGTTTGGAGCACCCTGGGGCAGTGGAAGGTGTCTCTGCCCATGGGAGGGGTGGCACTGGATGGGCTTTGTGAGAAATGATACTCACTTCTAAAAAAATTTCAAAGGTTTATTAAAACCTTATCAAAAATACAGCAGAAGACTGAATAGAGAAAATATTACAGCACTGGGAGCAGAGGATCTTCCCCACCATGTGCTCATCCACACCATGGAGGTTTCACCTTTTAACCCTTTAGCCCCTCCCAAATTTCTGTCCATGGACTCCTTCTTCGCTGCCCAGTGCTGGAGTTTTACTTCCTGACGGCTTTACCGGAGCTCAGGTGCTGCCATGGTAACGAGCCGACCCTCCCAAATGTCCCAAACCCAGGCTGCCCCCTGATAACAGCACAAGGGGGGTAAAACAGAACTGTACGTCTGTAAAACTTCTCTTAACATATATACATACTTGCCTTTTAATTGTGAGAGCCAATCATTGCATTACTCATCTGTCACAGGCTTTAAGGTCCCTTCCAAACCAGCCTGGAATTCTGGGATGATTCACTGTCCCTTCAACCTGGGAATGCTCAGAGGAATTGCTGTGGTTTGGTGTGTGCAGGGACATATCAGGACAAGGTTTCTACCCCCGAAATGTTCCTGAGATCTGCTGGCTTTGGAATTCCTGTCCTGGGACTCTGCAGGAGGAGCTGGGAGACCCGGGCTCATCCAGCCCGGAAAAGGCAGCCTAGGCAGATCTGAATTTCGGGTGTCCTGCAGGCCACCAGGCCCCATGTCCAAGTCCCCGCTGGGCTGGTTCCTCTTGTGGAAACAGCCTGGAGAAAACTGGGCTGTCACAGGTGCATGAGCCAATCCCTAAATTCAGATATTCCATGGGCACACAGGAAGAGGATGGATTTTCCCCGTTCTCCTGGTGGGACATGGATGTCCCTGCTCGTACTCCCACTTCAATCCTGGTGTATCCCAGAAGTTTTTGCAGCCTGTTGCCTTCTGCTCCAGCCCTCTGGATCCCTTGGGATGCTGCTGTCCCTGGGCAAGATTATTTCCCTTGGATCACAGACTCTATTAGCATGAGGAATTGCTGCCAGAGCTCCGGAGATGAATGTTCCTGCTCTTCCTGAGAGGGATCCATTGGGTTGGGATTGCACTGCCCATAAATTATGGAGACAGGCTCAATTCCAGCTACTTTCCCAGCCCATAATTGGAACTCCATTAGAAATTGTAAACATGGACTTTGGGATATAAACGCTCCTTTAAATTCATTGGAGTGGGGAGGGATGGGAGGGGGAGAGCAGGGAGCAGGGAAAACGGACAGGGAATAGGGAACAGGGAGTAGGGACAGGGAACAGGGAAGAGGGAACAGTGAAAAGAGGACAGGGAACAGGGAACAGGGACAGGGAATAGGGAATAGGGCCAGGGAATAGGGAACAGGGAGTAGGGACAGGGAACAGGGAAGAGGGAACAGTGAAAAGAGGACAGGGAACAGGGAACAGGGATCAGATCCTCCAGCACCAGCTCCAGGGGATGAGAAAGGGGCTGTGGAGCAGTTGTGGGGGAAATTTGGGGCAGATCCTCAAAATATGTGAATTTTGCTCTGTTTGTGGAGCAGCTCACAGAATCCCAGGATCACTGAGGTTCGAAAATCCCTCCAGGGTCACCGAGTCCGGGCTGTGCCTGATCCCCACCGGGTCCCCAGCCCAGAGACTGAGTGCCACCTCCAGGTGTTCCCTGGACACCCCCAGGGATGGGCACTCCAAACCTCCCTGGGCAGCCCCTGCCAAGGCCTGAGCGCCCTTTCCATGGGGAAATTCCTGCTGGTGTCCACCCTGAGCTCCCCNGGGTCAGGGAATAGGGAATAGGGACAGGGAATAGGGAATAGGGAACAGGGAGTAGGGACAGGGAACAGGGAATAGGTAACAGGGAATAGGGAATAGGGAATAGGGAATAGGGAATAGGGAATAGGGAATAGGGAACCGGGAGTAGGGACAGAGAACAGGGAACAGGGAGCAGAGCCCGACCCCCCTGGCTGTCCCCTCCTGTCAGGAGCTGTGCAGAGCCAGCAGGGCCCCCCTGAGCCTCCTTTTCTCCAGGCTGAGCCCCTTCCCAGCTCCCTCAGCCTCTCCCGGGGCTCCAGCCCCTTCCCAGCTCTGTTCCCTACCCTGGCCACGCTCCAGCCCCTCAGTGTCCAGGATGAAACCTCCTGGTGCCTCAGTGGGATAATCTCACTCCTGGAGCTGCTCATCCAGCCTGGCTCTGGGCCTGTCCCTTGTTCCCTCCATCTGGAGCCACCCCTGATCCCAGGCTGGGCTCAGCATCTCCTTCCCATCCCAGGCTGGAATGTCTGGAGCCTCTGTCCAGCACCAGGCTGGAGCTGGAGGGTTTCTCCAGGAAATGTGGGCTTTGATCTGGAAAAAGAAATAAAATAACTTCCAAAAAACCACAACCTCCTGGATTTGTTATTGTATTCTTATTCTTGGCTGTTTCTGTGCATGTTTTCCTCCTGCTGAAATGCCAAATTCCCATCAAAAACTTAATTTTTAGCCCTCCCTTGCCTTGATTTCTATTTCCAGCCATCCCTGCCTGTGTTTCCCTGGAGATGTTCCCAGGTGTGATCAGAGTTGTGCAGAGGTGATGGGGGCAGCTGGCTCCTGTCACCTCCTCTCCCAGCACACGGTGACCTGGGTGACATTTATTTAATCTATTACTGAGTCGTGGTTTGCATGGACAAATGAGCCATCCATGGGGCTGAATTCCTGGGAAATCGATCTCCAAAGGAGCTGGGAACCTTCTGCTGCTGCAGGAGGGGCCCAAGGAGAATCCTTTGTGGGGGAGGAGATGGAGGGACCTGGATGTTCTGGGTGGGACCTGAAAGTTCTGGATGTGTAGGAGAAAACCTGGAAATGCAGGACGTGGGACCAAGGTCCCGTGTGGGATATGGGATAGAAAACAGACACGGATCCCCAGGGAATTTGGTTTCCTGGTGCTCTCCCAGAAAGTACTCGGGGCTGTTTGGTGTCCCCAAATCTTTAATAATCCCATGGAGGTGTTAATTCCCTTCCAGGGAGAGCACAACGATTAAAAGGGGCTGGAATCCAGCAGGGAGAAGAGCGGGAATGCTCCTGGTCCAGGCAGGAGATGGGATCTCAGAGCAGGACGTGGGCAGGACAAGGTGTGAGGGTGGCCTGGGATGTCCCCAAAGCACCAACAGCCCCAGGGGACAGCAGGAGCTGGGAGGGGGCAGCTGAGGACATTCTCCATCTGCTCCTCTTCCCAGGCAACCATGGACCATGGGGACATGAGGACATGGGGACATGGGGATACAGGGACATGGGGACATGAGGACACGGGGACATGGGGATACAGGGACATGAGGACACGGGGACATGAGGACATGGGGACATGGGGATATAGGGACACGGGGACATGAGGACATGGGGACATGGGGATATGGGGACATGGGGACATGACATGAGGACATGGGGATATGGGGACATGGGGACA
>WEZZ01003715.1:165540-191939 GCA_013400585.1 Chloropsis cyanopogon
GGGGACATGGGTTCATGGGGAAATGGGACATGAGGATGGGGGGACACAGGGACGTGGGGACATGGGGACATGGGGACACGGGGACATGGGGACAAGGGGACATGGGGACACAGGGACATGGGTTCATGGGGAAATGGGACATGAGGATGGGGGGACACAGGGACGTGGGGACATGGGGACATTCGTCTGGGGTGCCTCTGGCATGAGGATCCCAGGGAATTGCCACAACCCAATCTGAGGAATATTTGGACAATGCTCCTGCTGGGATTGTTGGGGTGCCTGTGCAGGGCCAGGAGTGGCACTGGATGATCCTCATGGTCACTTCCACCTCAGGATGCCCCATTTTTCCATGATTTTCCATCCCTTCTTGGCTCGAGGACCAAGCCAGAGCCTCCCTGCCAGCATTGCCACTGATTTGGAGGAAGAGGCAAGGATTGGAGGCGGAATTAATTCCCTGCAAACACCGGGCACTGCTCACTGACTCCTCTCCTGGATTAGCATTGTTTATTAATTAGATAATGGATAAGACTTCCTGGGAATCTTTGTTCAAATCCCAGCAAATTTGCTGGGCAAGTATTGATGGCTCTGAGCACCAGGAGCAGAACAGAGCTTGGCTTTATTAGGAATAAATCAGGCTGGACAAACCTAATTACATTTTTGATGGAATTGCTAAATTAGGGGCTGGAGATGTTCATAGATCCTGAGTTTAGTCAAATGCTCCTCTGGGCTAAGTGCAAATCCCTGGGAAATGTCACTGCAGGGATGCAGGGATGGCCATGGGAGGAGTGGAATCATGGCAGGGATGAAAGGCGTGGGAACTTCCTTGATGCTGGTGCTGGTGCTGGGGTGTCCCAAAGGCCAGGCTGGAGCACCCTGGGACAGCTGGGACAGGGGAAGGTGTCCCCTGCCCGTGGCACTGGGTGGGCTTTAAGGTCCCTTCCATGCCATTCTGGGACTTGTTCCCCACGTGAGGATGTGACGATAAACTCTGGGATGAGGGAACAATCAAGAAATGAACACACAGCGCAGAGAGCTGGTGGGGCATAAACACTCAAAGGGGGACACTGGGAGACGGTTGTCCCCAAAAGGGACAATTTTTATGGGAAACAACAGGAAACAGATCCAGAATGGATTCAGTATGAAATCTGTACACACTGAGGGAGGAGAGGATGTTTGAGCAAAGATTTTATTTATTTATATTTGTTTCCCTATTTTATATGTCCCATTTATATTCCCCATTTATTTTCATCAGTTGGGAAAACCTCTCCAGGATCTCTCCAATCCTTTGCACTTCCTCAGCCAAATCCCTTGAAATCGTACAAGCTCCTTGCCGCGGTATCCGGGTGAAAGCAGCCGGGAGAGGGGATCACAGCAGTGCTATCCCTCCGTGCCTGCCGGGAAGGCCGCGATGGGAGCCGGCGGTTTCTCAGGACGGGAAGCGGCTGCTCCGCTCCTCTTCTCCGTCCGGGACCAGCTCCCTGCGGGAAAGGGCAGCCGGATCCCAGTGCCAGCCTGCTGGGAGCGGGGCAGGATCGCGGCCTCTCCTGTCCCTGGGGATACAGAGCCAGCGGGAATGGCCGGGAGCATCCCCTAGAGGGAATTCCCGGGAGCATCCCCCAGCGGGAATGGCCGGGAGCATCTCCCGGAGGGAATTCCCGGGAGCATCTCCCAGAGGGAATGGCTGGGAGCATCTCCCAGAGGGAATGGCTGGGAGCATCTCCCAGAGGGAATGGCTGGGAGCATCTCCCAGAGGGAATGGCTGGGAGCATCTCCCAGAGGGAATGGCTGGGAGCATCTCCCAGAGGGAATGGCTGGGAGCATCTCCCAGAGGGAATGGCTGGGAGCATCTCCCAGAGGGAATGGCTGGGAGCATCTCCCAGAGGGAATGGCTGGGAGCATCTCCCAGAGGGAATGGCTGGGAGCATCTCCCAGAGGGAATGGCTGGGAGCATCTCCCAGAGGGAATGGCTGGGAGCATCTCCCAGAGGGAATGGCTGGGAGCATCTCCCAGAGGGAATGGCTGGGAGCATCTCCCAGAGGGAATGGCTGGGAGCATCTCCCAGAGGGAATGGCTGGGAGCATCTCCCAGAGGGAATGGCTGGGAGCATCTCCCAGAGGGAATGGCTGGGAGCATCTCCCAGAGGGAATGGCTGGGAGCATCTCCCAGAGGGAATGGCTGGGAGCATCCCCCAGCGGGAATTCCCGGGTGCATCTCCCAGAGGGAATTCCGGGGAGCATCCCCCAGCGGGAATGGCCGGGAGCATCCCCCAGCGGGGCAGGGAAGGACTGAGTGCTGCTGAGAGGCTGCGATTTAACCGGGTTTACACGGGTGCGGTGATCCAGAGGGACATTCCTGCCTCATCCCGTGTGGACATGCTCCTTCTTCCTTTCCCTCCCTCAGCCCTCCCAGCCCACTCTGGAGGAGGCTCATCCAAGCTCCTTTTGCTCCCTGTGGTGCTGAATTACAGGTGGGAGAGCTGGGAATGCTCACCCCGAGAGGAGAAGCTCCAGGGAGAGCTCAGAGCCCCTTGCAGGGCTGAAGGGGCTCCAGGAGAGCTGGAGAGGGACTGGGGACAAGGGATGGAGGGACAGGACACAGGGAATGGCTCCCGCTGCCAGAGGGCAGGGATGGATGGGATATTGGGATGGAATTGTTCCCTGGGAGGGTGGGCAGCCCCTGGCACAGGGTGCCCAGAGCAGCTGTGGCTGCCGCTGGATCCCTGGCAGTGCCCAAGGCCAGGCTGGACAGAGCTTGGAGCAGCCTGGGACAGTGAAAGGTGTCCCTGCCCATGGCAGGGGTGGGTTTAAGGTCCCTTCCAACCCCATCCATCCTGGAATTCTTCCTCCTTGGTGAGGAAGCTCCCAGGGAGGTCAGGACAGGATTTCTCTCGGATCCAGGGATGTTCAGGTGCTTTTTGCCAAGTGGAGCAGCAGCAGAGGGAAGATCCCATCTCCTGCCACCTCTCCAGAGAAGAACTCACCCTGCCAGGTGGACACGGAGCCCCATCCCAATGCTGGAGAATCCCAGGACACTGAGCTGTGGTTTGGGCTGTCCAGGGATACCCCAAACTCTGCCCTGGGTTTCCTGTCCAGGTTCCCGGTGCTGAATTACCTCTGAACCACAAAAGAGCTCTGCCTCTTTTCAGCTCCTCAGCTCTCCCTGCTTTGTCATTCCTGGATTTTCAGCCCTTGGCACTCACTTTCTCTGGAACCACAAACATCTCCTCCAGAAACTCCTGGAAGCTTCTGTGAGGTTTTTCCAGGCTTTCTGCTCTTTATCAAAAGAGTCCTGGAAAATCTGGATTGCCACTCCTTGTGGGCTTTTAAATCTTTGGTAGACTCCTCTTCCTCCCTTCTGTTCTCCTCCATCCCAAGTAAAAAACTGAAATCAGGCTTGGAAAATTGAAAATTCTATTGTTTCTTCAGACCTTTCTTTCCCCATCCCCAGATTTTTTCTGGCACCTGCAGAGCAGAGTAATCCTGGCCCTATTCTGTTCCTGGGGTTCATCCATCACCCACTGCCAAGAAAATCCTTTCTCCAGGTTGGGAGGAGCCATTTTCCCCATCAGTGTTTAGTGTTGGATAAATTCCCCCAAGCTCCAGGCCTGGAATTTCAGCAGCTCTGAACAGAGGATGCAAGGGAAGCCTTACCTGAGGGATACGGAAAAACACTTCCAGGAGTTCAGCTGCATCCTAGGAAGGCAGATTGACCTCTCTTCCTGCTTTTTACTCCTCTTTTCCTGCCTTTTATCCCTCTGCTCCTTCCTTTCATTCCTCTGCCCCAAACCCACTCTGTGTTTGTGCTGAGTGTCCACTGGGGAGCAAACCCATGAAACTCTGGGAGGTGAATCCGGGGGCATCAGGCTCTTGCCCCCCAGAGTAAGTGACAGGACAAGAGGAAACCTCCCCAGGGCAGGTTTAGGGTGGTTTCCAGAGAGAATTTCTCCACAGAATGGGGAAAGGTTGCCCAGGGCAGGGCTGGAGTCCCCATTCCTGGTGGGATTTAATATCCATGTGGATGTGGCACCTGGGGACAGGGATCAGTGGTGGCCTTGGCAGTGCTGGGGCTGGTTGGACTCAGCTTTAAAGGAGTGTTCCAACCTAAACAATTCCAGAAAATAGGGAGCAGAGGAATTCCCTGGAATAGGTTGCTTTGTAGCAGGTTCTAGAGGCAGACCTTTGGGTCCTGGGGCAGTCTGGACATGGGATTCATGGAATTAAAGTGAGAATGTGGCTCTCCCTGTTCTGCAGCACCTTTGAAGGGAGTAGAGGCTTTTTTCTGCTTTATAAAGTAAAAGAGGAAATGAAGCAGCTCTTTCAAATCAGCCCAGTTCTGTTTGAACTCCTCTGTTTGGGGCCTCTGAGCATCACCCCAGGTTCTGCTGTTCCTGCTCCAACTCTGAGTTAAAGGAAATCCCTCCTTCCGTCATCTTAATATTCCTTTGGTCTTGGAAAAATGTATCCCAGGCAGCTGCTGGTAGGATTTTGCCTCTTGGGGTGAACCTGCCTGAAGGAAAAAGTGATCCAAGAGCAAAAACTCTGGGTTTGGTTTGATAATAAACAAATTAAACAACCCAATGTGTATTTTATTCCTGCCACGTCAATAAAAACAAGGAGAAGAAAGGGGTGGGAATGTTGTGGGATGAGCTTTCTTGGAGTTCTTAGAGGGAAATAAAAATGTTTTATGTTTTTATTTTATTATAAGGTGTTTGCAGGGGTGGTTGGAACAACCTCCTGTGGGGAGTTGAAGGTGGTTGTTGTGGGATTGCATGCAGGTTTGGAACACAGAAGCAATGTTCTCAAAAGGCAGAATTTGTCTGGGAATGGGGATTCAGAGAATTCCACAATTGTTTGGGTTGGGAGGGACCTTAAATCCCACCCAGTGCCACCCCTGCCATGGCAGGGACACCTTCCACTGTCCCAGGCTGCTCCAAGCCCCATCCAGCCTGGCCTTGGACACTGCCAGGGATCCAGGGGCAGCCACAGCTGCTCTGGGAATTCCATCCCAGACCCTCCTCACCCTCACAGCCAGGAATTCCTTTCCAGTATCCCACGTTACCCAAACCCCTTCCTTTGGACTCTCCCACTTCCCTTTTATGGCCACTTCCAGCACTCCAGGCTGTCCCATCCTTCTGTGGGATCATTTCCCTCACATCCCATCCTGGAGGGTGGGCAGGCCCTGGCACAGATCCCAGAGCAGCTGTGGCTGCCCCTGGATCCCTGGCAGTGCCCAAGGAATGACTGGACGTGACCCAGGACCACCCATTCCTTGGATCCCAGGGTCTCTGCTGGGCCTCTCCCAAACTTTTTGGACGACCCCAGAAGGAAAGATGTTATTCCTTTGTTGCATCCTTCAGGGTTTCCTGAGAACCGTAACAAGGGAATTACCCCAAATTTCGGGATGATCCCTAAGGCCCTTCCAAACCAAGCCTATGAAAACCCCTTCTAATCTGGAAGTTTCCATGAAGGAAAAGCTGGAATTGTGGCTCCTGGGACAGCTTGCCTTCCATCCTCTGCTTGCTGCAGCCCAGCCCATCCATGGCCGGAGGGCTGGAGACCTTATCCATTACATTTGGAGGGAGTTTGGGATGAAACCATTCCCTGGTGGGATTCCAACAGAGCTGAGGGGCAGGGGAGCTCCAGCGGCTCCTGCTGGATTCATCCCAACCTTTTTCAGCAGTGGAAATTATCCCTGGGGTCCTTCTCCAGCATTTTTAGTGGCAAAAGGGAAAGCGAGGGAAATGTTTAAGGCAGTAAAAAATAGGTGGGAAAGGGTTTTTAGGGATCTGTGAGGTGAGGATGAGGCCTCATTTCAGCAGGAGCACAGGAGAAATGGAACTTAAGCTGTGTTTTATGGGAAAAACAGCAGAGGATAAACTGTGAATCACCAGTTACTGCTTCCCTGGAAATTATGCTGGAGGTTGGGAAGAAATGGGAACTGCAGGGGTTTGTATTTCCAGGAGAAGGCTTTGAGTGGGTTTTAACTTTGGGAAGAGCATTCCCTCCTTTCTTTGGGAATTCTTCTGATTCCCATCAGCTCTTGGAAGTGAGTCTCCAGCAGACTCCCCCATCAGAGCCTCATTAACACCCTGAGCTAATTATATTCATTGACAAGAGCCACTGAGCCACATGCCTGTAGGTCCCGAGCTGCTGTGACCTGAGGGGACCCTGCAGAGGGAGGGGACACCGGTGGGGACAAACCCCGCCGTGCTTCCCGCGGAATTCCTGGGTAGGCCCAGATAACAACTGCCCCACGTTTAAACTTCCCAGGCCACCAGAGCTCCCTCAGTGATATCCTAACAGGAATTCTTTAGGCCTGGCTGGCCTTGCTCGGAGGGAATTCTGACCTGGAAGAGGCTCCCACTGGGACTGGGGTGGGGCCACCAGCTCCAGGTGGAACAGAGGGGATTAGGGATGCCCTGGGAGGGGAAGGGGGGGGTTTATGCCCTGCTGGGCTTTGTAGGGTCTTCCCAAGCCACGGAGCTGCTCTGGGATGAGGAAGAGGAGGAGGAGCCGAGGCTCCTGGCGCTGGGCTTGGCAGAGCTGTCACCAGTGGCACTGGTAGCAGCTGGATCAGCTGGCCTGAGGTGGCCTTGGCTGTGGAATGTTTGGAGCCTCCCTGGCCACGAGAGCAGGGCTGGGACCCCAAACCTGGCCCAGGATTTCTCTTTGTGCCCCAACTGTGCCTCTGCTCTGGGAATCCTGGGAAAGCTCAGGGGGTTTTCTTGTCCCCAGATAGTTCCAGAAGTCGCCTCCACCAAGGGATGGAATTGGGTTGTCCACAGGGAGCCTCTTTCTCCTTCCCAACACTCCCAGCCTTCACTTGCCTTTGCAGCCCTTTCCTGCCCTCAGGGATAACAGATAAAATCCTTTCCCTCCTCCTCTGCCCTGGAGGATCCATGGAGAGCCCATCTCCGAGGGCAAATCCCTCCCAAAACACGTGGGAATCTTTGTGGATGCTCAGAAAACTCAGACGTGGATCTGTGCTTTCCACGAAAGCTCAGGGATGAGCTCCACTGAGTGGGGCTGAGAGGAGGATCAGGGAATATCCTGAGCTGGGAGGGATCCACGAGGATCAACCATTCCCAATCCTGGCCCTGCCCAGACACCCCAACAATCCCACCCTGGCCAGGGGGTGCTGTCCGAGTCCTGGGGCCATGACCATTCCCTGGGAATGATGATCCCTAAGGCCTGAATTAGGGTTTGGATTCTCCGGTGAGACTTTCCTTGGGTTTTCCATGTGGGAGATGATTTTTGGGAGCCAGGGATGAACAAGGCAGCCCTTGCTCAGGTGTTTGAGCTCTTTGGAATTTTCTCCTTTGTGCCTCAGTTGGGTTTGCCCCAGTTTGTAAATGTCTCTTTAGGGGCTTCAATAATTCACATTCCATATGGGGAGAGCTCTGGGATGGTTTTGCTCATGGAAAATAAGGCAGGTAAATTTGGGATTCAGCCATGTGAAAAACAGATGGATGGATTTAGGGGGGATTTTGAGAAGGAATTGTTCCCTGTGGGGGTGGGGAGGGGCTGGGATGGAATTCCCCGAGCAGCTGTGGCTGCCCCTGGATCCCTGGCAGTGCCCAAGGCCAGGCTGGACGGGGCTTGGAGCAAACTGGGACAGTGGAAGGTGTCCCTGCCATGGCAGGGGGTGGGACTGGGGGGGCTTTAAGGTCCTTCCCACCCAAACCAGTCCAGGATTTGAACCTCTGCAATAACAAAACAAAAGCCCCACGTTGGCCCTTGGCTCTCCCTGTCCTGGTGATTTTTTCCCTTGGGAGTGCATCCACAGCGCTCCTCCCTCCGCAGGGAGGCACTGCGGGAATTCCTGGAGCCCAATCCTGCTTCAGCAGCCGCAGCAGCCCAGGAAATCTCCAGGATTTGCCCCCCTGGAGCAGCCACAGGAGTGAAGGGTGCCCAGTGACCCCCCAGCTCCTGCAGCCCCAGGTGAGTTCCAGCTGCTGTTTGGCCATTCCAGCTGGAGGCAGCACAGGAACATTCCCTGTTTCCATCCCTATTTCCACATGGATTCCTCGGGAGCTGCCAATTTCCCTCCTGATTTTGGTTTGCTCAGTGAGCAGTAATGGGAAAAATGGATTTTTCTTTAATGATGTTTTTTGTTATTTATTTGTTAAATTCCCAATAAAACAAACAGCTGGGAGCTCTGCCAGGCTGGAATCGGTTTTCTACCAGATCTCCAGCTTTGCTTGGGCTTCTGGAGGTCATGGGAAAGTGGGAGAGGAGCACCAGGAGCTGCAATTCTGTGTCCTGGATGTCTTTATTGTATAGATAAAGGGAGGATTTATAGTGAAGGAACATTTTGGCCTCCAGGTGAGGGTGGGGGAACAGCTCCCAGATTCCCAAACTCTGACCCACAGCACACAAACCAAATCCACCCTGGATTTTCCACTCCAACAAATCCTCCCTGGAGTGAATGCAGATCCTCCAAGGCTCCAATAAACTGGTAAAAGCCTTTAATTAAAACCCCATCAAGCCTGGGAGGGTCAATCCTGTTAATGATCCCCAGTGGTGTGTGAGGCTTTTTCCCACTGACATCTGAGGAGACAAGGTGAGCCCCAGGTCAGCCTCTCCAGGGCTGTCCCAACCTGAGGGAGAAACAGGAGCTTCCTGCTCTTATTTGCATTCAGAAATCTGATTAAAGTTAATATTTTACTTAAATAACGCTGGGTTTGGAGGTCACAAGAGCTGTGGGGCTGGCAGCAAATTCCCTCTGGTTTCTATCCCCCTGGCAGGGTTTTTTTTTGGGTGGAAAACTTAGAAAACTGGAGGTTGTGTGTGAAAAAATGCTCCTTTTACTTTGGAGAAATCAATTTTGTGCACAAAGGCACAACCCCAAAGTTTGAAGGCAGGGAGGATCCTTTGATTCCTCAAAAAAGTTGGATGCAAGGAAAACAAAGGGAAGCAGTTCAAAAACTGGGATGGGGAAGGGCTGGAGAGGGAGATGGGAGCTGTCACCAAACGTCCCCAAATCAGCTCTGATGCCGCTCCCTGAGGAATGGCTTTGGAGAGACAAGGAAGGGGGGAAGAAACAGCTCCTTTTATTCCACTCCAAACCCATCTTTTGGTCCTGAATGAAGGGAAAACATTTTATGTGTCCAGAGAGATGTGATGAATGTTTGTGTCAGAAAAATCCTTCATCCTCCAGCAGGAGGAACCAGGGAATTGGTGCTAAACTGGGCCTGGAAAAGCAATTGCTGCTAAACTGGGCCTGGAAAGGGAATTGGTGCTAAACTGGGCCTGAAAGGGACAGACATGAGGGCAAAGCTGCCACTTTAGACTAAATCCTTTGGCAAAATGGAAGGGAAGAACAGTCTGAAGCTGGAGCACAGAAAAATGGGAATGTTTTGCTCAGAGTGAGTGACCCAGGGAAAAGCAGCTGTTTTGGGAGACATTTGATGCAATCAAACTCTCAGGTTTGTGATGGGAACAGTCGGCAGGGGCACAATTACAGCCAAACCCTTGGAATCCAAGAGGAAAACAGAGGGAAGGGGATAAAAGGAAGTGTGGGAGAGCCCTGGAAACGCCTCCCCACCACAACCTGCTTGGGGAACCTGGACTTTCCCAAGCTTTTGGGGGAATTCATACCCTGGGAATGTCCCCTCCTTGGAGCACCTGGGTGGTTGTGTCCCTCAAGACTTTGGTGGCTCTGCCAGGTCACACTACCCCAGCAAGGCTCAGAAATGAGTCCTTGGGATGTGGGGAGCCCATGTGGGATCCTGGACATAGATTTTAAGGATATTCTTTGTGTTGTCCCTCATTTGTGTTGTTGCTCATTGAGGTGGGGTTGGACAAGGTGCCCTTTAAATGTCCCCTCCAACCCAAACCACCCTGGGATTCCGTGGTTCTGGGATCTTTGGGGATGGGATTCTCTGTGTTCCTGACCTTCCTGTCCCACCCTGAGCACCCTCAGGAAGCAGCATCCAGGGATGGGGCTGTGACCAGGCTGGGCTGCGGGCATGGAGGGTTTGGCACGTGTTGGGGTGACCTCAGCTGGATGCCACCAAAGCCTTTCCGTCCCCTCTGCAGGACAAGGAGAGGAAATAAAAAGAAGGATTCAGGGGGTGAGAGGAAGAGAGGGAGAGATCCCTCCCCGACCCCATCACGGACACAACAGACAGAACTTGGGGATATTATTTGGATTTATTCCCAACAAAATCAGAGCAGGAAAAAGAGAAGCAGAATGACTCTCGACACCACCTCCCCACGAGCCCTCCCTCCTTCCCGGGCTCTCCCTCATCCCTCCGGCAGAGCAGGGAGATGGGAATGGGGCTCACAGTCAGCTCACCCCACGTTGTTCCTGCTGCTACTGCTCAGGGACAGTGCTTGGACTCCTCTCCTCCCTGCCCGGCTTCCTCTTCTCCTCTCCCCTTGTCTGTCTTCCCATTCCCTGGGTCCCTCTCCCCCCTCCCCATGTCCTGCTTCCCTCTCCCCGTGTCCTTCTTTCCCCCCACCCCGTGTCCCTTCCCTGTGTCCCTCTTCCCTCTCCCCTTGTCCCTCTCTCCTTCCCATATCCCGTTTCCATATGCTCCTAACTGGGACTGAGACTGGAATTGGGATTGGGACTGAGACTGAGATTGAACGGAGACTGGGATCCTGCAGCATCCAGCACTGGGACCCCCAATCCTCTTCCTAGTATTTCTGCAACCCTTCCTGAATTTTTCACCCTGGAGTTTGAGGGGATTTTGCACATTCACAGCTCTCATTCTCTCTGAAATTATGGATGGGGATCTACAACCTCTGTTCCAGCCTAACAATTCCTGGTTTATTACCAGGATCAATCAAATCAAACCCTGATGGCGTCTAAATGTTCTCCCTCCTCGCTCCTGTTGTTATTTCCTTGTTTTTTATTAGGAGAGACAAGTTCTGGCTCCGGGAGATTTCCCTGCCAGTAAACAATGCCATTAAAAACAAATCAGGAGCCTCGTTGTCCATGGTCCTGGCAAATTCCTGTGCTCGGCTCCGTGCCTGCCACCGCAGGATGGGGACAGGGCCGTGGGTGGCACATCCAGGTGGTTTCCAACAGCTGCTCCTGCTGCCCTGGGGGCTTTGCCCCGGACCTGTGTCCCTGAATCCCGGCCTTGCTGCTCCAACGCGGCTGTTCTGGCCTGGATGTGCGGGATCAGGAGGTGGCTCAGGATTCGGGGATGTCACTGTCACCCAGGAGGGGTTTGGACCCATCCTTGTCCTGACTGTAGAGGGGCTGACCTCCCCACATTCTGGGGATCCAGGCTCTTCCCTTGGGATTCATTCCCCCCTTTTCCACAGGGCTGATTTCCTCACGTTTTGGGGATCCAGGCTCTTCCCTTAGGATTCATTCCCCCTTTCCATGCAGATGATCTCCTCACATTTTGGGGATCCAGGCTCTTCCCTTGAGGTTAATTCCCTCCTTTCGTACGTCTGATCTCACATTTTGGGGATCCAGGCCAGATTCCTCTGCTCCAAAGTGCTGCTGATCCCCATTTAAGGATCTTAAAACTCCTTCCAGCTGGGAGGGATGAGGAGCTGTCTTGGTTTGAAAAGCCAGGTGTCTGCAAAGGAAAGCAGGAGCCTCCCTTGAAATGGAAAAATGCAAACCCCTCCCTCTGAATTATTATAATTGTGAAATTAAGGGGCTCTCAGGCAAAGATAGGGGAAGAGGAATAATAGTTATTTACTAGGAAAAATAAAAACAAAAATGCAGTAATACAAACCAACACTGACAGGGTCAGAGCAGGCCCTGGCCCGCTGTGCTCAGGGGTTGCTCAGTCCCATTCCATGGTGGCTCAGCCCTCCTGCAGTGCCAGCTGTGGCTCTGCTGGAGCAGGATCCTGCACAAGGGGGGAGTTTTCCTCTGGAGCTCCAGGGCTGGTGTAGATGGGCCTGGGCTTCCTCTGGGAATGCAGTGCAGAAGAAAGCTGCTCCTCTGGGAATGCAGTGGGAAAAGGCTGCTGGGGTGTCCCAAAATCTCAGATTCTATCCAGGTAGGAATGCTTGGCTCCTCCCCTGGGATGATGTCATTGTATCAGCCATGCAGTGACACTCACTGGCCCATGAACAGGATTAAATTAATTAATTAATTAATAATTAATGGCCCATGAACAGAAGATATCTCCTGGAGGGAGGATTGGCTGAGGAAGAGATAAAGCAAACTGCCCAATGAACAGCAGATAACTGCCCCACTGCTAACAGATAGCAAATGGAATACACACCCCGGCCACATCTTGACACCCAAGACACGAGCCCAGGATCCTCTTCCCACAGCCCACTCTGTGTCTGGAGTGTCAGGTGCCTGGGGGACTGGGACACTGGGAAAGGATCCTTGTCCTCTGCCCAGTCCCTGCTTTTGTGCCTCTCTGCTTCTTCAGTCTTTGGGATCTGTCTGATCCCAGCCCCTTTCCCAGTGTCTGATCTTTGTTCCCTTTTCCTATGTTTGATCCCTGTCCCCTTCCCCTCTGGATCCCTGCACACAGTTCCCTCCTCCCAGGCTCCATTCCCATCCCCATGTGGGAATTCTCTCCCATAAGGAACCAGGCACAAATTTGGAATATTTAATGTACAGTTTAGCTACAAACTGGGAGCCTCTTTGGAACGTTTTTTCCAGGTCCTGGCAGAGCGTTTTCCAGCCTGGCTGTGAGGGGAGGGCTGGCAATTCTGTGCAGGGAAAAAGGCACTTCCTGAGCTCCTGAATTTTTCATGGGTGCCCCAACTTACAAAGTGCTGCTTGTAAATCCATCCATCATCCCTTATTTTCTCATCCATAATTAAATAGCTGAATCCTGTTCTCAGCCATCAAACAGGGAATTTACAGGGATGCTTCCTCCCAGCGCCTGGAGCAGCTCCTTCCTCCTCAGGCTGCTGCTGGGTGGTGACAGGGCCCCTTTGGGGATGGTTTTCCATGTCTGCAGCTGGAGAAATTCATGTTGGAAGTGGCTGAAGGTGTTCCCAAGGCTCTGCCCTTCTCCCAAATCCTGTTCCAACCGTCCCTAGTTTCTGCCTCCAATCCTGGCCTGGAGCTGCTCTCAGACTTTGGTTTCTGTGGATTTTTCCTGCTGCAGGAGCAGCCCTGGCTCAGCTCTGTGCAGCCAGGGCACCCCAGGGTGCTGCCACATTCCTGTCACTTCTGTGCCATGGGAATGGGAATTGGGCACTCCTCGTGTCCCCGAGGTCGGGGTTTGGGTGGGAATTCATGAATGAGCTGGAAGGTGACAAACTCCCATCCTCCCATTCCTTATTTAGAGAATCCTGATGGAAAAAGGCTTTGGGGTACTTGGTAAGCCCCTTGCCAAGAAGAGGGATAGATAATGGAATTCAAGCTGGTTCAGTGAAAATTGCAGTTGGAATGGCACTTCTGGGTTATCCAAATTAAAGCAGCTTCCCAGAATTTTGGCCAAAGCTTTAACCGGGAAAATCCAACTGTGCCTGAAATCCCAGTGCCCTGGAGGGGCTTGGAGCTGTTCCTGGGGATTCAGGGATTTGGGAGAGGTGGGATCCAGTCAGGGTCAGTCCAGAGGGGAGTTAAGAGCACAGCAATGCCATGAGGTGTTTCCTGGAGGGCTTCTCTCCAGAGTCCTTCATTCCACATTTGTTTTGGGATCAGGTTGCTGGGATTTTCCCAGTAGCTTCTTCCCTTCTTCTGGACATTCCCGTGCCAGCCCCAAACCCTGCCAGGGTTACTCCTGCAGATCCTGTTCATGGAAACAACCCATGGTGCTCCTGCTCCTGGAGCAATGATCTGTGGTTGGATGGCAAAATTCCCAGCTGGGAATGCAGGAATTGCAGCCATTAATTACCCTAAGGAGCAAAATCCCCTCAGGGAGCCTCTGGACGATCAGAGTGCTCCATGGAATGTGGGAAACCAGGACAAACCAGCACCTGAGCAGCCCCAGCCCCGGACTTGGGAAAAGTCACTGGGATATTTCCAGGAAGAGCCGAGAGTGGGATCTTCCCACCTGGTCTTGCTCCACTTTGCTCCTCTCCTGTCACATTTTCCTGCAGAAAATTGGTGGAAAAAAGGGATTTGTGCTCTGCAAACTTCCCTGGATGTGCTCTGGGGCTGCTCCCGAGCTAAGGAAGAGCAGGAACCCTGCAGAGTGTGAAGAAGATTCCTTTAAGGAGCCTGGGGGATATTCCTGCCTGGAATGACAATGGGGACGCTGGGAAACACAGGGAGGAGGGGAGGGAGCTTAAAACTGGAGTCAGACATGAAGCATGTTCATATGGATGTGTTCAGACACAGCCAAGGAAACAGGGACTGTGGCTCCCAGGAATTCCATGAGCTAATGGATCATCACTGAGCTTTTGAAGTGGAGAGGGCAACAAAACCTTCAGAAACCAAGGGGTGGGAGAGGAACCATCACAAGAATTCCCATCAGGATGGGATTGGGATTGGGATTGGGATTGGGATTGGGAATGGGATTGGTCTCTTCCCACCCAAACTGACACAGAACAAGGACAATTTTCCTGCTAAAAATTCCTGTTAATTGTCCGTGATTGCTGTCCTTGCCGCAGGTCAGGGGGAGGAGCAGGCAGAATGGACCGTGGAATGTCCTTCCCAGTTGGTAATTCCTGGGAATGATGAAGTGCTGGTCCTTGGAGCATCCCCTGGGATGGAGGAGCCTCCTGAATGCTGGGAATGAAGGAGGAATAGGGAGAGGTGCTTGGGTGACCTTGAGCATGCTGAGCTCTCCCATTCCCCAAAAACGCAGCTGCACCTCAGAAATTCCTTCTCAGAGCTGGTTCTACTCCTGCTTTTCCTCCTGAAGCATTCCCATGGGATTTTCCTCGTTGTGCCAGCCCTGGGGCCCTGCTGCCCAGCAGGGATGATCCAGTGCTCCATGCCCTGTGGAGCTCCAAGGGACATTATCCCTTGGGATGGCAATTCCAGCTTTGTTTGATGGATTCGTGGTTGAGGTTGAATTTCCTGAGCTGCAGCCCAGCCAAACCCCCCAGTCAATCCCACTCTGGATTTTCCCACCTTGCCCATGGGAGTTTCATTTCCCATGGGGATTCTTTTTTCATTTTTTCCATCAAGATTTTGTAGTTTTTGGGAGCTGATGGTTGGCTCCCATCCCTGCTCCCTGCTCCATCCCTGGCCAGATCCATCCAACACCGAACAGGGGTGGGAAGGACCTACTAGTGCCTTTTCCACCCCTTTCTCTTTTCCTTGGAATGTGCTCCAAGCCAGGATGGGGTTAATTACTACAAATAATGGAGCTTCCCTTTTCCCTGGGAAAATCCTGGGGCACTCAGCAGAGCTGGGGCTGTGCTGGGAGTTTAAACTTTGGTTGTTTCTTCTCCTGAATCCCCAAATAATCCTCACAGCTTTTCCTGATCTTTATAATCTCTCTTTCTTTTTTCTGGAAAAGGAGCCCTTAATCATGATGAGGTTTGCAATTGGAATTGAAATCTCCTCCCATCCCTCTCCACCAGGGCTCAGGACCATTTTCCAGGCTCCTCAAACCCTCATCTCTCCCTGAGGGTGTTTCTAAAATTGCCAGGTCTCTCCCAGGGCTGGAGATGTGGCAGAGCAGCCCCTCAGTGCCTGGATCCAGGGAGAATGCCAACACATTTCGGAATGCACTTGGATGGAAATGGATTTTCTTGTTACACTTCAGAGCCAGTTGAAGTGGATTAGTAAAGCAAAAACTGTAATTCCAGAATCCCCGAATGGTTTGGGTTGGAAGTAGCCTACAGATCTTTGAATTCCCACCCCTGCCATGGCAGGGACACCTTCCACTGTCCCAGGCTGTTCCAAGCCCCAGTGTCCAGCCTGGCCTTGGGCACTGCCAGGGATCCAGGGGCAGCCACAGCTGCTCTGGGCACCCTGTGCCAGGGCCTGCCCACCCTCCCAGGGAACAATTCCATCCCAATATCCCATCCATCCCTCCCTCTGGCAGGGGGAGCCATTCCCTGTGTCCTGTCCCTCCATCCCTTGTCCCCAGTCCCTCTCCATGTTTTTTCCAGGCTCCCTTCAGGCACTGGAACGCCTCAATGAGGTCACCCCAAAGCTTCTCCTCTCCAGGCTAAAAATGTCAAATCCTCATGGAGAGGTTTCCAACACCTCTGTCAGCAAAGAGATTCCACAACATTCCAGAGATCCCAGCACATCCTGGAGATCCCCATCCCAGGGAAGACAAGGATGCAGCTGAGCATGGCCATGGCACCATTCCCACCCCACCCAGAGCTGTGTGAGGACGTGGTGGGAGAAGAAAAGGAGGGATAAGGGATGAGGAAGAGCCATGGGAAGGCTTTTCCTGGGATCTGCCCTCCCACTGGGGATGAGAGCAAGGCAGGAATGACACAGCCTGGCCATTTCCACAAGACCAGCTTTAATATCAGTCAGGAGAACCGAGGAGAAAGCACTGAATCCATGAATGGGAGAGGAAGGAAATTCCAGAAATTCCCCCCAGAATTAAAGAAAGAACCCAGCCCCACCCTCCGCTCCCAGCCTCTCCAGGCTCTGCGGGCGGAGGAGCAGGACTGGGATGATCCATAGGGAGCCCCTGTGGCTCCTCTCCAGGGATGCTCACCTTGGGCTGAGCTCGGATTCAGCCCAACCTCACCCGGAGGACGCGACCGGGAGAAGAATTCGAGAGTGCCGGCTTTTGGATCTCTTTTATTCTAAAACTCTCAGCCTACAGCGGTGGGAATGGAGAATTCTGGGGTGCTCCTTCTGGCACTGAAACCCGGGGACTGCAAAGAGGAACAGAGCTGAGAGAGGCAGCTGAGGGATCCCGGGGCCAGGAAAAGCCCTGGCGTGCAGTGCTCGGGATATTTGGGATGCTTCCTTTGGGATTTGCTGCTGTGGCTGCTCAGGCTTGGACAATCCCAAGAAGTGTCCTGTCCCTCCATCCCATGTGCCAGGTCCCTCTCCAGGTCTCCTGGAGCCCCTTTAGGCATTGGAAGGGGCTCTGAGGTTTCTCTTCTCTGAGCTTCCCTTTTCCAGGTGAACTTTCCCAGCTCTCCCAGCCTGGGAGCTGCTTCTCAGGTTGGAGCCAAATCCCCAGGAGGAAAGGACAACAGGAGTCAGGTCCAAGGCGCCTCTCACTTTGGGCAGAGTATATTTAGAATTTATATTTTTATATTATTTTTATATTCTTTTAATGCATAGCGAGTTTTCTTCTTTTTTTTTTTATTTTTTAAATAGATTTTTTAAATAATTTTTTTTCCAGTATTTTTTTTCCAGTATTTTTTCCCAGGTTTTTTTTTTTTTCCATCTTTTTTTGTCCCCCCAGTGCAAACCTGAGCTGGGTCCCTGTTTTCCCTGTGCAGTTTTCCTTCCTTGGGATGGGCACTGTGGTGGGGAGGGGTCAGCAGGCGATTTCCTCCAGCGTCCCCAGCGGGGCCTGCAGGGGCACGGTCACAGTGTGGCTCAGGCTCTCCGAGTGGTTTGGCACTGGATCACAGGTGCTCTGCGATGGAAAACCAGGGAACGCGTTATCCCTCAGCTGCTGGATGCTCCCTGGCCCTCCCACCTTCAGGGACTGAAACAGTTCATGCCTCAAACACTGACAGAAAGTTTTGCTCATTGTAACAAGAACTGGATAAAGGAGCTGTGAAAAACGAGGTTTGCTTTTTTGGTAAAAAAAAAAAAAAGTTTAATAAAAAGATAGTAGGAGATAGAAATAAAGTAAAGGGTTAAAAACCCTTTGGGTGTTTGGTATTTAGTTAACAGCACACTGTTATCTTCAGAGATACTGCTTCAATATTTTTTTTATTATATCAGCTTGTTGTATATTCATAGATTTTTATGCATATTTATATTGTTCTATAAACTACATATTCTAGGCACTATTTTGTATGGCTCTTTGGGTCTGTTTTTTTAGACTATGTGTGGTTTTTGGTTGTGGTTTTGGTTTATTCTCTTTATTACTTGTAGTTTGGGCTTTGGTTTATATTTTCTTTAGATGGTAGATGTTGATAGTTGGTATATCAATTGTAGGGTCTTCATTACATGTTTACTGGATGTTTACTAAACAGATACTTCACTCATAAATATATTAGCTACTATTATTATTATATCTAAGTTTTTGTTAATAGTAGAAATAAAAGTGAAGTTATTTTAACATTATACATATAGTATTTATCTTGAGATTTGCGAAAAGCCAACAATATAATATGTGTTTATAACAGGAGCCACAACCACAGAAAGCTCCTTGGAGAGCTTTGAGCAGGAAGTCAGACTGCTGGGATTGGAAAAAGGGAAACCCATCCTTCAACCTCCTCAAACAAGCAAGGCTGAGGGAGAGGAACGCATCCACCAGAAACGCAGCAGAGACTCTTCCCTGGCTGGGTTTGGGGTTGGCAGAGACTGAAACAGTTCATGCCTCAAACGTTGATATAAAGTTTTGCTCATTATAACAAAACTGGATCAAGAAGGTACAGCCGAAGACCGAAGAAGCCTCACTGAAGATACCTGACTGGGATTTTGGACTGTAAATTAAACCACCGAATTAGATAAAGGGAAAACCCATTCTATAATCATCTCAGGCCTAGGAAAAAACCAACAAGGCAGAGGGAGGGGAATGCATCCACAAGAAAGCCAAACACAGCAGAGACTCTTCTCTGGCTGGGTCTGGGGTGGGGGAGACAGGAGCCCGCAGGAGCCAGGTTTACTGCTCCCGAAATGAGGGAGGTGTTGGGGGTAACCTCTGGTCAGAGACACTGAACACCCATCCTCCCTTACACAAACTGGCCCAGCTGCGGAACCCCCAACCCCACAGGCCACATGCATGGGACATTCCTGTGAGAGGCAGCTGAGGGGGGGTCACAATCCATCAAAGACCCCTGAGGCCTAGCACTGCAGGACTGCTCCTGATGGAACAAACCCACATTCCTGTGAGAGGCAGTGAAGGGGTGTCACAATCCATCAAAGACCCCTGAGGCCTAGCACTGCAGGACTGCTCCTGATGGAACAAACCCACATTCCTGTGAGAGGCAGTGAAGGGGTGTCACAATCCATCAAAGACCCCTGAGGCCTAGCACTGCAGGACTGCTCCTGATGGAACAAACCCACATTCCTGTGAGAGGCAGTGAAGGGGTGTCACAATCCATCAAAGACCCCTGAGGCCTAGCACTGCAGGACTGCTCCTGATGGGACAAACCCAGAGTGCTGGTAGCAGACAATGGTAAACTCTCCACTGCAGGGAGGTGCTGGGTTTTCCCATCTAGCCCGAGCTGTATTAACCCTTCAGATTCTGTGCTTCTTGGGGGACTTTTGTCACCAAGACCAGCTGGAGAGGATCATTGGAGCACTGTTGGGATCCACGGATGGTGATACTTTCCTTATTCTGTCTCTGTGACTCTTTCTGTTCCCCCCACCTATTTTCCATTTCTTTCCCTTGCTTTTTCTCTCTTTTCTCTCTACCTCTCATATTTACTATCCAATAAACCCCAGACTACTATCACTGACATCTGGTCCCGTTTGCACCTTAATTGGGGCAGAGGCATCTCTAATTGTAATTTTAATAACCAGATCCTGACACATATGGGAAGAGCTCCAGCGTCCCCAGGGCATTTCCCCTTCTCTCCTTACCACGTTCTCATCTTGGCTCCCGTCCTCTTCCTCTTTTCCAAGAAGGTCCAGTAATTTTTCTTTGATCAGCTGCAAGAGGAGGGAGCCAGGGTTAAGGTGGGAAGAGGCTGCAGTGGGATAGGGGGCAATGGGATGTGCTGGGTTTGGGGGTGCATTCCAAAGGCCTGGGAGAAGGACGATGCTCCAAGGGCTGTGCCATGGGAAGGCTGGGAGAGCTGGGAAAGTTCCCCTGGAGAGGAGAAGCTCCAGGGAGAGCTCAGAGCCCCTTCCAGGGCCCAAAGGGGCTCCAGGAGAGCTGGAGAGGGACTGGGGACAAGGGCTGGAGGGACAGGACACAGGGAATGGCTTCCACTGCCAGAGGGCAGGGATGGATGGGATATTGGGATAAATTGTTCCCTGGCAGGGTGGGCAGGCCCTGGCACAGGGTGCCCAGAGCAGCTGTGGCTGCCCCTGGATCCCTGGCAGTGCCCAAGGCCAGGTTGGACAGGGCTTGGAGCAGCCTGGGACAGTGGAAGGTGTCCCTGCCATGGCAGGAGGTGGGAATTCAATGATCCTTAAGGTCCCTTCCATCCAAACAATTCCAGGATTCTCTTACAAGGAATAAAACCCATAAAAATTCAATTTTTGGGACACTTTTGGGGTTGAGGGAAAGCTCCCAGCTCTGTGAGCTCCATTTCCCTTCCCAGCCCCCTCATTTTCCTGCTTCTGCAGGATTTGGCTTCCAGGGAAATCCCATAAAACTTGGGAAGTGTCTTACTAGAAAACTCCCACTGGGAGAAAAGAGAAATAAAACCAACAAGAAGAAAGCTGAGATCCTGAAATCCTCAAAAATTGGGTCAGTTCCTAAGGAATGTGGGTCCTGGCTGGTGCAGGGAAGTGTGGTGGGAATTTGAGGACAGAGGTCAGCAGAAGATCACAAAAGAGCCTCTTTATGGTCAGTATTTCCCCCAAATTTGGCCAATCCATGAAAAAAAAAATATATCTGGTTGCTGTCATTCCCAGAATGTCTGAATATTTTGGCTGAAAACTCAAATTTTTGAGGTGCTTACACCCCCTTTGTGAAACTCCAAGCAGAGGTGAAAAACTGTGGGGATTTTTTTAAAATTTTAAGGTATTTTATTCCTTTTCTCCTGGCTGGTGGGGATTAAATATCTGGGAATGTGAAGATTCCCTTACTGGGGCATTCCGAGGGAGCTTCTCTGAGGGGACAAAATTAATTTTAAGCCCAAATAAGAAGAAGAAATAAAAAGTGCAGCAAAACCCCCCCCATCTGACAAATTTTATCAGCAGATATCAAAGAAAGGAGGAAAACAGAGAGGAAAAACCCAAATTTGTGAGGTTTCTTATGGCCTACTTAGAAAAAATCCATAAGAAATCCAGGAAAAGGCAAATTCAATGAAATATTTGGGCATCCAGGCCGAGCTCTAAATTCAGGGTCAGCTTTTGTTGCTCTCTGAGCTTTAGGCCTGGAATTTTTGCATATTTTTTATTCCTGGTTAATGGCACCAATCCTGGAGCTGTCCAGGAGGGATTGGGATGGCGGAAATTGTCTGAAAACATAAAAATATAAACTCAGCACCCCCCAAAAAAGCAAATGAGAGGATTTGAAGTGAGTTCAGAGCTGGATGTGAGATTGGACATGTCCCCAGCCTGGATTGGGACACATTAAATCAACAGCCATGGACAACTCTCAGATCCCATGGGAATGAAACTCCCCGTTCCCACCCTGAGATGGGGCTGTGGGAGAGCTGGATGAGGCAGGTTGGAAATCCAGGATTTGGGGGGGCTCTGGGAACCCCAGGGAACAGGAAATCCTGGGCTGAGGGGCTCCAGGACGGGAAATGCCGGGCTGAGGGCTGCGAACCTCACCTCATACAGGTAATCGAAGAGCTCGAGGATGGTGAGGATGCTGGCCCCGATGAACAGCCCCATCTGGCCACCAATGTCACCTGCAGGGGACAGCACCGTGAGGGCTCCTGGGCACTGCTGGGCCCCGCCCCGGGAGCTGCCATCCTCCGAAACCGGGAACGATTCCCCCGGAGCAGCAGCGCCTCCAACGGCATCGGCAGCATCCCCATGGTTCTCCCGCTAACGGAGCCTGGAGCGCTCCGGGCTGCACCCCAGGAATCCCAACTCCCAGTCGGGGGAAGGTGCTGGGAAGAATGAGTGTCCCTGGAGCCAAGGACAAAACCCCAACCTGGCAAAGAGTGGGAAGGGAGGTGCCCTAGGTTTTTTGGGAAGCATCTCCTGGCTTCTGCTTGAGTGTGCCAAGGTGGAGGAGGAACCTGAGGAGATTCCCAGGAATCTGCTGGGAAGGTAATTGGGATGTGGTGCTCAGGGAAGGCAAATCCCATGGATTTTGCTGGAAAACAGCCCTGGATTGACCCCCAGAGCAGAGGCACCCATGGGTGGGGGGAAGGGGCCTTTTCCAGGGGTGTCCATGAGACACAAAGAGAGGAAAGAGGGAAAAAGTTTGGGAGCAAAGTGAGAACCGTGAATGATCCCATGGGGTGTTCTGGATTTACACCAGGGGGAATCACCTGGAGGCTTTGAGCCTGGGAAAAAGATTCTGGGATGAGGCTCTTCCTGAAGTTCCAGAGCCTTGGCAATGAGGGTCCTGTGAGGTGCAAATGGGGTTTGGGTCAGAGAGGCTCCAGCAGCCTCCTCTTCCTCCCTGGAATTCCTGGAAAAACCCCAGGAGGTGCAGAAGGGCTCCTGAGGGGGGCATTTGGCGGGGCCACCCATGTGGGGTGACATGGGGACACCTCTGTGCCCCAGGGGTGACCCAGCTCCAGCTTCCCAAGGTGCTGAGCACTCCCAGCATTCCAGAGGGACCCAGGGATTTGGGGTGGCTCAGGGAGGCTGCAGGGCTGGGGGAGGGCTCACCCCCACCCCAAAGCCAATGGGACCAACCCCAGATCTGCAGCTGGGACCCCAAAGCTGGAGCTGATTTGGGGCTGAGCAGCTCAGGGTCTCCTGCAGCTCTTCCATGAGGCATCCAAAGGCCAAGGGCCCAGGCCTGGCTGGAAAAGGTGCATTTGAAGCAGGGAAGAGGTGATGGGAAGATGGTTTTGGGATGTCCCCCACACCCTGCACCACAGAGAGCACCCAGCATCCACCCAACCCCAAATCTCAAAAAATGGGGAGCTGGAAGCAAGCAAGGATGGAACAGCTCCAGAACCTCCCATGGGCCTCCTCCACCTCCTGCTGGAAAGGATGGATTTGGAGCAGGAAAGAGGTGATGGAGACATGATTTTGGGATGTCCTCCATCCACTGCCCAGGGGGCACCACGGGGAGCAGAATCCCTAAAAACTGGGGTGCTGGGAGCAGGCAGAGATAGAGCAGAACCTTCTGTGGGTCTCCTCCTCCTCCATGAAGCAGCCGAAGGCCAAGAGCTCAAGCCGGGCTTGAAAACTTGGATTTGGAACAGAGAAGAGGTGATGGGGAGATGGTTTTGGATGCCCACCCAGCCCCAAATTCTCCAAAAAAAGGGAGCAGGCAGGGATGGAGCTGCTCCGGAACCTTCCATGAACACACAGTGTCCATGGGGACACTCCTGGGATGCCGTGGTGGGGTGAGGAAAGTAGACATGGGGCCTTGCTGGGGGTTTCAAGGCTGTGGACCCCTCCCAGCCTCTCTCTGTCCCTCCCAGACCAGTAGAGACCCCAGACTGGTCCCAGTCCCCCCTTACCAAGTAAGGCTGCCACTTCATAGGCTTTCTTCTGCTCAATGGTCTCATAGTTGAGTGCTTCAAAAAAAATGTCCAGCACGAGAATATTCTCTCTGTGGAAACAGGAAAAATATCAGCCCAGGAGCCACTGGTGGCTCAGTCCTTTGGGATAAGGGAAAACCAGGATTTTGGGGCTTTATTCCCCTTTGTAGGGATTGTTCCTCTCTCTGGGGTCTTCAGAACTCACAGAACTTGGAGCTGGTGTAGACCAGGAGCTCAGGGTACCCCGAGGGCTCTGGGGGCCTTTGGAGCATCTGGGAAAAGTTTTCCCCAGAATTCCTCAGGATCTTGGATCTCACTTTGCTGGGAACTCTTTTCTTGGATGGTAATTCCTGATTGTGATGGCGGGCAGGCCCTGGCACAGGTTGCCCAGAGGAGCTGTGGCTGCCCCTGGATCCCTGGCAGTGTCCAAGGCCAGGTTGGACAGGGCTTGGAGCAGCCTCAGGCAGTGGAAGGTGTGGCACTGGTGGCATCGGATGGGCTTTTAGGTCCCTTCCCACCCAAACCATTCCATGATTCCGTGATTCTGTGAAGCGGAATCCAAAGGATCTGGAACAACTTTCACTTCCCTCCCATGGCAATCACATGCCCAGGGCTGGGAGAGCTCCATGGCCTGAGGACCTCAGTCCAGAGTTACAAATCTCCAACAGGACCAGCAAAACTGGGAAATTTTGCATTTTTTTTGGTGGGGCTGGCGGATTCCCATGAGGATAATCCTTGGGAAGGAACTCAGAGAAGAAATCTACTGAGAAGAGATAACCTCATCTCTTCCAGGTTTTCACTCTGCTCTTCCCTGGATGACATCCCTGTGCTCGGGCTGGATTTGCCAGGACTGGACGTTTTCCAGACATTTCCCTCCCAAAAACCAAAGGAATTCAGGTCCTCCCCCACTCACGAGATGTATTTTTCTGACTTGTTGAACTTCTTCTCCAGGTACTTGGCCGAGGTCTTGCTGGGGATCTTGACCATGGAGAGCTCCTTGTTGTACCTGGTGAGGTTACAGGGGGTCCTGCAGATGCAGTAATTGCTGTCCTTCTCTGCCAGGAGACCTGCGGGGGGGCAGGCATGGAGCACACGGAGCAGGGCGGGTCCCATGGAGCAGGGACACGGAGCAGGGCGGGAGCAGAAAGGGGCCAAGGGGCCACTCCTGGACATTTCTCTCCCAGTTCATCCCAGTTCTCACCACCTTGGAGAGGCCCCTTGCTGGAGGCAACACTGTCATCAACAACAGCTTGGAGAACTCATGGCTGAGTCCAGACTTGGAATGGGTCCCTCCATCCCAAGCCCAGCCCCAGAGGGGCTCCTGGGGCTCCCTGATCCCGAGGGTTTCTGTGCTCATAGAACCCTTTGCCCCATGGAAAACCAGGAGAAACTTCATCCCAGGGTACATCCGGCACTTCCCAGCAACCTGGGGCTAATCCCAACCCCTCTCCAGCTGCAGATCCCCTTGTTCCTGCCAGCCAGGAGGATCCAGGCTGCTGGAATTCCCCTGGATCCAGGGATTCCCCGGTACTCACTGAGCGCGGGCTCTGCGCATTCCTTGTACTGCTCCGGGGTGCAGAAGGGAGCATCCCCTGCAGGGACAGGACAAAGCCATCACAGGGGGACAACGGGCTCTCTGTGGGGACCCAGGGACCTCCCTGCAGTCAGGTGACCCCGGCTGTCCCCACCTCTGCCTGCCACAGGCACTGCTCTGCAGGAGCTGCTGGGAACAGCACCCAGGGTGGCACTGGAGCTAAAAAAGTTGGGATTTGATGATCCTGAAGCCTTTTCCAACCTTAATCAGACCCAGGTCTCTTCCATGGCTTGCCCCTATTTCACAGGGATTCATGGAATATCCCAGGAATATCCCAGGATCCACAGGATCACCCAGTCCCACCCCTGGCCCTGCCCAAGATCCCAACAATCCCCCCCTGGGCATCCCTGGCAGTGCTGTCCAAAGGCTCCTGGAGCTCTGGCAGCCTCGGGGCCGGGACCATTCCCTGGGGAACCTGGGCAGTGCCCAGCACCCTCTGGGGGAAGAACCTTTCCCTGAGCTCCATCCCAACTCCCCCTGTGACACAACCTCAGGCTGTTCCCTGGGTCCTGTCCCTGTCACAGGGAGCAGGGATAGGAGCTGCCCCTTCTGTGCCCCTCCTGAGGACATTGAGCTCACTGAGCTCTGCCCTCAGCCCCCTCTGCTCCAGCTGAACATTCCACGTGCCCTCAGCTGCTCCTCATGTAGCCCCTCCAGACCCTTCCCCATCCTCATGTCCCTCCTTTGGACCCTCTCGAGTTCTTTCATGTCTTTTTTATTTTGTGGTGCCCAAAACTGCCCCAGAACTCTAGGTGAGGCCGCCCCAACCGGAGCAGAGCTGGACAATACCTCCCTCCCCTCTGCTGTCCCTGATCCCCCAGGACAGGGATGGGCCTGCTGGCTCCAGGGTGCTGCTGCCTCAGATCCAGCCTCTCCCAAAGGCCAGGGGCACCTTCTTCCCTCGGGCACCCCCAGTCCCTCCAGCCCAGCCCCAGCTGCCCCCGGTGTCCCGTGCTGACCTGGCATGTGCACCATCCTGCAGTTGCAGTTCTCCACGATGTAGCGTGTCTCGCAGTCGATCCTGCAGGCCGTGACGCTGTACACCGGGAAAAACGCCAGGCCCAGCTCCGGGGAGCGGCACTCACCCCACGGCGGGGGCAGGTACGTCAGCTGGGGACAGGGACAGGTGTCAGCAGGGGACAGGGGGACNGCCTGCTGGCTCCAGGGTGCTGCTGCCTCAGATCCAGCCTCTCCCAAAGGTGCCAGGGGCACCTTCTTCCCTCGGGCACCCCCAGTCCCTCCAGCCCAGCCCCAGCTGCCCCCGGTGTCCCGTGCTGACCTGGCATGTGCACCATCCTGCAGTTGCAGTTCTCCACGATGTAGCGTGTCTCGCAGTCGATCCTGCAGGCCGTGACGCTGTACACCGGGAAAAACGCCAGGCCCAGCTCCGGGGAGCGGCACTCACCCCACGGCGGGGGCAGGTACGTCAGCTGGGGACAGGGACAGGTGTCAGCAGGGGACAGGGGGACAGCTGGGGACAGGGTGTCAGCTGGGGACAGGGACAGGTGTCAGCTGGGGACAGGGGGACAGCTGGGGACAGGGACAGGTGTCAGCAGGGGACAGGG
>WEZZ01003715.1:191975-224166 GCA_013400585.1 Chloropsis cyanopogon
GGGACAGGGACAGGGGGACACCTGGGGACAGGGACAGGGTGTCAGCTGGGACAGGGACAGGGTGTCAGCAGGGGACAGGGTGTCAGCAGGGGACAGGGACATCAGCTGGGGACAGGGACACCAGCTGGGCACAGGGACAGGGACATCTGCTGGGGACAGGGACAGGGTGTCACCTGGGGACAGGGACACCAGCTGGGGACAGGGACACCAGCTGGGGACAGGGACAGGGACATCTGCTGGGGACAGGGACAGGGTGTCACCTGGGGACAGGGACACCAGCTGGGGACAGGAACAGGGTGTCAGCTGGGGACAGGGACATGAGCTGCAGGACAGGGCCAGGGCCAGAGAGAGGGCCAGGGCCAGGGCAGGACATGTCCCCTGTCACAGGAGCTCCTCTGTTGCAGGGCAGCCACTGCGGTCCCTCAGGGCATCCCCTCTTCCAGGAGCTCCCTGATTCCTGGGATACTCACTCGGAACAAGCTGTCCCTAAGGAGTTCTGCCAGTGCCACAGGACCGACACTCCCAGGTGAAAATAAACGTCCTGGAGGTGACACTCCCAGGTGACAATGAACATCTTGGAGTGGGAGCAGCTGTGGAAGGACCAGCTGGAATTTCTGCCTGGCAGACTCCCCTTTACAAACTGGAAAGGCTCCACCAAACTTTCCCCAAGCAGGAAAATCTGCACAGTCCCTGGAAGTGTGTGGAGTTTTCCCCCAGCTGCTGCTCCCAGCCTGGCACGGGAATCCCTGGGGTTAAATCCAGGGGGAATCCATCCCCAAGGGCTCCCCTGAGTCCCCTCCTGGCCAAATCAGGGCTGAAACCTCAGGAAAAGCCTTTCCATGCAAAGCCTCAATCCCAGGGAACTGCTGAACTCATGTCAGACCTGGATTCCTGCTCTCTGTGGCCCTGGAGCTGCTGGATGCTGGGAAAGGCACCCAAGGAGCCAGGAACAGGAGCAGGATGGATGGAGCAATCCCAGCCCTCAGCCATGGAAACAATTAACGGGAGAGACTTAATTGGGTTTGATTCCTCTCCCTGCAGCCCCTCCAGATCCTCCTCCTGAGGGATTCCTGAGGGAATCCCTTTCCTTTCTTGCAGATTATCCCAATCCAGGGCTGGATCAGCCCCAGGATGTGGAGCTGCTCCCTCCACCCTCCCCTGCTGCCTCCAAAGTGGGAACAAACCACACTAAAGCAGCAGGAAAAGCAGGGAAGAGGCAGCAGGAGCATCCTTGCCCTCGGATCCTGCAGGAATTGTGCTCCTTGGCAGCTTCCCGAGGGCTCCCGCTCCTGCGTAGAGAAATCCAGCTCCAGCCTCTAATTGAGGGTAGCAAGCTCCCAGCCTGGCCCTTTGCAGTCATTAATAATTAATTATTGAATTAAATGCTTTTCCAACCCTCCTGATCCCGGCTTTATCCAGGATTACCAGGATCAGTTCCCAGCTGGCAGGTGCTTAAAGGGGAAGGAAAAAAACTGATTTGACTCCTTGGAAGCTGGATGGATTCTCCTTGTCCCAAATGCCAGGAAAAGCGGGGATGAGCTTGGAAAACCTGGCGGGAAGAGATGCCAGGGGCAGGGAAGGATCAGCTCCTGCCACAGCCTTTCCCCGGCCACATTCCTGCCTTTCCACACAGCTCCTGGCACGGAGCCTCCCGGGAGCTGCCAGCATCTGCCTGCAGCCACAGAGGTCACTCCTCCAACTAATTGGAAGTGCTATCCCTGTTTTTCCTGCCTGTTTCATTTTCTCAAACAGGGAAATGTGGTGGAGATGATCCCAGCAGAGGTCAGAGCAGTTTCATAAAATCCTGGAATATCCTGAGCTGGGAGGGATCCCACAAGGGCCGAGTCCCACCCCTGGCCCAGCACAGACACCCCAACAACCCCACCCTGCCATCCCTGGCAGCGCTGTCCAAAGGCTCCTGGAGCTCTGGCAGCCTCGGGGCTGGGACCATTCCCTGGGAGCCTGGGCAGTGCCCAGCACCCTCGGGGGAAGAGCCTTTCCCAGCCCCATTTTCCTCTGGCTCTGGGATGGATCCAGCACCGATTTCTGCCCAGACCCTCCCACGTGGCTGATGGCACCAAACTCCAGTGATCCCAAGGAAGGATCCAACCCCTCCCTGAACATCCCCACGTGGGCTGGGTTCCCCATGAAACCAGAACCGGAACCCTCCATTCCTTAAGGAGACCTCCAACAGCAGCAGCTTCTTGGAATTCCCATCCCAGGCAGCTCCAGCCCTTGTGAAATGCTGAAAACCCCAGAGCAGCCATGGCTGGCTGATCCCAGCTGCCAGTTCCTGGGGCTGGAATTGTCTGTTTGCATCTCCAGCTCCTCTCCCACGCTGCCTGTTCCTTCCGATTTGCTCCCTTCCTGAGGAATTGGTTTTAAGGGATGAATTTGACCCTTCCAGCCCCTGGGAGCTCCCTTGGAGCAGAGCTTGGAGGTGTTACAGGGCCCACGAGTACCCAGGGAAAAAAGGGATTTTGGCGCTCCAGGATCCTTCTTTGCAAATCCAACAGGAACAGCAGCACTGAAACCTCCTGGAGATCCATAAGAAGTCCAGGGCAGCCCCTCCAGAGCCTCATCCCAGCTTTGCTCCCATTCCTGCACCCCTGGATGAGCTGGGCTTGTAGCTCAGGTGCAAAATCAGCCTTAAATTCCCAATAATGTGGAATTGTGGAATTATGGAATTATAAAGGTTGAAAAACCCCTCTGAGACTGAGTCCAGCTGTTGCCTCTAGGCCACCACTGCCCCATGACCCCAAATGTCACATCCACATGGATGAAATCCCTCAGGCATGGGGATTCCCCACTGCCCTGCTCCAAGAACCTCTGCCTCTCCTCCTGCTCATTCCCTGGCACATCCAGAGGTAGCCAGACCATTCCCCCTCATTCTCCCAGAAAATTCTGGCTGGATTTGTTGGACTCAATTCCCAAACTCTGGCAGAGATGCCCAGTTTGGCCCAGTTCGGGGGGTGGCGGGAATTGGACTCTGAAGTTTTCCTGTCCTCATTTTTCCACCTTTTTATAAAATCCTCTTTTCCACAGGGTACAGGGGGAGCAGGAAACCCAAACCACTCCCTCATCCTTGGATCCGATGGCTCTTCATGACCTCCCTTCCCAATCTCTGCCTCCTCCAGGCTCCGCCTCATCCCCATCCCTTCCCTCCAAACCCATTTTCCTTTGCACCCATTCCCGATTCCCTCCCAACACTGTTTTCCAACCAAAACCCCTCTCCTGCCCTACAAATTCAAAGTTTTCTTCCATCTCCTGCTTCCAATTGCTCCTGTGCCATCAAGGTTCTGTGGGATTGGTTTTATGGCATCTCCTTCTTGAATTAATTCAGAATTTAAGGAAAAATTGGAGGCAATCCACTGGGAGAGTTTGTGGGATTGAGGGAAACAAAGAAATCAGGGAGTGAACCTTTTTCCAGGAGGGGTCAGACCATGAGTGGGAGAAAATGCTTGGAGCAAGGGTTAGGAAATGTAAATCCATGGAATTATGGAATGGTTGGGTCGGGAGGGACATTAAAGCCCATCCTGTTCCAACCCCAGGGACACCTCCCCCTGTCCCAGGCTGCTCCAAGCCCCATCCAACCTGGCCTGGGACAATTCCAGGGATCCAGGGGCAGCCACAGCTGCTCTGGGAAATCCATTCCAGGGCCTCCCCACCCTCCTAGCCAGGAATTCCTTCCCCATCCATCCCTGCCCTCTGGCAGTGGGAGGGAGAGGGACGAGATAAATGGGACATTGGGAAGGAATACACGTTCCCTGGACACACATTCCCTGTGTCCTGGCACCCCATCCCTTGTCAAATGACACCTCATGGAATGTTCTTTAATTCCTTCTAGTTCCCAAACATGGGAATGTTCTTTAATTCCTTCTAGTTCCCAAACCCCAGTGCTTCCACCCTGACTGGGAATCGGGGTTTCCAAGCCATCACTGCCAGCCCTGAATCCCATTTTCCTGCCTCTCTAATCCCACTCTGGATCTGCAGGTCTGTAGTTCTGCTCTCTATCCCATAAAACTCTTGAAGGGGATGAGTCTCCAGAGCCCCATCAAACAACATTGCTCCAGCTCAGAACCCGGGGCTTCACTGAAGCCTCTGAAATTTTTATGGCCAACTTGGCAGGAATTGCCCTTTTCCAGGTGCTTTCCATCTTCCCTGAATGTCCTGTGCAGCTCTGTTGGGAAGTCTGATCCCATTCCTGACAGAAAAGGTTTGGGTGATGCTGAGATGCTGCAAAAATCAGCCTGGAAAAAGGAAAGGAAGGAGGAATTTCTCTTTCTCCACGGGATCAGCCCTTAAAAATATGGATTTTGGTGTGTCCATCCAAGCCTTGGTGCCATGTTCAGGGAAAAGGGGAATATTGCAGGAATAGTGCAGGGATAGTGCAGCTTCCCAAGGTCTGGAGTGGGAGATTCCAACACCAGGCTCACCCAAAAGTGCCAGGAAAGGGGAAAATGGAAGGGGATCCATCTGAAGCTGGGAGTGGTGGGAGCTGAAGGGCAATTCCCAGTTCCAGGGGGTTCTGGCCTCTCCTGGGATCCTCTGGAGGTGAAGGATCCCTCTCTGTGCCAGCTCCTGCCCAGGTCCCATTCACAAGCACACAAACCTCATTCATCCACTCAGAAATTGCCATGGAAACGCTCCCAGAGCATCCCCGTGGGAGGCACAGGGAGCCACAGCTGGGATGGGACCGTGGGGGTTCATCCCATGGGAAATGGGGTGGAAGCCCCAAGGCAGCAGCTCAGAGCTCCTGTACCCATGGGAACCACTCCAGCTCCTTTCCCTCTGCGTTCGGGCAGGGAGCGGGATCCAGGGAGGATCTCCCACCCAGACCCTCCTGTTTTCATTCCAATCATCCATCCTGTACTGGCTCCTGCTTCCTCACGGAGCTCAGCCCTGGCTCCCCTGAACTTCAGGAGCTGCTCCAGTCTGAGATTTCATGGAATCCTGGAATGGGCTGGGTTGGAAGGACCTTAAAGCCCATGCAGTGCCACCCCTGCCATGGGCAGGGACACCTTCCACTGTCCCAGGCTGCTCCAAGCCCTGTCCAGCCTGGCCTTGGGCACTGCCAGGGATCCAGGGGCAGCCACAGCTGCTCCGGGCACCAGGGCCGGCCCACCCTGCCAGGGAACAATTCCTTCCCAATATCCCATCCATCCCTGCCCTCTGGCAGGAGGAAGGCATGTCCCTCTATCCCTTGGAAATATTCCCTCTCCATTTTTCCTGGAGCCCCTTCAGGTCCTGGAAGGTCCCAGTTTGGTCACCCCTGGTGTCTCCTCCAGGATGAACAATCCCACTTTTTTTTAAACCAGGAAACGTCTCCCTTGGCCACACATCAAGAAGCAGCTTGGCCTCTTTAACCCATCCACCACATTTTATGGACAAACCTCCTGCTGGAATTGCTTTCTCAGGGGTTTTTGTTGCTGACTCAGCATTTCCACCCTGACACTGCCAGGTCCCTCCCAGGAGACTCCTGAGGTCACTCCTGCATTAACGCCCAAGGTGGGAAATGCATCCCAAAAGTGTCTCCACTTCGCAAGAACCACAGGGCTCAGCCCCTGCAGGAGGAGGAGCAAAGCTGATTTAATTCCCACTTTTCCAGCCTGAGAGCTCATTGTGAAGGGAGATTTAATGAGATCCCAACCACAGAGCCAGAGCTGGCTCTGACAGGGGTTATTTTGGGAAGCTCTGGGTGGAAAACCAGGATTTATCCCCTGGTCCCAAGATGTGAATCCTCACTGGTGCTGAGCAGCTGCAGCCCTGGGAAGGCAGAAAATCAGGGAGCAAAGCCCAGGGAATGCTCTGATTTCCAGAGTGGGATGGGGAAAGAAGGGAGGGATTTGAGCAGGGCCAAAGGGAATGAATCCAGAGCCAGGAATGAACCCCCACACCCCAAATTCTGTCCCACAGGGGATCCACAGCTCCCACCATCCAAAACCTTCCCCACTCCACACTTTTTATCCCTGGAAAAAGAGCTTTTTACTCCCTGAGCCTGCTCTGAGCTGGAAGATGGGAAATCAGATAAATTTTTTCTTTATTCCTGGGTTTTTTCCAGCTGCAGGATAATTTCTTTTATGGCCCAAGGTGTAAACCTCCGGGTTCAGGACCCCAGTAACTGCCTGGGCTCGGTCCCTGGGGGATTTTACTGGAGCTGTTCCACCTTTGGCTCTGGTTTATTGAAGGAGCAGCACAGGTGGAGAGATTTAGTTGGACAAAGCCAGACTAAATCAGGGATTGGTATAAAAGCTGCACATTGGGAAGGTGGGGGAAGCCAAGAAGGTCCCTGAGGACTAATAATTAATTAGAGGAAGTTATTAATGTCTGTAGTTAGGTTAAAAATTACTTTCTGGGAAGAGGGATTGGGGTGGGAGCTGAATGCTGGAGATCCCTCCAGCTCTCCTGAGAGAAGTCTTTGGCATCCTCAGATGATTTTAAACCAGCCAGAAAATCCCAGGAATGAGCCTTTCTCTCTCCCATCAGCAAAACTGGCAAAACCCTTGGAAAAAGGGACACCCAGGAGCTGAAAGTCCCTAAATCTGTTCTTCTGTCCTCTACATCTCCCATGTGGAAGGGGGGATTTGGGGAGGAATGCTGTCCCCCCTTTCTCATCTGGATGATGTTCTGGTTGGAATTCTCATTTTTCAATGGAAATATTGGAATGGGCAGTGCTGGCAATGGGGTGGGGAAGGATTCCAGCTGCAGCAAAGCCCTGGAATTTGCACCAACTTAACTCAAAGTCCTTGAGATCCTCTCTGCAGGCTCCAGCTGCCAGCCCTGCTCTCAGATCTTGTCCAGGATGGGATTTTTAATGAAGGCAAATCTTTTCAATCACTGCTGGAGCTGCCAGGTGGGTCCAACTTGAGGAGCTGTTCCCAAAATCTTTGAGCATCAGGTACCACATGATGCCCTGTCCAGCCCTTTCCATCCCTGTCCATCCATATGTCCATCCCTGTCCATCCATCCATCCATTGGATGTGTCATGCTGGGATTCATGGAAGATGATGATTCCCAGGAATCCCAGGAGAGTTTGTCATAAATCATGTGGATATTTTGGTGTCACCTGAAAGATTCCCACTGTTCTCCATCAGGAAACTCTGTCCTCCTGGCTCTTTTTATACCCTTGGAATGTGTTTCTTCTGGGAAAACCCCAGTGGGTTGGACAGGACCCAACACTCGGAGCTGCCACAGCTCAACTCCAGCCACGGAAGAGCAAGGCAGGGAAGTCACCAGGGACAAAATCCGTCCTGGAGATGGAATTACTGTGGGACTTTAAGGAACTGTGGGAATGCGAGACTGTGGGAATAACCATGGGAGATAACCTGGAAAAGCTACCTTCATCCCAAGAAATTTGAAGCAAGGCATCAAAAACCTGTTAATGATGGAGTTGCATCTCAAGAGGCATCAATTACAGAGAAGGAACCTCTCCCAGGGAGCCCTGGAGGGATCCCGGGGTGGAACGGGAATTTGGGACTTACCCTTTGCTCCTGGGTGGCCACAAAGGTCTGGAATCCAGGGGCCACCCCAAATCCCAGCTCCTGGACGAAGGGAGGCTCAGACTGGCTGTGGATCTGCACTTTGACTCCGGCCTCGAACGTCGTCTCCTCTGGAAGAGAAGGGGGAGGTTAAGGAGCGCAGGAATGGCTGGAATGTTCCCACCTGGATGATCGGATCCCTGGTAATTGAGGGAGGAAATCCAGCAGCAGGATTTGCGAGGAGCAGACCACTCCTGGGCCTCATCCCAAATCACCTCCCACCAGCACCAGGAGCATCCCCGGCTCCTGATCCCAGCTCTCCCTCCTTGCAACAGCAGCTCCAGCCTGCTCCGAACTTCCAAGGAAGAGAAAGCAGGAGGGGACCTCCCCTTTCCAGCTGGAATTTGGTTCCAGGACACTTTGGTGACATTCCCACATCACCAAACCAAACCAACTCCTCCTTCCCCAACCTGAGCCGTTCCCACTCTCCAGGAAGGCTCTGACACTGAGGATTCATGAATTCATAGATGCCCCTCTGCTGTCCCATCCCTGGCACAACCCGAGGCCACTTGGGAATGTTGGTCATGAAATGACATTAAAAATGTCCTAAATACCAAGGAATTTTGGGTTTGGCACCTGCTCCAAGCTGGAAAAGCCTTTTGGGCTTGGACACATCAGACTTTGGGGTGATGGGAGGCTTCCACATCCCAAATCCATGTGGGTAACTCAAGGTCAGTCCCTCTTTTCCACTAAAACGAGTGGACAAAAGTCACAAAGTGGCTTTGGAAGCAGAATTGATGAGATCAAATCAGCCCCGTGGGCTCCTGTCCCCACACACCCAGGGGTGTCACCTCCTCTCCTCGGGACTCCTGCTGCTCTCACATCCCAACAAACTTGAGATTCCACCTGGGACTAGGGATTGACAGAGGAAGTTGTTAATGAGGCCCAATTTGACCTAAAGCTGCAATATTCCTGGATCTGGATCCACGCTGGTGGCCAGCAGTGCCACCTCCACATCTGAGGAGTTTCTCTTGGAGGATGAGTCATCCCTCAGCTTCCCACTGCTCCGTAGCATTTTCCTACTACTCCATTGTGCATTTCAATTTCCAACAGCTCTGGGAGAATCTCGGGAGCAGGGAATCCCAGCCATTCCCAGCTCTGGAGCTCCTTCTCCAGGGTCTGCACAAAGAGGGTTGGGAGGACACGGGCAGGGGACAATGAGGGGACACTGGATGAGGTTTTGCGGATCTCAGGAATTCAGGATTTAACTCTGCTGGCAAAGGGATCTGCTGCCTTCTCCCAAGAGGATTTTCCTCACAGGATCATGGAATCCTGGAATGGTTTGGGTTGGAAGGGACCTTAAAGCCCATCCAGTGCCACCCCTGCCATGGTAGGACACCTTCCACTGTCCCAGGGTGCTCCAAGCCCTGTCCAGCCTGGCCTTGGGCACTGCCAGGGATCCAGGGGCAGCCCCAGCTGCTCTGGGCACCCTGTGCCAGGGCCTGCCCACCCTCACAGCCAGGAATTCCTTCCCAATATCCCACCTAAACAGACCCTGCTCACCCAGGAGCTGCCAAGGTGAGACCCCACAGGTGGGGATGGGTTTAGGCTGGGATTTGCCAGGACAAACAGGAACATCCCAGTGCTCAGATCCCTCCCTTCCAGCCCCACCAAGGTGTCACCTCCCAGCTCAGCAAAGCCATGGCCAAGAGCTGATCCAGGAGTCTGGAATTCTGGAGGCCATGCACTGCTGTCATCTCCTGGGAAAGCCCCAACCCCAAACCACACATTCCCATTGATTTTGGGAACAAACCCCTGTGAGCTCTTCCCAAATGCTTTTGGTGAGAACATCCCAACCTCATCCCCATCCCATCTCCACAGCCCCACAGCATCCCAGGATCTGCCCCAGCTGCCCAGATCCCAGCCCAGGCCAGGCTCAAACCCTTCCCAAGCTCTCCCCAGCTCCAGCTCCAATTCCCATCCCATTATTCCCGCTCCTGCCGATCCCACCCACCCCCACGGCTCTGCTGGGTGTTGATCCCCTTCCAGCACTCTGGAGGAGATTCCATCTGCTTTCCTCAGTAATTCTCTGACACCTCAGATGAAAAAACTCCTATTTAGTTTAATTTGTTGGGCAACAGGAATTTTCCCAAAATATTTTCCATCCAAAACTCCTCTGCCCATTTCTGCACCTGCCCCAGTGCTAATTCCATGGATTTCCCATGCCCAGGAGTCTATCCATGGGTAAATCCCTGTCCATACATGCCAAGATCCAGCCTGCAGGTATCCAAATTAATCTTAGAAACAGCAGGATTTGGAATTTTAAGTGGGAAATTCTGGAATGAAGCCAGTGGTGCCCATGGAAAGGGAGGGAAAGGCCACAGCATGGAAAAAACTTTGGGATTAAACCCCACAATTGCGAATTCCATCAGTGATGATACCCAGGAAAACAAAATGAACAGGAGATTTTTAGAGAAGCTGCCAACCTCAGGCAGCTCTCCCTGTTTTTCCTGCATGAGGATGAAACCTAAAACATGGAATTGGCTCGGAAAAATTGTCCCTTCTCATAAAAAATCTATTCGAAAATCTTCAAAATTCCTGTTTGCTGCTAGGAGCGGCAAGCTTGGATGGAAATACCTGGATCAGAACTCATTAACTGCATCCTAAATATTCCACACCCATGCTGGGATTCAGGAGCTTTAGTGGGGATTAAATATTTCTTGGAACTGTGGGAAAAGGGAGGTTCCAGCAGCACCAAAACTCCGGGTTTGGGGTCATTCATTTCTGAAGGAATTTTCCCTGGACACAGCAAATCCCAAAGGGCTCTGTGGCAACCCCTGGCACTGGAGAGGGCTCTGAATGCCCCAGGGAAAAATCCCAGCCATCATTTTATTCATATTTCCAATTTTAGGAATTTTTGACAATTTTTTTCCCAATTTTAGCATAATTTGGAATGGCTTTTTCTGGGAATTTCTCCTGGAGCTCTGGGGCTAAGCCACTGCTCTTCCCATTTTTTATAAACACCCATCACCATGGGGAAAAATAACCCTGGAATCCTTGGATTTGCTCAGAGAAACTAAAAACAATCCCAATGCCCTGGGATTTGGGTTGCACCTCCCAGTTTTTAACCCTGTTTGGGATGTTGGGAACACTTCATTTATCCCCAGCCCCACTCTTAGGGCTTGGAAATTCAGTTTATAGGCCATTCCAGGTTGGGAATAATAAAAAATTCCTTGGAAATGGCATTTTTCCATACAGTAAATGCATTCCTGCACCCAGCAGAGTCTCCCAATGAATCCTGAGCCCAGTTTTTGCAATCACCTATTAAAGTGGGGAAAAATAACCCTGGAATCTTTGGATTGGGTCAGATAAATTCAAAATCAATCCCAATCCCTTAGGATTTGCCACATCCCAGTTTTAAATCTTATTTTGGGATGTGGGGAAGCCCAACCACTTCTTACAACTCCAGCCCCACTCTCAGAGCCTGGAAATTCAGGTTTTAGAGCATTCCAGGTTGGGAATAATCCAAAATTCCTTAAAAACTGCATTTCCCCACACATTAACTCCATCCCGGCTCCCAGGGCGGTGTGTCCCAACAAATCCTGAGCTGCTCTTTCCCCTGCAGGATTAAAGGAGCTTGAATTACATCTGGGATTAATTCAGCAGCTGCTCCCAGCTGACTGCAGAGGGAAGCTCAGCTTCCTCCTCCAGCTTTTGCCTTTCCATGACTTTTTTGGGAAGAGCATCCCTGGAAAACTCTACAGGGAGCTCCAACAGAGCTCGGCTGGGACCAAGCTCATCCCTGAAAACTCAGGAATGAAAATCCCAAGTACTGCCAAAAGCTGGGAGCTTCCCTCTCACCCTGCCTGGTCCTGTCCAAACACATCCAATTCCCCCTGGGAATGAACAGCTGGAGCTGATCCTGGCACTGATTAATCGGGAAATGAGGATACAGCCAGAGCTGGGAGGTGTTTCTGGTGGAATTGTTATCCCCAGTTCTGGAATTGTTTTCCCCAGTTCTGAAATCGTTACTCCTCACTTCTGGAACTGTTACCCTGTAGCTCTGGAATTGTTATCCTGAGTCTTGGAACTGTTACCCTGTAGCTCTGGAATTGTTATCCCCAGCCAGCAGCTCTGGGGGGATATTCCTGCTTGGAGAAAGCCAAAGCAGGTCCCACACAGCTCCATCTGGGAATTCCTCAGTTAATTCCCATAAATCTTCTCCTGCTCTGGACAGAGGGAACAGAGCTGGGAAAGGTTTTCACTGTCCTTGGCCTCAGTCTCCCTTCCGTAGAACAGGAACGACATCCCAAGGAATTCCTTGAGCTGGAAGTGTCTCCCAGGGCTCTTCCCACCCCCAGGTGCCCCCAAACCCCAGGAGGGGCCCAGGGGGAGCAATGGCCCCGGGGCAGCCCCAGGAGCCTCGTCTGGCAGGGAGCCCAGATGTGCATCCCTGGAGGGCACTCTGGGACCAGGATTCCTGGTGCTCCTTGGGAAGGAAGGACCTGGAGCAGGGGCCAGACGTGCCCTGGGAATGCTGTGGGATGCGGAGTTCATCCCGAGGTTTTCCAGCATCCTTTGCTTGGTATCACCATGGAAACGATGAGCCTGGGCTCCCCCACCTTCCCAGGGATCTCCAACCTTCCTGAGGATTCTGAACCGTCCAAGGATTTGTTCTTCCCAGGGATCCCCCACCTTCCCAGGGATCCTCTGCTTCCCAGGAACCACCCCACCTGCTGCGTGACCCCGGGGAAGGGCAGGAATTCCCAGCACTGAAAAGCTGCTCTGGGTGTGCTCCCTGTTCCCACCAACCCCGAGATTCCTGAAATCCTCCCACATTCCTCATTATTCTGGGAAGTGTGTGGGACTTGGATTTGTGTCCTCAGGTCACCCCCAGTCCCTGCTGAGCAGGGGATCCCTGGATGTTCCCTGTGCTCCCAGGGAGCCTCCTGCCCCTCCAACCCCTCCATATCCAGGCAGAAGTCTTGAGCAAACTCCCAGTGCTCACCTTTTTCCCAGACAAAGATTTATACTGTCTTAGGTTAGAAATGCAAGATGTGGTGGGGTCTGTATTCTATTGCCATCTGTCAGAGGTGGGGGCAGTTATCCTCTGTCAATTGGGCCACCTGTCAAAACCAGGGGCAGTTTGCTTTATCTCTTCCATGACACATCCTCCCTCTGGGGAGATGCCTTCTGTTCATGGGCCAGTGAGTGTCCCTCCATGGCTGAGAAAATGACACCATCCCATGGGAGATGCTCCACCAATCTCCCAATTGGGAGGAGGAGCCAAGCATTCCTACCTGGATAGAATCGGACATCTGAACACCCCAGCAGCCTTTTCCCACTGCATTCCCAGAGGAGCAGCTTTCTTCTGCACTGCATTCCCAGAGGGAGCCCAGGCCCATCTCCAGCAGCCCTGGAGCTCCAGAGGAAAACTCCCCCCTTGTCCAGGATCCTGCTCCAACAGAGCCACAGCTGGCACTGCAGGAGGGCTGAGCCACCATGGGATGGGGCTGAGCAACACCCTGAGCACAGCGGGCCAGGGCCTGCTCTGACCCTGTCAGTGGTTTGGTTTTGTTTGTACTGTTGCATTTGTATTTTTAGTTTTCCTGTTAAAGAGCTGTTATTCCTACTCCCATATCTTTGCCTGAGAGCCCCTTAATTTCACAATTATAATAATTTGGAGGGAGGGGGGTTACATTTTCCATTTCAAGGGAGGCTTCTGCTTTCCTTACCAGACACCTATCTTTTCAAACCAAGGCATATACATTGAAACAAAATAATCCAATTGCCATGGAAACATGGCTCCAAGGAAGTGGGAGCTCCAATCCCACCCTGGGAAAACGTAGAGTTGTGAAGGCACCAGTTTGGCTGCCCCAAGAGTGCTCTGATTTCCATGGAATTGGGGTTTCAGTTCCCTGGAAGCTGCCTGGGAACAGGGAGGTGAAGCTGGAATCCAAGGGTTGATCCCAGCTGAGGTCATGCGGCTTTTCCAGGGAAAATCACTCACTCCAGATTTATCCTGGGGGTGTTTTTGCTGTGGGCTAAGCTCCGGGAGCAATCAGGGACAAGAAATTTCCTCCTGGATAAAAGGGAGCTGTCTGCCAAGTCCACCTGGGAAAAGGGGCTGCTCCCCCGGGATAGAGCAGGAGTGACGTGCTGGGGGCTGTGCGGGGTCTGGGTGAGCCCAGCCTGGCTGGATTCAAGGGAATACATTTATCCTGGGGAAAAGGAGGCTCAGGGGGAACTTCTGACTCCACAACTGCCAGACAGGATGAGGCAGCTGCGGGTTATCGGGACAGGATGAAACGGCCCCAGGCTGTGTCAGGGGAGGCTCAGGTTGGGTTTAGGGAAAATTCTCTCATGGAAAGGGTGGTCAGGCCCTGGAAGGGGCTGCCCAGGGTGGTTTGGAGTCATCCCAGTTGTCACCACAGAATGGCACCTCTGCTGTCATTTCCATTTGCTTCAGGGAGAAGGCAATGGCAGGAATGGGAGAGAGAAGGGAAAATGGCTTTGCCAGCGAAAGAGGGAGACAGAGGGAATTTGGGATGGAGTAAACGCTGGGAAAGAAGCAAAGGGGTCTCTGCAGTCTGATCCCAAGGGATGAGGACATGGAGCCAGTGCTTCTCTCTGGCACCTCTGGAATTCCAGCCTGGACGTGTCCCAGGCCAGGTTGGACAGGGCTTGGAGAACCTGGGATAGGGGGAGGTGTCCCTGCCCAGGGGATGGACTTTAAAGTCCCTCCCAACCCCAAGCACTCCATGGTTCTGGAATTCCTACAGCATCAACTGGGATAAATATCCAGGACAAACCTCAGCTCCCACCTACCCTGGGCTGGGACTCAAAGCCTCCCTACAGAAATTCCTGATCTATCTCCCACCTTTCATTTATTTGGGTGCCTTCCACCCCATCCCTGGGTCATGGAGAGGGAAGGAGCAGGAGCTGGGACCCCAGAGCTCCTCCAGCTCCTCCCCAGTCTGGAGAGGAGGTTTTTCCCTGCTCCCTCCTTTCCCAGCTCCCTCCCTTCCCGAGGAGCAGGAGGTGTTGTACAACCCCATGGAGCCGCTGTGCTATTTTTAGGGAACATATTGCATTTGCCTCCCAAATCTGGGGCCAGATGGCTCCATGGATATTATTAAAAAGCTCCTTACATAATCCAGGAGCAGGAGAAAGCACCAGGATTCCAGCCCAGGGCTGGGAAAGGTTTTGCTGGATGAGCAGGATCCAGGAATTCAATATTCCAGCTCCTTGCTCCTATTTAATCATTGAAAAGAGGGAACAAATGTCTGGGAATCTGCTCTCCTGGGGTCATCCCAGGGCAGGCAGGGATGCTCCTGCCAGGTGATGCTGCTTCCATGATCACGGAATACAAATCCCCTTCCCGCCTCAGCATCCCTTGGGAACCACGTGTGGCGGTGGAAGGAGGAGGACAGGAGAGCCAGAAGATCCAGAGCTCCATGGATATTATTAAAAGGCTCCTTACATAATTCAAGAGCAGGAGAAAGCACCAGGATTCCAGCCCCAGGCTGGGAAAGGTTTTGTTGGATGAGCAGGAGTCAGGAATTCAATATTCCAGCTCCTTACTCGTGCCCTATTAAGCTTAATTTTTAATCATTAGAGAGGGAACAAATGTCTGGGAATCCGCTCTCCTGGGGGTCATGCCAGGGCAGGCAGGGATGCTCCTGGGATGCTGCTTCCACAATTCCTCTACGCTGGGGAAGGAATAAAAATGTCCTTCCCACCTCAGCATCCCTTAGGGAATCACGTGTGGCAGTGAAGGGTGACCACGGGAGGGACAAGAGCCAGAAGATCCAGAGCTCCGTGGATTTTATTAAAAAGCTCCTTACACAATCCAGGAGCAGGAGAAAGCACCAGGATTCCAGCCCAGGGCTGGGAAAGGTTTTGCTGGATGAGCAGGATCCAGGAATTCAATATTCCAGCTCCTTGCTCCTATTTAATCATTGAAAAGAGGGAACAAATGTCTGGGAATCTGCTCTCCTGGGGTCATCCCAGGGCAGGCAGGGATGCTCCTGCCAGGTGATGCTGCTTCCATGATCACGGAATACAAATCCCCTTCCCACCTCAGCATCCCTTGGGAACCACGTGTGGCGGTGGAAGGAGGAGGACAGGAGAGCCAGAAGATCCAGAGCTCCATGGATATTATTAAAAGGCTCCTTACATAATTCAAGAGCAGGAGAAAGCACCAGGATTCCAGCCCCAGGCTGGGAAAGGTTTTGTTGGATGAGCAGGATCCAGGAATTCAATATTCCAGCTCCTTACTCGTGCCCTATTAAGCTTAATTTTTAATCATTAGAGAGGGAACAAATGTCTGGGAATCCGCTCTCCTGGGGGTCATGCCAGGGCAGGCAGGGATGCTCCTGGGATGCTGCTTCCACAATTCCTCTACGCTGGGGAAGGAATAAAAATGTCCTTCCCACCTCAGCATCCCTTAGGGAATCACGTGTGGCAGTGAAGGGTGACCACGGGAGGGACAAGAGCCAGAAGATCCAGAGCTCCGTGGATTTTATTAAAAAGCTCCTTACACAATCCAGGAGCAGGAGAAAGCACCAGGATTCCAGCCCCAGGCTGGGAAAGGTTTTGTTGGATGAGCAGGATCCAGGAATTCAATATTCCAGCTCCTTGCTCCTCCCTATTAAACTACATTTTTAATCACAACATGAGGGAACAAGTGTCCCATAACCGGCTGTCTGGGGCGGGATCATCCCAGGGCAGGCAGGAATGATCCTGGGATGCTGCTTCCATGATTTCCCTGTACTGGGGAAAGAATAAAAATGCCCTTCCCACCTCAGTCTCCCTTGGGAATCACACGTGGCAGTGAAGGGACAGGAGGGAGCAGAGCCAAAGTCTCTGTAGCCATCCCAGTACCTGCAGCAGCCTTGGGAGCTGCTGGCAGGAACAGGGGTGGGGAAGGAGCAGAGATTCCCTGCAGGGAGGGAGGGAGGGATGTTCCCGGCACCCAGAGCCGGGGGTGTCACCCATCTGCCAGTCTTGTTCAGCTGCTGCCCCCAGGGACCGCGATGATCCCAAATAAATCAAAAGAAGGGAAAACAGCTCTGAAAGGCACAGAACCAGATCCTGTGTGTCCCTCCCCCTCCAAGAGCTTTGCTGCTTCCCCTGGAAAATCCTGAAAAATTAAATAGGGAAAAGCTGCTGCCGATTCTGGCGGGTGGAGGAGCCAGAGGGAGGCAGAACTCCCAGGGATGAGGAGGGGTCCTGGCAGAGCTGCTGCCCCTTTGGGATGGATGGGTGGGTGGATGATGGATGCATGGGACTGGGATGTCCAAGGGTCCAGCCAGTTTTTGGTACGGATGAAAGGGAGATCATGGAGTCATGGAATGGTTCAGGTGGGAAGGGACCTTAAACCCATCCACTCCCACCCCTGCCATGGGCAGGGACACCTTCCACCATCCCAGGCTGCTCCAACCTGGCCTTGGGCACTGCCAGGGATCCAGGGGCAGCCACAGCTGCTCTGGGCACCCTGTGCCAGGGCCTGCCCACCCTGCCAGGGAACAATTCCTTCCCAATATCCCATCTATCTCTGCTCTCTGGCAGTGGAAGCCATTCTCTGTGTCCTGTCCCTCCATCCCTTGTCCCCAGTCCCTCTCCAGCTCTCCTGGAGCCCCTTTGGGCCCTGGAAGGGGCTCTGAGCTCTCCCTGGAGCCTTCTCGTCTCCAGGAAAGGATTCTCCCTCTCTGTAACCCTAAGCATTGCAGCACCTCTCTCCCTTTGTCCCCCGATGTCCCCAGGTGCCCCCCCAGCCCTGTCCCCTCCTGCCACCCCCCCAGGGGAGGATTTTATGGATAAATAAATGGAAATATAAAAATTTGCAGTGAGTTTTGGTGCCACCCATGGGGCACTCCCAGCACTGGGGGGTGGCAGGAGGGGCAGGATTTCCCAACCAACTTGGGAAAACTCCAGGCAGCTTAAGCTGCTGGAATTGGGCTGGAGAGAGGGAAAATAGACCAAAACATCCATCAGTGCCAGCCTGATGGGAATTCAGGTAGGAAATGGTGGGGCTGGCATTGGAAGGGTTTCAAGGAAAGGGGAGAAAACAGCAGGAGGTGAAATCCAGCAACAGGATAAGAGTGAGGCAGAGTTGAATCTGCACAGATTTTCCAAGAGTAACAAACAAGGGAATTCCTCATCTTCTGGCCAGCCCAGAGCTGAGCATCAATCCCAGCAGTCACCATGGTGATGATCCACCCTCCCCATCCCTTGACTTATTTAGATGGAAAATCCCCTTTTAAGGAGTTATGGAGGGTGGGGTGGCTCCAGTCCAGATTTCATGCCATTCCTCTCCCAAATCCACCTTCCCAGGTGCCAACACCCCATGGGAGGGGACTCCAGGAGCCCTGGCAGCAGAAATGCCACCCCCAGCTCTGGTCCCGGGGGGGATGGATGGGGACAGGGAAAGGAGCACCCCAGGAGTGGCTGGGACGGGAAGAGGAGCGGGAAAGGCGGGATTTGGGAGGAGTCCAGCACAGCTTGGGTTGTGTCTGGCGAGGGGAAGGCTCTGGATCCTCTCTATAAATATTCCCAGGCAAACACCAGACGGGAGCAGAACATTTCCACCAGCAGGAAAAATAGTGAGGAAAACAAAGGATCCAGATTGGAACGGGTTATCCTGGGATACCAACCCCAACTCCTGCACTTGGGGACACTCCAGCCAGGTCCCAGCCCCAGCAGAGGGGACAGCATGCAAATAAAGAGGGGCTTTGACATTTTGCCCTCAGCATCAGCTCTGACGTCCCTTGGGATGTGTGTTGTGAGCTGCTGGAATTACAGGGCATCTGCATGACCTGCAGGACTTGGAGGAAAAGCTTGGAAAAATGATGGAGAGAAGCCCTCAGGGGATCACTCTGGGGGCTGGAGGAGCAAACTGGGGGATCCTCTGCTCCCCACTGGGACCAGACTGGGGCTGGCTCAAGACTTTGGGTTTGGGGAGATGTTGGATGTGGGCAGAAAGGGGGAAGATGGGATCCTTCCCTGGAAGTGACAATTCCAAGAGAGCTGAAGGTGCCCTGGGTGGATCAAAGGTGAGCAGATCCCAAGGAAGAGCGGAGCTGGCTCAGAGCCCTTCTTCTCCAGGCATGAATTCCATGCAAGAGGAAACAACCTCCGGCTGTGCCAGGGGAGGCTGAGGTTGTATATTGGGAAAATTCCTTCATGGAACAGCTTGTCCAGTGGTGGGGTCCCTCATCTTGCAGGGATTTAAATCCATGGGGATGTGGCACTTGGGGACAGGAACCAGGGGTGGCCTTGGCAGTGTGGGGGGAGGCTGGACTCATCTAAGAGGGCTTTTCCAACCCGAACAATTCCATAACCCTGGATTCCAAGCCATCTTTCCTCACGAAGACCAGGAATTCTGCCTCCCCTGCCTGGCACATTTTGGGATGGTTAACATCAAATCCCTCTCTCCCATCCCCCCTCCGGACACCCCCATTTTCCTTCCCGCACCCTGAGCTTCCACGGACAGAAAAGAGACTTTTCCATCCACAAACACCTTCCCTTCCCATTGCTCCCACTCCAAAATATCCGAGCAGCTCCTCGTGTGGGATTCCCTGGCACTCGGCCAAACCCCGCAGACGGCTCTTCCCTCCTCTCCCAGAATAGCAGCCGTGGAAAAGCAAAACCAGAACACCAAACATTCCGGCGGCCCCGCTCGGCACAGGCACAGCCGTGGAAAAGCAAAACCAGAACACCAAACATTCCGGCGGCCCCGCTCGGCACAGGCACAGCCCTTTTCCCAAGGCCTTCCCTGGCCGTGCCACAGGTGGCAGAATTCCAAACCCACCCCAGCCAGCCCTGCCGCGCCAGGGACTGGTGACACTGCTCTGCCCCGGCTCAGGAGGTGCTGCCACGGCTGCCCCCGCTCAGGACTGTCCCCAGCCAGGCCCAGCTCAGGACTGTCCCCAGCCTGTCCCAGCTCAGGACTATCCCCAGTCCCAGCCCACGACTGTCCCCAGCCTGTCCCAGCTCAGGACTGTCCCCAGTGCCAGCTCAGGACTGTCCCCAGTGCCAGCTCAGGACTGTCCCCAGCCCTGTCCCAGCTCAGGACTGTCCCCAGTCCCAGCTCAGGACTGTCCCCAGTGCCAGCTCAGGACTGTCCCCAGCCCTGTCCCAGCTCAGGACTGTCCCCAGTGCCAGCTCAGGACTGTCCCCAGCCTGTCCCAGCTCAGGACTATCCCCAGTCCCAGCTCACGACTGTCCCCAGCCTGTCCCAGCTCAGGACTGTCCCCAGTGCCAGCTCAGGACTGTCCCCAGTGCCAGCTCAGGACTGTCCCCAGCCCTGTCCCAGCTCAGGACTGTCCCCAGTCCCAGCTCAGGACTGTCCCCAGTGCCAGCTCAGGACTGTCCCCAGCCCTGTCCCAGCTCAGGACTGTCCCCAGTGCCAGCTCAGGACTGTCCCCAGCCTGTCCCAGCTCAGGACTATCCCCAGTCCCAGCTCACGACTGTCCCCAGCCTGTCCCAGCTCAGGACTGTCCCCAGTGCCAGCTCAGGACTGTCCCCAGTGCCAGCTCAGGACTGTCCCCAGCCCTGTCCCAGCTCAGGACTGTCCCCAGTCCCAGCTCAGGACTGTCCCCAGTGCCAGCTCAGGACTGTCCCCAGCCCTGTCCCAGCTCAGGACTGTCCCCAGTGCCAGCTCAGGACTGTCCCCAGCCTGTCCCAGCTCAGGACTATCCCCAGTCCTGTCCCAGCCAGGAGGTGGCATGTCCTGCTGGGCCAGAACAGGAGGAAGGGTCGGGAATGTGGCCTGGAGGGCACAGGGAAGGGGCCCAGGTACAGCACAGGCCATCTGTGGCTCCTCTCACTGTCCCCAGGGTGCCAGGGCAGCTGTGCCCACAGCCCTGGGGAGGCCACCAAGGCCACCCCCCCGCCCCTCTGAGGGACTGTCCCCTCATGTCCCCAGCTGTCCCTGAAGCACAGGGAGGATGAGCTTCCTTCACTCCGTGATGGGACAACAGGAGGAAGAGGCCGAATCCACGGATTTGGGTGCCTTTCCCACACCCAGATCCATCCTCCTGCCCCCCTGCTTTGTCCCTCTCTGTCCCCAGCTGGGTCCCCCCACCCCCACAGATCCATTTTCTCCCCTCCATCCCCTCTAAGCCAGTCGAGTCCTTCCCAGTTCTGCCTCCTCCAGGGAAGGCCAGCAGGAGACCTGGGAGCTGCTCAGTTGTTCCCTCAGAGCAGATGGTTTAATATTCCAGAGCTGGTGATTTGTCCCTCCAGAACAGATTATTTATTCCTTCGGAGCAAATTATTTAATATTGCAGAGCAGATTATTTGTTCCTTCAGAGCAGATTCTTTATTCCTTTGGAGCTGTTTATTTGCTCCTCCAAAGCTGATTTTTTATTCCTTCAAAGCAAATTATTTACTCCTTCAGATCAGATTATTTAATATTCCAGACCAGATTATTTTTTCCTCTAGACCAGATTTTTTTGGCCCTTCAGAGCAAATTCTTTGCTCCCCCAGCATAGATTATTTAATATTTCAGAGCAGATTATTTATTGCTTCAGAGAAAATTATTTACTCCTTCAGAGCAGATGCTTTATCCTTCCAGAGCAGTGTGTTTGTCCTTCAGAGCAGATTCTTTGCTCTTTCCGAGCCGTTTATTTATCCCTCTAGAGCAGATTGTTTAATATTCCAGAAGAGATTCTTTGTTCCTCCAGAGCAGATTCTTGGCTCCTCCTGAGATGATTATTTAATACTCCAGAGCAGAGTCTTGGTCCTTTCAGTGCAGATTTTTTCCCCTTCCAGAGCAGATTCTTTGCTCCTCCAGAACAGATTATTTCATATTCCAGATCAGATTATTTTGCTCCTTCAGAGCTGCCCCAAGCAATGCTGGTTTAAGAAAACACTGCCAGGTCCTGCTGCTGCTCAGTGCAATCAGAACTCTTCCAGAGCCTCTCCAGCAGGGAAAACCCATTCCCAGGAGTGGAAAACCCTTCCCACACCCTCCTCAGCAGCGGGAATTCAGGAATTGCCCTCAGGAAGCACCTGGGAGGTCTCAAGCACCATGGACAAAATGGGAGCAAAAGATTATCCCTGAGCTAAAGGGATTAATGCAATTAAATTTCATTAGCCTTTGGAAGAGACTTTTATCTCCAAAGCTTTTTCCAGCCCTGAAATCTCCTGGAGTCTCCCTGGGATTGATTAAAATGCTCCAAGCTCCTCCAGGAAGGAAACTGAGCCACCCAGGGAAGGGCTGGGACCAGGGAATGACCTGGTCGATTCCCAAGGGAAACCAGAGCATCCCCAAACCTCACCTGAGGCTCTGAGACCCCACTCCCAGTGCTTGGAAAAAGCAGAAATAAAAACCCCCATGTTTGCAAACACCTGTAGAGCTCCTGAGACACGGAACAGCCCCAAACTTTGTCACCTTGGTGGCACCACTCCAAATTCCAAGGTTTTTCCCATGTTTTCCCACGTATTCCCAAGTATTCCTGCTATTTTGAGGGCTCCTGTTTAAGCTGAGGGCATTTGACAGCAACAAAGCCCCAAGGAAAGCTGGAAATGCAGATTTCATTTTAATGCTTCATCCGTTGATTTTTAGGGCCTTATCTCAGCTTTCCCAGATTCCCAAAGCCAGAGGGTTTGGATTCCTTCAGGTTTGCCTTCCATGAACATTTCCTTGAATTCTTCTCTTTTTTTCTTTCTTTTTTGAAGGAGGCTTTTGAAGTATCCACAGCCCTGGAAGGCTTTTCCTGCATTTGATTTGTGCTCACAGCCTTTGGTTGAACAAAATTCTGGAACAACTCCAGACAGGAGAAATTCCAGGGAAACTTCCAGGGCCCAAAGGGGCTCCAGGAGAGCTGGAGAGGGACTGGGGCCAAGGGATGGAGGGACAGGACACAGGGAATGGCTCCGGCTGCCAGAGGGCAGGAATGGATGGGATATTGGGAAGGAATTGTTCCCTGGGAGGGTGGGGAGGGGCTGGGATGGAACTCCCAGAGAAGTCATTTTGGTTAAAAATCCACTGGAAAAGCCATCCCCAGGAGCCCCAGCTGGGGCTGCACAGGGAAAATCCTGCTGCCTGGAGAGGCTGGGCATTCCCAGGCAGCACTAACTGGGAAAACCCCCCAAAACCAAGGGGCTCAGTGTTGTTTGTCCTTCTGAAAATGGGAATAAATGGGGCCCAGAAAGGAAAATGGGCCTGGGGCAGGAATAACCCAGAGGGGCTCAGACTGGGAGAAGTCATTGGTTTTTATGGAATAAAAACCTTGGATCAGCCTACCCAAGGCAGGGGGACCTTTAGGGGGCTGCTTGGTGACACCTAAAATGTCCTGTGACCTGGCCCTTTCCCTGAGGAGAGCAGGATTCCCTGAATTAGCCAGGATTCCTGAATTAGCCAGAATTCCCAGGGAGAACAGGTCCACATTTGCCACCTCTCGGCAGCCCCTGGTGACCAGAGCAGCCCTCAAATTATTCTGCCACTACAAATTAATTAATATTTGACTGAGCAGCACCAAACCCCTGGGAGGAGCAGCAACTCAAAGGTTACTCAGGGTTTGGGTCTTTGAGGTTGTCACAAACTCCACGGACTCCTGGTTTTGGGAATTGCTCTCCAGGGCCTCTGGAATTCTCCTGGAGCTGGGGAGAGCCAAGGCAGGGCTTGAAAAGAAATTTTGGCTCTGTTGTGATGGAGCAGGAGCTGCTGTTCCCATGTGCTCAGGGATTTATAGGAGCCCTCCAGGCTGGGATTGCCCCTGGGATTGGTGGTGTGGGATGAGTGGAATTGCTGGGAGGGATATTTTCCTTAAAATCCAAAGTTTGTTTGGATTTCATTAACAGGGGGAATGTTCACTTACAGCCACTTTTGGATTTCTGAGCCAAAAAGAGGGGATATTTTAGCCATCAGAAGCAGGTTTGGCAGCTGGGAGAGAGCAGGAGCCTAGAACTTCCTACAAGGGGGTTCCTCAGCAGGCAGTGAGGGAAGTCATGGGAAAACATTCCCATGTTTTGTCCATCAATCCCTCTGGTCTCCAGGATGAGCTGGAAGCTGAGGCCTGGCCGGAAGCTGCTCTAAGGAATCTTCAGCCCATCCTGGTGCACTCAGAACATCTTGGAGCATGCTCAGGGTCTGGTTTGGGCACTTGAATAGCCAGAATTTAAAAAAAAAATAAAGGAAATGGGATCCGGATGGTTGTTTGCTGCAGGAATTTAATCTCCTGCTTTCCCAGAAGCCAGGCCCTTGACACAGCTGGGAAACTGCTCGTATTCCTGCCTCCCGCTGGAGAATCCCAGATTTTCAGGGATTGGAAGGGACGCTGAGGATCCTCCAGTGCCGCCCACCCAGGGCAGGGACACCTTCCACTGCCCCAGGCTGCTCCAGGCCCTGTCCAGCCTGGCCTTGGGCACTGCCAGGGATCCAGGGGATCCACATTCCCTGGAAACCTGTGCCACCCTCCCAGGGACAATGGAGACAGGAACTCAGTGGGAAGGAAAAACCCAACTCCTTGATTCCACGGATCTCCCTCTGCCCACATCCCTCTGAACACCACGGTCCCACCCTGTGGACCCTCCAGGGCTGGAATTCCCTTGGAGCTCCTTGCCCTTGGCAAAGCTTCCCTTGGAGAGCCCAGCCTGGCCCATCCTGGAAGCAGAACCGAGGGGATTGAATTCCAAACACACGGAAATTATTATGCAAATATTTGGAAATAATCAACTCCCTCACCTCAGCAGAGCTGAGTGAGGCGTTGCCGTGGCAACAGCCACTCTCAACCACCAGAGTTCCCATTTGGGATTCCAACGGTGTCCAGGGAGCCCCAGAGGATCCAAGACAGGTTGTCCAAGCTGCTGAGGGGCTGTGGGAGAGCAGAAGGCTCCTGATGACCGGCCAAGATCAAAGTTCTACCAGCTCTGAGGGCAAGCAGGTCTACCCGGGCCTGTGAGAACATGTCCAAGGCTCCTTGGAATGAGCCAGGAGCTCCTCCTTCATCACTTCACCAAATCAAAGCCCTGTTTATGGAGTTTTTCCTTGAATCTTGTAAAATTCCAGGTTTAAAGAGACCTCAATAACTCCCAGTGCAATCCAAGCCCAGAATGCCAGCGCAGGTACAGAGACATGAGAATCCAAAATCAACCCAGGTCCAGAGACATGAGAATCCAACTCTAACCAGGTTCAGGGACATGAGTTTTCCTCCTAGAGCATCTGATCTTGAGCTGAGTCTAAGTTTCCGTTCAGTCTGGGTGGGATGAGCAGTGATGGGGTTGTGGGGGGCAGGATGGCTCCAGGGGATGTTGAACTTCACAGGATTCTCCCACAAAGTCAGCTCTGAACTCCGAAGACACCACAAGCCCCATGATTTTTGACAAAAATGAACACTTGAGGTTGTTTTTTCTCCCTCAGGCTCAAGGCCCACAGCCAGGACAGGTTTCCATTGCCTTTGGCACACCCAGGGCTTGGGAGCTGTTTGAAGGAGGGAGCAGAGCAGCAGTGCCATCCCCAATCCCCTCTGGATGGAGCTGATGCAAATGGATGTGGAGGGACCTCCTCCCTCCCTCAGCTTTCTCCCTCCCAGTTTTTATCCTCACTTACTATTATTCCGTTTTTTTCTGCCTCCTGTGCAATGCAAGGCCATTCATCCCCCTGAGACTGATCCACCTTTCCCAGAATCACAGAGATGGAAAAGCCCAGCACATTCCCAGAACGTCCTACAGGTTCTCCAAAGGGTAGCACCAAAAAGACAGCAAAGTGGGAATGGTGGGGCACCAGGGCTGGATCTCCTTGGAGAAACTCACAGGGGTCCTGTCCTGCGAGAAAAGGCTGAGAAAGCTGGGAATGTTCACCTGGAGAAGCTCCAGGGAAACCTCAGAGCCCCTTACAGGCCCTAAAGGGGCTCCAGGAGAGCTGGAGAGGGACTGAGGACAAGGGCTGGAGGGACAGGACACAGGGAATGGCTTCCACTGCCAGAGGGCACGGATGGATGGGATATTGGGAAATCCTGGGAGGATGGGGAGGCCCTGGAGTAGAATTCCCAGAGCAGCTGTGGCTGCCCCTGGATCCCTGGCAGTGTCCAAGGCCAGGCTGGACAGGGCTCGGAGAACTCTGGGACGGTGGAAGGTGTCCCTGCCCATGGCAGGGGTGGCACTGGGTAATTTTTAAGGTCCCTTGCAGCCCAAACCATCCTGGGATTCCATGATATGACACCCCAGTGGGGCTGAACACAAAGCTCCAGGTGTTCACCAGCTCTGGGATGTCCCCAAGCCACCCCTGGGGTGGTTTCCTGTCCCCACAGGTCCCTCAGGGCAGCTCTGTCTCCCATGGAGGATCTCTCCCTTGGGGAGATGAAGCCCTCAAGTGGAGATTGCTCCCCATGTTCCCACACCCATTGTGAGCCTGTTTTACTTTTAAAAGGACAAGACCTCAAACCAATTCCCTCAGTGAGGAATGACGATCCCAAATCTCTGTGTCATGCCCCTCACCTGGGCCAGACCAGGCTGATTTGGGGCAGGAGCTGAAATCTGGGAGCGAAGCTCCTCTAAAAGCCTGTGCAGCTTGGAATGATTGATGGGCCCCCAGCTATGTGCTTGGAAGAGTCAAACACCACACAAAGAAAAGGGAACTGGGAACAAAGGGAGCCAAATCCCCTCCCTGCTCTGAGGAGTTTGAGAGGTGCTGGAGGGGGTGACAGAGCCATGGTGACACCGGCCTGCACTGCAGAGATTTCCTCTTTTGCCTTCCCTGATCCCCAAAATAACCACAGCTCATCCCGGAGGAGCCTCCCCACAGGGCTCTGCCACACAAACACAGCTCCTGGCAAGTTTTCCAGCAGGTTTTTGGATGCTTTGTTTCCAATGTCACCATGCGTTCAGGAAAGCTGCAGCCACCACTGCTGGGCACTGCTAAGGGCAGCTGTGACTGGGTGGCACTGCCCCCATCCTGGCCCCCCATGCTCCTGCCCATCAGCAGGTTCATTCAAGGATCTGGAACCAGTGTTCCCCACAACTCCACATCCATTCCAGAAGCTACATCCCCATCCAAGGGAGCTGGGGAACATCCCACAGCCCGGCTCTCCTGGTCAGCACCTCCTGCTCCAGGACCAGAGGGCTCCAGCTCCTCTGGAGATGCTAGCCCAGCTGGGTTCATTCCTAGACAGATTCCATCCATCCCAAATGCTCCAAAGCCAAGGAACCAAGTCCTTGGTCCACCCAGACAGCACCAACCCAGCAAACACAACTCTCAGGGCAGCAAATATTCCCAAATTCCAAGAAGAAAAGCCCAGAGAGCAGCTGGAGTCCACCTTGAACACAGCCTCCCAAAAATGCCTTTCCAAAGGAGAGGGATGTGCTGGAGCCTATGAAGGTGCCCCCACACTCCTGCCACCCACAAATGCCATGCCACCCTTTCCCAGGACAGGCAGTGCCTTCCTGCCTGGCATCCCAAACTCTGGGGCTGGGACACCCAAGCCCAACACTCCCCAAAATGCTGGTGCCAAGGGGCCACCGCAAACCCTGGGAAGAAAAGTGACACATCCTGGACTGACCAGGCTCTTGCTCCCTGAGCTGGTTAAGGCATTGTCTGGGAAGGACAGGATGGGATGGGATGGGATAGGATGGGATGGGGATGGATGGGATGGGATGGGATGGGGTGGGATGGGATGGGATGGGATGGGATGGGATGTCCAAATTGTGCCAGAAGGACCAAGCACTGCTGGGCCATCTTCACCCTGTAAGAAGCTTCTGGCAGAATGGAGAGGTTGGGCTGAGACAAGAGTAGGTTTTTGTGGTTGACGCAGCCGCCCTGGGGGGTATCTCCGGGAACGGAGCACCCACAGACAGAGCCCCGCNCTATGGGTTGTCAGTTCCAAAATACCGGTAGGGAACAGGGAAAAGGTTTTTGATATGACAGAACTCAAACTGGCATGGATTTTGCCATTTTGCTAGTGCCATTCCTCAAAGCTGAGCCCACAGGGACTGGAAACAAACACACCATACACGCTTCTGTAGCCTGGTGCATCCTCTCTGTGTTGATGTGCAAATGTGTTGTCTGAAAATCCCTGCTTGCGTCTGGAATGCAGAAGGTGAAGCACAGGAGAGCAGGAGCAGCTTCCCTGAGCCCAGGTTGTCCTGGCAGAGTGCTGAGGTGATCCACCTTTGCTGTATACCATTCTCTCTCCACCCTCTCTGGGAGGCCCAAGCTGTGGCAGCATCTTGGAGATAACTTCTAAGGCAGGGATATTTGTACATCTCTCTCTCCTGGAGCCAGGCCAAGCTGCCTGTGGTTTGTGGCCAGCAATTACAAACGTTACAGCAGAAGACAGTATTTGTTTAACTGCTTCTTCTGTCAATACTGCAGCTTGCACAGCTCAATTGCACAGCCAGAGCTGGCAACATGTTGGAAATCATCTGTTCTTGCACCAAGAGTAGGGTGATGTCCTGCAAGGTGGGACTCTGCCAGGCTTCACTGCTCTGGAGACCAGGGTGGGATGGGATGGGGTGGGATGGGATGGGATGGGATAGGATGGGATGGGGATGGGATGGGATGGGATGGGGATGGATGGGATGGGATGGGGTGGGATGGATGGGATGGGATGGATGGGATGGGATGGGACGGGACGGGATGGGATGGGACGGATGGATGGGATGGTTTTTTCAAGGAAATCACCTGAGGAAGAGGATGCTCTTACCTGTTTCTCCCCAGATGGGCAGATACTCATCCTGCTGGATGTCCAGCATGATTTCCAGGCCATTCCCTGTCCCCCCCTTCACCGTGGTGAGGAGAGGCCGCCCCTCCTCTCCTGAGTTAAACATGTAGCATTTCCCATATTTTGTAAACACCTGTGGGGAAAAAAGAGAGGAATTAGGGAATATTTCCCACAGAATCAACTCCCATTCCCAACTGGCAGAGGGATGGGAAACAGCCACAAGCTGCAGGTCAGGGGGAAATATCCATGTAAATATGCACATAAATATGCACATAAATATCCTCAGAAACAGCCTCATAAATATCCAGAGAAATCCATCCAGGTTTAATCATTTGTTTAATCATTGTACTTTCCTTATAGAAAATAAAAGAGGGAAGGGAGGAAGGAAAAGCTGTCTGGAAGGAAAGCTCGAAAGCTCCTGGAGTCGTTCCAGTCAGTCCAAGCTCTGACAGACACACACTGGCCTTAAGCTCTTGCTAAAAATTCACACAATTCCCTGGGTTTGGGTGGAGTCCCAGCCCATTAATGCCATGGGAATGCTCTCCTGGCATTAAAAATCCAATACCCTCTTAATTCCTCCCTCTGCCTCTGCTAGGAAAATAGGAAGAGTTAAAAACACTTGGGGAAATGAGGGAAGATTTCCTCCATCATTTTTTTCTTCTTCAGTCTTATTTGGGGAGGATTCCTGATAGAAATCCCTGGCAAAGCCCAGGTGAAACTTCCAGGTACCACCAGCACTGCAAAGCAGGGGGGACATCAGTGCCCAACAGGGGTGGACATGGGGCTCCACGAGGGACGTGTGGAACGTGGGTTTTCCAGTGGGATAGACACAGGGCTCCAAGTGCAGGACACGTGGGTTTCCAGGTGGAGGAACACAGGTTTCCAAGGGAGGGAACAGGGCTTTTCCAGGCTGGCACACAGCATTTCTGAGCAGAGCGAACACGGGGTTCCACGTGCCATGGACATAAATTCCAGGTGGGATGGACACATTTCCAAGTGGAGGGATATGGGTTCCAAGAGGGAGGGACACTGGTTTCCAAGGGGGTGGACATGTGTTTCCAAGCAGAGTAAACATGGGTTTCCCAGTGGGATAACAGATTTCCCGGTGGGAATGACACGCTCCTGGGCAGCAGAGATGTCACACCTTTGCTGGTGGTGACACTCAGGGCCCGGGCTCAGCTCAGGATCAGCCTTCCCCCTTGAATGGGAAAACTCCCAGAAATCCCAGATTTAACCCCAGCCAATCCCTCCTCTGCCCTGCACTGACAGCCTGGGCACATCCAGAACTGCTTCCTGGGATAAAGACTCCAGAAGGCCCAGTTTGGAAACCAGTAATGACCAGTAAACCCCAGCAATGAGCACTGGGAGCATGGGGAGCCAGTGTGGAGCAGCTCCAGTCCCTCCGGAATCTCTCCCACATTTGCTGAGCTCATTTGACCCCAAGATGAGTCAGAAACCCAAACAGAAGCTGGAGCCAGCAGCGATTTATTCCCTCAAATATTGACATATCCTGACTAATCCAAGTGCCAGGGAAGCAGGTGGGGTGGGAGAGAAATGAAATAGTATTTGAATTCAAACAGGAAGCATTTGTGAGGGGAAAAACAATATATCCTTTAAAAAGGATTTGATACCCAAATAAAAAATCCCATTTTAATACTTGCCTGAGTGATTAAACAGCTCAGGCTGGAAAGAGAAGCTGAGCCTCTGGAAACAGCCCCATGGATGGGTTTTCCCAGATAAGCTCTGAAGGCAGAAGTCAAAAATTCCTAATGAGGGGAGTTTAAAATCCAGCAAGGAGAAAAAGCTGCAGTGGAAAAAATCAGGGGGAAACAACAGGGCTGGAATGGGAACAACAGCCCAGGGACTGAGGAGTTTGGAGCTGCCGTGCTCGGCAGTCTGCAAGCAAACAAATCCAGGCAATTTGATGGGGTAATTTTATATGACTGTAAAAATTCCCTGTAAAATCTCCTGTTAGGATGTGTTTATCCAAGGAAAAGATGGAACCTGACAGGGGCAGCAGGGCTGGAATCACAATCTTGGGGAAACACACCTCACGGGGACTGGGAAAGGACAACCATGGGACCCCTCAGACACAGAGGCTCCCGGCGTTCCCAAAGAAGATAAAAAAAATTATTCCTAATGGCATTTAAAGATATTTCCAAGCTCAAAAATCCATGTGCATTCATTCCAACTCCCATTAAAGGGGATTGTGGTGTCACAGGATCAATGGAGTCATGGAGTGGTTTGGATTTGGACCTTAAGGATCATCCAATGCCATGGGCAGGGACACCTTCCACTGTCCCAGGCTGCTCCAGCCTGGCCTTGGACACTTCCCGGGATGGAGGGGCAGCCACAGCTCCTCTGGGAATTCCATTCCAGCCCCTCCCCACCCTCCCAGGGAGGAATTCCTCCAGACTCCTTCCCAGTATCCTGTCCATCTCTGCCCTCTTGGAAGCCATTCCCTGTGTCCTGCCCCTCTTCTGTTCCCTCAGCCCCTTCCTCCCTCTCTCCCCTTTGCTGGGAGTGATTATTTGGGAAAATACAACATTGTTTTTCCAGAGTCTTCTCTTGTTTTCAGGCTCCCTGACAACAGGAAAGGACTTGGAGCATTATCAGATCATCAGGAAAAAAACTGGAGCTGTCGGGAAGGTCAGGGATTCGCTGGAGGCAGCGAATGTGAGCAGAGCAGGATGACTTACGCTCAGTTTGTGTGGCTAAGTGGGAAAAAACCCTCCTGGCTCTTGGAAACACTTTAACTTCCAATAAAAAGGGCCAGAAACAAAACTCCAGACACGTTCCCTGAGAGTAGTCCATAAAAATTCCAATTTGTTCCCTCTGATGAAGCACGGGGCCTTTGACAGCTCCTTGGAAAATCCCTGCTTGGGCATAAAGGGAAATAACTCTAAATCTGTTGAATGGGATTTGATGGAATTGTTTAGCTTAGGAAAAGCCTTTGAGATGATGGAGTCCAATCCATGAACTGCCTTGGAGTGACTCCCTGAGCCCTTCCTTAGCCAAGGGAAGCCCAAGGAAAACGTTTATTTTGGGAAGTTAAAACTCAGACCAGGGGTATCCCAAACAGATTCCAGGCACAAACCAGACAACACCACCACCAAAAGCTCCAAGAAACCCTGGGTAAACAAATCCTGCTGCCTGTGAATCCATCAGGCCCAGGACTGCTATTCCAAAGGCCTGCCCAGAGTAATGGAAAATGAGGCATTCCAGTTTCTACCAGCATGCATAGAAAAAACATTCCTGCTGAGAAATCAGCCCTTCAATCCAGAGAAAAATGACAGGAAAAGGAATCATTGGAAGACTGGGAATGACTTTTCCAAATACTGACGGAGGTGCAGGCAGGGGTGTGCAGGCAAGGCAGAAAGGAGGTGTCAGATGGAGGTAAAACCAAGGAAAGAGGAGGGTTTTGGAATCCTGTGCAGTCATTTCTCCACAATTGTGGGACACAAAGGCTCAGAGAGCCATTTCCCAGCAAGTCACATCCAAGGTATTCATGCAGAGCGGGGAAAAAAGGAAACAAAGTGATTTTCAAGATGGTTCCTGGAGAAGGGGAATGTGGAGCTAAAAAATGGGATGTATTTGTGCAAGAACATCCATGAGAGGATGGGGAAAAGATCCTGTTTAGGAGGAGAAAAGACTTTATTCCCAGGGTTTGGCCAGAAGGATCCACTCCCAGGCCTCCCAGCTCTCCCACTGCACCGAGGGTGGCACCGAGCCCTGTCCTGATGGCACTTGGATAGAGGAATGACTCCATCCCAGGCTCCATCCCAGTCTCCATCCGAACTCCACCCCAGCTCCATCCCAGGCTCCATCCCAGGCTCCATCCCAGCTCTACCCCAGGCTCCATCCCAGTCTCCATCCCAGTCTCCATCCCAGGCTCCATCCCAGCTCCATCCCAGCTCCATCCCAGTCTCCATCCCAGTCTCCATCCCAGGCTCCATCCCAGTCTCCATCCCAGGCTCCATCCCAGTCACCATCCCAGGCTCCATCCCAGCTCTATCCCAGGCTCCATCCCAGGCTCCATCCCAG